>OX101827.2:36916163-37361999 GCA_944452925.2 Chrysolina oricalcia
TTTAATGACTGGCGAGAAACCATAAGCTAGAGCTATAACCACTAGCAGTTACTTTAAAGTAGGTATAATTACGAATTTGTTCATGTATGATTACCAGATTTGAAACAGGTTGTTATTCTTATTTGAAATGAAAATATTGTGTGCAGTGTTGAGTGACTTCGTAGATCTTTATGTTCGTTTGAGTTTCGTCCTGGTTCTCTCTGGTTTTGTGCAGAAACCAAGTAGTTAAATATAAACAAACATGGAGTTTTTGTAATTTGTTTGTTAAATTTGTTGTTTCCGTCAACCAGTTGCACCCCTTCACGCATTCCTTAGAAGTCTTCGAGTGATTTGTGAGAGCTAGGGAAGACGCAACCCTTACCTTTGAACGTGTGATGCCATACAAATGGTAGGCGACAAAATGACAGCAAGGGTGGGATATAATATTAAATATTGCTAGAAAACATATCTTTACAGACATGTAATATATCGCCTGGATAAAGATATGTTATTACAGCGTCGTGCGCGTGGAGTCTTGTTCTTTGTTGTTAATTGTTGTTAATTCCGTCAACCGATTGCACCCTTACGCGCAACCCTCAGAAGTCTTCGAGAGACTTGTGTGAGCTAGGGAAAACGCAGCCCTTACCTTTTAGCTGAAGTTTTGGATGTAGTTTGACAATGTCCTGTGTATTAGTTGTGACTAAGGAAATTCGTTCTTCATTATACAGGGTCTTTGAAAATTCGTGATTTCACCGATAGATACAAAAGTGGTGAAAATTGCATTTTTTCAAATAGAACACCCTATATATCGTCTTCATATACCTAAAGAGCCAGGTTTCCGAAATAAAAGCAAGTTTCTATAAAAACTGGATTATTTTGCCATATTTTGTATTGGGTAGATATGAAATGTCATGGAACATGTCATTATGAAAATTCGGAAATCAGTACCTACATTAATAATAAAACGTTTGCGCGTTTATTAACGTAAATTTTATTTGAAATGAATCAAAATGGAAGACAACGATTATTCAAATGAAAATCTGAATAATTTTTGTCGAATTTGTCCCATATTAGATATTTATATTTTGTATTTTTTTCACAACAGTCTTTTCAAAAACTAATATTGCATGAATTGAGGAATGCAGTGATTTGAAATTTTAATTCAGATTTGAACAAAGTATGCATGGTTCGGTTTTTCATCTCCATGATAATTTTGAAATTAAACAACTTGAAAAATTTTAAAGATATGCTTGGAAATATTGAAATTTGCGATTTTTCCAAAATATATTTTTATTGGTTGAAGAACGCTGCTTCTTTTGGTCTAAGCATTGCAAGAAGTAAGATAGTTAGCCATTATGGGATTTATATTGGATTCAAATGGATGCGACATGTAGATGGCGACAGTGATCTCGCATCCAAGTCATGTCGTAACTTCAGTGATCTGGCCACCAAGTCATGTCGTAACTTGATTGAAACAATGGAACAGCATTAAATTCAGGGTTTTTTGAAGAAACCTGCATTAAAATGACGTTAAATATTCATGTTTGTAGCTAATCACGCTAGATGACACTAGTGTTTGCGTATAATACCTTTTCCACAGGCATTGACTAACTATCTTCTATTTAAACAATGGTTTAACTAACTAACTCACTTTGAGGGATCACTTTAAACTCATGTTATCAATAAAATTAAACTTCTTATGTGTGGGGCATTGCTAATATCCTATACAATAGGAAAAGTTGGGTCGAAAATCCATCAGAAAACAACTACTTTCCTGGCTAATGCCACGGCGAACATTGAATTACATCTGATGAAATTTCCGTGCAGAGTTCCTACAAGGTTATCTCTCTACAATTGCTTGTTGCATGGAAATGTTCATCGAAACATTCGGACCACCTATATATCGATTTCGGGGTGTTGCTCCTCATCAGTATAGGGTAGGTCTAGCAGTCAATAACTAATGACTGCAACGAATGAATCGATAACCAAATCCATTTCAAGACCGAAACTGAGATCGCGCCCGCACAGTTGATAACTCCAAACTGCGAGCGCCATCGCAGCGCCGGCCACCCAACTAAGTAATACCCATGAACCACGATCGTCAAGACCGTATAAAACGGAGAAGAAAACTGTAGTTCACAAGCAATGAGCTTATGACTTGAGGCATAAGATGTCCGGAGGATTGCTCATTGCTAATATCGTATACAATAGGAAAAGTTGGGTCAAAAATCCATCAGAAAACAACTTTTTTCCTGGCTAATGCCACGACGAACATTGAATTATATCTGATGAAATTTCCGTGCTGAGTTCCTACAAGGTTATCTCTGCAACTGCTTGTTGCATAGAAATGTTCATCGAAACATTCGGACCACCTTCATATCGATTTCGGGGTGTTGCCCCTCATCAGTATAGGGTAGGTAATTCAATGTTCGTCGTGGCGTTAGCCAGTGAAGTAGTTGTTTTCTGATGGATTTTCGACCCAACTTTTCCTATTGTATAGGATATTAGCAATGAGCAGTCCTCCGGACATCTTATGCCTCAAGTCATAAGCTCATTGTTTGTGAACTACAGTTTATTCTCCGTTCTTATGTGTGTTCCCAAACAGTAGTGCAAAATTTCAAAAACTAGCTCTTATTATGACTCTTGCTGTTAGGTTCAATGGTTCATATCTTCCAACTTCGATTGATTTTTTTATAAACTTTTGAATATCAAGTGTCAACATAGACCACTTCTTTCGTCCTCAATAGGGTTTTGAGATTTTCTACTTTAGCTACTGCATTTTCAATATTTTCTCAAATTTTTTTTTTTCATTTTTATATCCGCCAATTTTTTTATGCATTAAAAAACGAAACTTTTTTATTCATTTTAGGAACTAGAACAAATTTAAAAATTAAAAAAGAACACTATATCTATCGGACTTCTGAGGGCTAGAATCCAACTCCAATTAACTAATTGAGAATGACATTGACTATGATTTGGTAATTTCGATAGTATCCATTAAAGAAAAATATCACTTCAATTCTACATGTCCACCTTCGTGCTCCATACATAATATAGAAGGTGTAATTAACGCTAAGCTAATTCCAAATGGTTTGTATCTCTCCAGGGCCACAATTTGTAAACAATAATTTTGGATATCCCTACAAAAAAATCTAGAAGGGTGAGATCAGGTGACCTAGCTGGCATAAAATTGACTGAATAGCGCCCAATCGATTTTTCACCAAATTCACTATTCAACCGTTCCCTGACTTCCAGGGTTGATTGGATTGAAGCGCTACCCCGTTGGAAATACAGTTTTATTTGTTTAGAGGAAGATTATTCAAGAACTCTGATAATCTAATAACTCCGGAAAATTTAAATAACTTTGGGAATTTGGGTATTGTCAAAAAAACAGTTGCCCAACGATTTTCGATTGAAATATCTCGCACCAACCAAAAACTTTAGGATAATATTGGTCTTGTCATTGCAAAACGAAATTGGAATTTTCAGTTGCCCATCATCGACCATTATGGGAGGTACTATGTCCATTGAAAGAAAATTTAAGACAATTTTCATCATCTTCAACTAGACTTTGGAGCCAGGCACCAAAATGAAACCTATAATCGTAATCTTGGGTTTTCAAAACTTTCACAAATCTGGAGACATTAATCGAAATAAAGGATTATCGCTGAATTATTTTAGACCAATAAGGCTTCGAGAATATTTCACCAATATCATTTTGAAAAAATGCAAGTGATATTTAACCATAATTTTTCATTTTGTTTGCATATTTTGACAATACTTTCATAATATTGTACCGATATCACTCTAATATAAGTGTGCAACTGGGAATATACTGTCTCAGGTAAATCATGCGCAATCTATCAATTTCAATTCTGTTCTTTCCTTTTCTAATGACTGCAACACGATAATAATCTTTCGCTCATTTCAGGACATTCTCACAAAATCCTTCGAAACGTACCCGATCATGTACATTATCAATCACCGAAGTTGTAACTCAAGCCGTTCGTTCCATTTTAGTTTTAATTAACTATTGTAATTCCACCCAACAAAATAACCTGAGGCAGTCGAACTATGTTCGAGATGGAAAGCGGGGATTGGTAGTTACATCGCTAGCGACAGCTCCGGGAATGTCAGAGATGGATTGTTAGACGGGAACTCAGAAATGCTCGCAGGAATTGAAGATTTCCTTTCGAACTTTTCACTCTGTTAGAGACGTATCTAGCGATTCTCTACGATTCCTCGATACCCGTCAGGAATCTTGCGCGTTATTCAAATTGTATTGGATGGAAGGCGTATCTCTCGCAATTTCTGTCATCACATTGACGAAGACCTTATGTTGGAAATGTACTGATTGGAAGTAGGTATTGCAAATGTAATGAAAAATAAAGATAGCCCAGTTGGTGGAGTAAATAAGTATTTAGCAATTTTTGTACAATTAGTTCAGAGTGTACTGATTGATATAAAAAATGGTAAAATTGCACAATATGGTCACCAAATCGATTTTGCTGAAAATTTCACAGAATGTTTGAAATACGATAAAATCACCGTATCAATCGATATTTCAGCGCGGAAAAATATGTAACTTACTTTTTTTTGGAAAAATCTGTCATAGTAGTCACTTCACATAAACACAAAAACACGCCTATGGATGGAAATGTCCCACGTATTTTACAATATAAATGTTCCATATTGATACTATTGATACGAAATCTGAGGAAAATAGAGAAAATCTTTGGCCATATAACATCCAAGAAGTTAACTAAAGGTGCATTTAGTCAACATAAACGTAACTTTAGCACAAGCACTGACATGAACATAACCCTGAAAATAATTTTGTATGAGACCTAATTTTACACGAGTTTTAGATTTAGGCATACATTTGAGAATGATAGGTACATTTTATGACATGAAGCTTCAGGTACATGTGAATTAAGGACAATATTTTTATCGTAAAAGTAAGATTATTATAAAATTGGGATTTTCAAAGTGACATGTTTTTAGCATAAACTAAATATTGTTGTATAAATGGTGCCATTTGATTTAACAGATTCAACTTAAGTTTTTAACATATATTTAAGCACAATTTTAAAATGATGTTGACTAAATGCACCTTAAATAAATAATTTTTGAACTATAATTCATTTGAGTTGACAATAATAAGTAATCATATTTGACAGCTGTCAGATCACAAATGAAAAATGCGACGTAGCCAAATTTTTCGAATTCACCAAAACATGATCAGATAAAATTGCACTTTGGCAAAGGAAATAGAACTTTCACAGATGATTGATTCGATACACAAAAATATGTTGACATCAATTAATTTCATGTTTGCATAAAACACGACTACTTTCATATTAATTAGTGAACAAATTACTAGCAACTTGGATAGCTACCTTCCTTTCACGTTAATAAATTCGGTTCATGGCTGCGAGTAGGCGAGAAGAAAGAGATACGTCGGAGGCGTATCTTCTTCTTCTGGTAATTCATAACTGCTTTGATTTATCTTTTTCATACTAACTAGTGATCGAATTACCAGCAACTTGGATAGGTTAGTTTCATTAGGTTAGGTTGTGTCCCTTCCTTTTACGTTAATGAATTCGGTCCATGGCTGCGGCGTGTCTCTTTCTTCTGTTAATTTATATATGCGAGCGAAGCGGGCATTCGGTTTGATTTCTCTTTTTCATACTAATTAATGATTGAGTTACTAGCAACTTGAATAGCTGGGTTAGTTAGGCTAGGTTGTGGTCATTTTTTACGTTAATAATTTCTGTCAAAGGCCGAAATGTTAGGTTAGGCTAGGTTTACGTTAGGTTAGGTTAGCTTTTCCATGTCATATTTAACGTTTTTGCAGCTTTGTGCAGGCTGTTCGCAGGTCTGCGCATGCTCTGCGCAGACTTTGCGCAGGTGTGCGGGTTTGCGCAGGCTTTGCAGCAAGCAGCTGCATTGAATTCAGTTCTTCATACTATTCGCTAGGTTAGATTAGGTTGTGTCCCTTTTTTTAGTAAAGAAATTCGGTCCTTTAACAAAATCGTAGTAATTTTAAAGGCACGCCAAGGGCGTACCAATCAAATAAGAGTGGCATGTCTGGAATTCAAATAATGTGCCGTGTTGATTTTTCTCATTATTAATATCTGAAAAATAACAAATTCTAGAATCGTTAATACTCCTGAAAACTAACACGTTATTTTCACTTGGTACGCAGGAATTTAAAAAAAACTGACAACGTCGCTCTGTGCTCTTCCAAATATTTGACAGTAGACGTTAAATTAAAATTAGATAGACGTCAAAATTAGTGATTTTGAAATTGAATGTAACAATAATTTCATTATTAACCATTATTCTGTGTGATTTTGTTTGCAAATCGCTTTTGGTATGGTTCGGAATTGCTATTTTATTGTGTTCTAGCATCAGTTGGAAATCTAATACTTGTGGAAGTTTCAACCAAATTGCCAATGTTTGTGCATTTGTACACACCACCATTGAGCATTTCTTCAAAAAATAAGTGTCTTCCAGGCATTTCCGCAGAAAATTTTCATTAGATTTATCGTTTTTGATGTATCTGGAATCATCTATGAAATTTTCAGCTAAATCGCTTTGGTGACCATATTGTGCAATATTTCCTAAAAAATAGTTCACTAGGCAATTAATTTCCTGAAGTCAAAAACATTTCAAAAAATATTTTTATTTCCAAAATCCTAGTATATTTTGGGCTGGGATGAATATAATGAAAATTAATAAATACCTTCTTGTAGTTTTTTTTTCTACCAAAAAGATTTTGTTAGGTTTCTGTTCATTTTATTGGTAGGTCTAGGTACCAGACCAAGTAATATGCTGTCAGAGACGAATATAAGCCATCATAAGAGTCAAGTTCAAGAAGGGTTTCTCCTATACCCCCAATAACTCCAAGCATAGCAGTGCCTTCCCTAGGAAAATAAACAGTTATATTCAGCTGTGAGAAGGAATAAAAGGAACTCCGACTAATAGTCGGGGTGCCATTTTGAAAAGCTGGTTTCTAAGTATGAATGAAGTGTTATGACTGTTTTGGTAGTTTATGTTATGTTAATTCCAGAACCGATTGATGCCACTCTGCCAGTGTTGAGCATTTCTAGTAATTCAAGATTACGTCCAAGATGGAGCCCGATATATTGAATATTTTATTCTGGAGCGATATTAACTTGTGATATATCTTTGTACAGCTTGGCATATATAGCTATGGATGTCGAGAAACGTATGAGATGCTCGAATTTGGAATGGAAAAGTATTTGGACTATAAACAGAGTAGTATAATTGTACATTTAGTAATAAAACTTCACAGTGCACTTCGCGATGCGACAGATACAATAGAACACCAGTACAGTAACTCATACCTGTTTTGGACTATACTGAGCTCTTCTGCTACCGCGCATCGATAGGCGTGGCGATTTCACATTCAGAGCTAGATTTGTCGAACTGTATGTATATGTTTTTCAGATAGTGGAGTACGAATATATAAACCAACTTCACATGCAGTTTATGTAAAAAATGTTATTGCCAAACTTAGGGCTGCAATAAACTTGTATAAAAATGACTGATGTGTGAAAATACGAACTTGCTTCTGTGCCTCCATCTATGTTTAAGGACGATGGAAACATGAGAGAGGCGTTGGAGAGTTCGCATTAATGAGCATGTGTTGCAGTCTGCCAGAAGGAGTAAACCATCTACACTAATAATCATTGACGGTTGTGCTTTACTGTGGGTTTTGTATTGGCCTGTATGTGTGTGATTTCCTGAAAATTTTCCTTGAAAAAATCATTGCTAAAATATGCCCATGTCCACCTGGTGTTTGACAGATACCATGACTACAACATCAAGAGTGCAACACGAGCGGGTCGTGGGAAGAAAGTATCAAGAAAGTTTATACCTATTGAAACGACACTTCTCCACCACAGAAGTTAAATCTGTCAAATAATGCTAATAAAGGCCAACTGATACAGTTTTTATGCAACCGTTTGGTTGTTACTGAACAAGATATCACGCCGGTTCGAATACATAGGGGCAATCTTACTCAGAGAACACCTTGGAAAACAGAACACGAAGAGGCAGACATTATAATGATTCAGCAGCCAATAGCTGAAGGACAAGGAAATTAAACTATTTAGGTTTTATGTTATGTTGCCCCACTTCATGGGAATGAAACGAAAAAAGTTCTTAAGTGTCTTCAGACTGGTAATCAGTTACGAAAATTGAGCCATGAAGAGCCATGACAGAGGTAATGAAGAAATGCACAACATTTATTTCTTCTTGTTATGGAATTGAAGGCTACTGATTTGACAGATGCGAGAATTTCTCTTTGGGAAGAATAAATTGGCCAAGAGCAACTACGACCTCCTTCATTTTCTTCATTACCACCCTCCAGAGAATGCTTTGCCGAAAAGCGAGTTCACTTCCAAACTATTTTGTTATTATCTGCAAACACTACATTATTACTTTTCCCAGATCCAACATCATTCGGCTGGCCAAGAGATGAAGCGAATAAAGAGCTTTTTCCAATTGCGGATCCACAAAATATTCCAATTGCACCAGACTACATTATAGCAATGATGAAATTTTCATGCAGATCTGAACAACCCTGTATAACTAAACTATATGTAACTGTGTGAAAAATATAATTTCCTGTAGATTCATGTGTATATGCTTACACGAAGGAGAAAAGTGCTGTAATCCAAATACCAAACATCAATAAATGAAAGTGACTTTGAAGAAGAACTCAGGTGCCAATTTGAGATGTATCTCTTTCATTTCAACTTTAGTATCCTTAAATTTAACAATTAAAACAATTTCTTATTTAAATCATAAAAATATAATTTTGTCAATTTTTTCAATAAAGTTCCTTAATTAATCATTTTTACAATAATTTTTCACCTAAAGAAGATATAAAAGTATTTGCTACATGAGAATACCGCCACGGAACATTTTCAATTGTATGGGCGCCACCTTGAATTGCTCAAAATGCTCCAGCCTGGCAAAGTGATATCAATCGGATAAAAAATGTACATGACATAAGCATTCCAAAACAGTGGAAATATTTTGTTCATACCTCAAAACAAGGTTACCCTATTATCAGACATTTGGCACCCAGACTATAAAACTGAGGTGGGTCTCATATTTGATAAGTACCATTTCAGGTTTGCCATTGCCGTTTTCTTATGTTTAGTTTAAGATTGAATCTCTAATCAGAATGAGTACAGTCCATTCATTTGCATTTCGCCCAGACTTCTGCACTTTTTTTGTCAGAGTTGTAGTTGGTCCGCAAAAAACTCATTTAGGAACTTATGCATATTTAGAACCGGAATAATCTGAAACGTACTTACGAGATCTTAAATTGGAATTTCAAATACTATATTTTCAAGTAGGAAATCTGAACTTTCTAATGCTATAGTTTATTTTTCGTTTTTAATGAAACATTGTATAGAAAAAAACGCGTATATATTTATATTAGAATCGAAAATTGAGCGCTCAGATTATAAATTTTGGCGAACATAATTATAATTCGGAAAAAAAAATCCATTTCAGAAAATTGTTATTTAGGTGACCCAATTCACAAAAAAAATTTCCAGTTATGGAATAATAATGGAAAAATAATAATAATAATAATCTTTATTTATCCTTTAAGATCATACACATAATAAGGACAAGTCATAAAATGTATATACACAGACATATATAGGTATATATATATATATATATATATATATATATATATATATATATATATATATATATATATATATATATGGAACTAGTAAATAGTGGGGCTTTGCAGCAAAATCAAAGAGTACTCTTTAAAGTTTGTCCAAGCTTTCGGAAATTTAATAACTTATTTCCATCATCAGGGATAATCTTTGTTGAGATTGTTCGACGCGATGTTATTCAACCATAAGTGGCACATTGTGCACGATGAAAATTGATATAAAACAAGTGAAATAGTAAAGATGTCATAAAATATTTGGATAAAAATACGTTACATTTAAAATGTTAAAATTACTTTATGATAAAGTAATTTCATTTTTGATATCACTGGGGAGATGATTGAAAAATCGTATTCCATTATACTTAGGACAATGTTCGTAAAGTGAAGTACGGTGCTTTGTACTTCTAAATGAATCACCATGCCTCGTAGCATAGTCATGAGAGTCAGCATTTTTTGAGAAGCTCTTGATGTTGAGTTTAACATATGTTACAATTTTATAAATATAAATCGATGGTACAGTCAGTAATTTAAACTTTTTGAAATGATTCCTACTCGCCATTCGGTAATCTAAGCCGAAGATTAGGCGAATAAGTCTTTTCTGAATGATAAAAACTCTGCGAGCATTGGCCGTACTTCCCCAAAGGACAATATTATAAGAAATATGTGGATATGAGAGAGCATAGTACACATTGATTGATTGCTCTAGTGTGAATATATTTTTCAGCTGATGGCTCTTCTAAATATCTAAAGATCATAGCGAATACCTATTCGTTCCTATTGTATTTCTTATCTGGGTTTCTTCTCACCTGTCCACTATACACATTCTATTCTTTGAGTATTCATCTGTTTAGTATAACAGTATCGAAATTTATTTTCAACAATACGAAGAGACAACAGAACAAAAAAAGTGCAATTTTCTTGTCATACACAAAAAATTATTATAATTGAAAAAATTTCCGCACTAAATGCTCAAAGATTCTTGACATGTATTTTTAAATCTATGCTTAAAAAAAGTTTCATCCAAATAGTTTATTTTTAATAATTTTGCAGTGGATATATTTATATCGCTATAATCTTTAGATTTTGAAAAATTACAAAATCATCACAAGAGCCATATTTCATAACGAGACAAAATAAATGAGTGGAATATTTTATTCGTGATTTAGGTCACCTAAATAAGAATTTTTCGAAATGAAAAAATGTTTCAGAATTATAATTATGTTTGAGAAAAATATACTATACCCCTAGAAAGTTCAGATGTTCTACTTATAATGTAAAGCCTGATTCACATAATGGCAGTAGCAGTGGCGCCACCCCCCTCTACTGATAAAATAACCAATGGCAAACATGTTTAGACAAAGCTGAAAATTCAAGGTAACGCTGCTGAAAGTTTGATCCATTTAAACCTTTTGCAGTAAAATCTGGCAGTGTTCGCATTTCTAACCTTAAAATTATCATGAAATCGAGATTGCTGTTATGATTCCTTTCTACTGCTTTTAACAAACAATTAGTTGAAAATTTCCATTCCAATGTCACTCATTCCGATAACAGTGTCAAAAGGGGCGGAGTCACTGCCTTTAGTGCCACTGCTACTGCCATTATGTGAATCAGGCTTAATACTCCCGGTTCTAAAAAATAGGTCATCACGCCGCTGACCAGGCATCCCGTTCCTATAAGTTATAAGTTCCTAAATGATTTTTTTGCGGACAAACTATGACTCTGACAAAAAAACGTATGATACTTTTTTGGTAGAAAGAATTTTTCCCTAGGAAGCGGTATTTTTTATTTTCCATTAATCCATTCCAGCCCAAAATATTCTAGGATTTTGAAAATAAAAATATTTTTCTAGTTTTTTTTTACTTCAGGAAATCGATTGGCCAAAGAACTTTTTCTTATATCAACCATTATACTCTAGACTGATTATTAAGAAAAATTCAGCGAGATTGCTTGTTATATAATACAGAACAATTTCAATTTATATTTATAGTTGAGACGCTTTATCGATAAGTTGAAAAACTTCTGACAGTAAAGCATGTTTTGAGTTTGACTTTGACTTTTTTGGGGTGTGTCCATGGGAAGTGATACACATTGTATTTTCAGCAATGCTCATCTTTCCAACAACCCGATACAAAATTTACTTTCGCTAATGGAATTCATAGAGACGAAACAGATACTCAGAAAATGTTAATTACTCAGAGTATAACCAATTACTCGTTCATATATATAATTGAGAAGTTGCTTTTACCTCTAGTGAGTGATACGTTCTGAGCTTCCAGGCTTCTACTCGAATATTTTACCTCCATTCACTTCACTTCAATTCATAAGTAATTATGGCCATGATGGTATTAATCTAAACTCGTTTATGTTGCAACCCGGCAATCTGTTGTAAGTAATTGCTTTTCATGGATGAGTACAGATCTGAATAAGGGACGAAATGCAGGTCTTGTAGTTCAATCTCTTGTTTGCTTTTCTTGTCATTTCATATCAGAAAAGTTGTAGGTGTTTCGAAAGAGTGCTATTATTGTCTCAAGGAAGTATTCGACTGAATAAACCTCGGGTTGGTATAGTCTTTTTCTACTACTGTGCGTAAAGTACGTACTTTACGCACGCTTTGGAGTACGTAAAGTTTTACTTTTTATCACTAGTGCGTAAAGTAAAACTCTTTACGCACTAGTGCGTAAAGTAAAATATGTCAAAAATTGTGTATAGCAACCAAATAAAAGGTTTTAATTTAAATTGCCACTTATGGTATATTCTTCTACGATTAAAAATAATTTTTGCTTATATTTAGTATGCAACAAATTATTTATTTTTTATTTTGATCATAATTTTCTGCAAATGTCATTGCTTTAATTAAATGTTAACAGACCGTGGATGTCGATTTTACTCAAAAAGTCAGTAGGCTGTGTGGTTACGAGAATTTAAAGAACTGACAATCAATATCTGAAATTGTGTTACTATCACAGAACACAGTAAAAGTATTTGTTATAGATTGATTTATGAAGTTTATTTAGTACGTTATATAAAATCTAATCTAATCACACAAGATAACAAGTTTTTGTCAATAATGTTTGTATACCTGATAATTCTTCATTCAAATTTTAATCTGTTTGTACCTATCTGATATAGATTCAAATTCATCAGGCAAATTTGACAATACTGCTCCAAATATACCCAACAGTGCTCAAAAAGCCACTGAAAACCTATCACCAGAAAAATCTGCACACATTTATGAACAGAAATATAATATACAGGGTGATTCATAATAAATACGCAGGACTTCAGGATGTGATAGCTCGTCCAAAAATATGAAAAAAAGTTTCTATTAACTTACCCTCTAAAATGCACCATTTTCAAGATACAGGGTGTTGAAATTTTAAAAAAATTATCGTTTTTTGCGAACTCTGGAACCGTTTATCGCACAGAAAACAGATTTTGTAGGCATTTTTTACTCATAATAAGCTATGTTTTTTGCAGATTTTTTATTTTTTCAAATTCATGATTTGTGAAAATTTTGAAGGGGTAGTCGATGTTTTTTTCTCCAACTTCTACTCCACTGAAAAAAGTACAATTTTGAGCCTCCTATATGAACCACCAATGTTTTCTACACAAAAAAGGTAGTCTTGGTCATAAGCTCTAAAGTTGACCGTTTTCAAGAAAAATCAACTTTCACGTTGTTTAAATAATGTTTTTTCCTCGAAAAATTGCTGCGTGCATTGAAGCTAACGGCGGACATTTCCAAAAATTCAACTGAGTATGATTGTTATTGTTTTTTTTTATTTTGCAATTAAGAAGTCAACGTTTGGTTTTGTTACTTGTTTTAACGTTTAAATAAATTTTGTATAAGTAATTAGGAAAAAAATTATTTAAAAAAATTTACCATGTTTTTCAACATGAAAGTTGATTTTTCTTGAAAACGGTCAATTTAGAGCTTATGACCTAGGGTACCTTTTTTGTGTAGATAACATTGGCGGTTTGAGTATGTGGCTCAAAATCATACTTTTTCCAGTGGCGTAGAAGTTGAGAAAAAAACACCCACTACCCCTTCACAACCTTCACCAATTATGAATTTTAAAAAATAAAAAATCTGCACAAAACATAGCTTATTATTAGTAGAAAATGCATTCAAAATCTATTTTTTGTGCGATAAACGGTTCCAGAGATATTCGCAAAAAACTATAGTTTTTTTTAAATTTCAACACCCTGTATCTCGAAAATGTTGAATTTTAGAGGGTACGTTAATAGAAATTTTTTTTCATATTTTTGAACGAGCTATCACATCCTGAAGTCCTGCACATTTACTATGAAACACCCTGTATTTATAGAATGGTGCAGGAAGAATAAAGTGGCAAAATACTCAGAAAACGTCATTTTGGCCTATTTAGTTGAGGAATTAAAGTCTTGCAAACCTTCTACACTATGGTCGATATATTTTATGTTGAAAAGCACCTCAAAATATAAAAACAACGTTGATATTTCGAACTTCAACAAGTTAATAGCGTTTATCAAACAAAAAAATAAAGGATATAAAGGAAGAAAATCTAAAATTGTTTAAAGAGAACATTTAATTAATTTTCTCTTGAATGCTCCAGATTCCCAGTTTTTGATTCTCAAAGTAAGTGAACGCTTGAGTATGTATAAAATCTAAATATTTTTTGTTATGAGTTCTTACCGGCCACTGCGGCCTCAGGAGGCACCTGGCTCTCATCAGAGTTGAGGCAGACCCACTATGCACGGAATGTGGGGAAGAGGAGGACTCCTTCCACTTCCTGTGCGAATGTGGTATTTATGGCAGACTCAGACAAAACGTCTCCGGAGCTGCCAATATTAAGGAGGAAGAATTGCACTCGTTGCAATGGAAGGACATTTCGACTTTCATAAGAAGGTCGAAAAGGTTCGAGCAGGTATCCGACATGGGATGAGTGAAGATGCCGGGGATTGGGAAAAGGGCCCATTGGGGCCTAGTCGCTGACGCTTGCGTCCCCCACCCATTACCATTACCATTACCATGTTATGAGTAAGGCTATTGCAATATATGGTGTTCGTATGGAGAGTTGCGTAACTATGCCGATTTGATTATCTATCTTTCATAAAAATATCATCAAATATAAATTGTAATAGGTTGTTTTTAAAATACGCAAATGGTAAATGTTCTAAACAGCCCGTGGGGATAAATACATTTGGTAAAATGCCATATGTTATAGCAACATATCTGAACTTGCCCAATCCAACAGCTTTCACAGGACACTGCTTTAGGAGGTCTTCAGCTACTATGCTAGCAAATTCTGGAGGTGACCTTCTAACTGTAAAAAAACACGGAGGATGGAAGTCATCTGATTTTGCAGAAGGCTATATGGATAGCACAATTACCCAAAAGAATAAAATTTCTGATAAACTGTTGATGAATGACAGTATGCCATCTACTTCCAAACAGAGCGTTTCTAGAAACTACAGTTTTACTGTTGAATACGATAATAGAGAATTTGGAGAACCGCTCGATACCAATATTACAGAAATAGGGTCACAAAATGTTTTAAACTCTGTAATGAAAAAGGCCAAATTCATAAATTTTGGAAGCTGTAATAGTTGCACCTTCAATATTAATATTTCCAACAACTAACAACTAAAAATCTAATTTATTGACCATTGTTTTGTTTGTTAATGTTATTTTGTTATAGTGTGTTAAGTAAATTTTGTATTTCTAATCTCAGTGAAAAATTATGTACGGTAGTAGAAAAAATATTGTATGTACTTCGTGTGTAAAGCCTTTTTTTTTAATCATGCGACAATATTCACATTCGTCAAAAAAAAGCCACTTTACACACTTGTTAAATAAATAACTATTCCAATATCAATTGCAGATCATAAAAACTCGTGTCAAAGCCTCACCGACAATTTCGTTTGATATGGCGACACCTGATTTATACAGTGCGCATCATAAGTGTTACCCCCCCTATCTGACTCGTTACGGGACTCTTGTTAGGAAAATCGCCGAGACACGTCGATTTTTGATTTCTACAGTGTACATTCTCGTATGAATAGTGCACCCCTAATTTCATCCCTGACTGGAGGGGAGCAACCCTGTCAAAAAATTTAAATAGCATGGGGTGGTGAGTGATAGCTCATTTGAAAGGGGGTTTTATTCTCTATTCAACCGTGCAAAGGAATTGAAATATGTTACATTATTTCAAGAGTTATGAATGTTTAAGAATAACGACAATTAACGTAGCGCACTCACCCTTCGAATTACAAAGTCGGCCCTGTATGATATCGGTGTTGGGTCAGACGTCAGGTGAGACGTATTTGTCGTGTGCCTAGATATTAACTGCACGTTTTTGTAGGTGTTTTTCGGTGTTTGCGGATAAGTGGTCAATAGAAGAAAATGATATCACGGATAGTGCGAGTCAGTGTAGTCTAGCTGTTAGTTGTGCTTGCTATTCATCTTCAATAAATAATGGTTGCACCACGTGCGTTGAATGAGAAATGCGAAGCAATTGTAATTTTTGGTGAGGCTCATCGAAATTATCATGAGGCGGTACGAATGTTCAATGAAAGTTTTCCGGATCACCCTATTGATATACATTATTTCAAACAATTAGTGGCAAAATTTTATGAGAACGGCAGTGTGCAAAATAAATCACGTTCTGGGCGATCAATTACAGGAGAAGATAAACAAGTGGACATTATGAGCGAGTTTGTGAATAACCCGTCCTCATCGAGTAGAACTGTAGCCTTGAATTGTGAGGTTTCGCAGATGACGGTATTGAGAATTCTGAAAAAAAAAAATTTCATCCGTACAAAATAAAAATGGTGCATGAACTGACGGACGATGATCCAGACCGCCGTCTAGAATATTGTGAAATAGTATCTAACAATATTTTACAAAATCCCAGCTATTTAAAACATATTTGTTTCAGTGATGAGGTTACTTTTTTTGTAAACGGTCATGTGCATAGACAAAATGTGAGGTACTGGTCCGATGAAAATCCTCGACTTTTTCGCGAAACTCATACCCAGTTTCCCCAAAAAGTTAATGTGTGGGCAGGGATACTGGGTGACCATATTATCGGTCCGCTATTCATTGAGGAAAATTTGACGGGTGCCCTCTATTTGGAAATGCTGGAAACAGTGATAGATCCACTCATAGTGACAACTGTCGAAAATAATCCAGACGAATTTGATATGGACATTATACTGCAACAAGATGGAACTCCTCCTCATTTTGCATTTGCTGTCAGGACATATTTGAATACTGTTTATGCAGGACGATGGATCGGGCGTCGAGGATCTGTGGAATGGCCTCCAAGATCACCAGATCTAACTCCTTTAGATTTTTCCTATGGGGTTACCTAAAATCTAAAGTCTACGAGACTCAGTGTCACTCTATTCAGGAGTTGCGTGCGCGGATTACGGAGGTGTGTGCAACAATTACTCGCGATACCTTGCAAAGCGTCAGGACTGAAACACAAAATAGACTCTATTTTTGCCAGGAGGTCAACGGGGAACATTTTGAACATTTACTGTAATAACAGAAAAAGTTAGTGTTAGTTCAGTTGCTTTCCTGTTTGTGGTGTAATTCTTTGCACGGTTGAATAGAGAATAAAAGCCCCTTTCAAATGAGCTATCACTCACCACCCCATGCTATTTAAATTTTTTGACAAGGTTGCTTCCCTCCAGTCAGGGATGAAATTAGGGGTGCACTATTCATACGAAAATGTACACTGTAGAAATCAAAAATTGACGTGTTTCGGCGATTTTCCTAACAAGAGTCCAGTAACGAGTTAGATAGGGGGGGTAACACTTATGATGCCCACTGTATGATAATTCATGACTCTCCAGCCAAATATTATGCATTTTGCCACACGTCAATTGAGGTCACGTGGACCGCGGCGTTTTCTTTGAACCTATACGAGTTGTTACAATTCATATTGGAAAAACTATACAATTAAAATGTAAGTAACATGTAAAATCATAATATGCAATGGCAACTTTATACATTGACCCACTTATGACCGGAGCACCCTAATAAAATCTACATTTTTCAACCGATTCGAATGCTTGTCTTTTTATCAGGTAGACATTCAAAAAGTCTACTAGGACACCAAATTTCAAGAATAAATCTCCATTTCCAGGGCCAACTAATCTGACTTTTCGAGGTCAAATATCTAAAAAAAATACTAGCGATTTTTTTAGAAAAATTCCAACTACACCCTGGATTTGCGACATTTTCAAATGGTTTTTATGTGAATAACGTTGAAATGCGTCGATCATTAAGAAAGTTATGATGGAATGAAATTTGAAAAATATGCCGAGCGACAAAAGGAGGATGGTAAGAAGATATTAATTATCTCCGTAATATCAATAGCCTGGAAAATGAAAGAAATAGACTAAACATTTTTTTCTCAAAACAAGAAAAACTAGAAAAAAAACGAAACATGGTAAAAATGTTTATGAACAGTTTTGTTGTCCTCAAATGGTTTACATTTTTTGGAAAATGAACAGAATATTGTTTTTTTTTAATTACCAAAAACTGAAAAATCGCGAGTAGTATTCAAAATCCTACAACTTCAAGGCTTTTCAACTTTCAAGCTTTTCGCGAATCCACGCCCTCACCTGTTTCATTATGCAATATTTCTCTATGTCATAATTTCAAGATACATTCTTCTTTGAGTCATTGATTGAGTTGTCCTATACATTTTTCAAGTAGCAGAAAGGATACATGAATAATTATTATTTTCATTTCTAATGATTCATATAATTGGAATGAGGGACAACAATTAATAATGTTCGAATTAACAACGACTACTATCCACCTCCAATCACCAGATATCATCGATCACCTTCCAATGATAAATCAATTAGATCAGAATATAACCCCAGAGTCCTAAACTCACACCAGTTGCGCCTTTTGTGTTCGGCAGATGTCCAAACAGCCAAACGACTCAGGCAAATATTTGGTTTCAATTCAGTATCTCCCTTCGTATGCGTCAACATCCCAGTCAAAGTAAAGTTTTCCGCTCTGCTCACCGTTCACTCCGTATAACAACATTTTGCATTTATCTGCGGCTGGCATTGTTGTTATTCCTTCCTTCCTTCATCCGTCAAACGTATAAAACTACGGAGGCCCACAGGGCGCTTTATCATGAGAATAAGAAAAACACTTCTATACATCCGAAAATGCGACTCGTTGCCTCTTTAGGCCAATCACTTCAGCATTCAAATTCAAAAATTGGGGAAAAATTAGCAATTTATGCAAACTTTCACAAAGTTCTACACTCACATGCTTAAAAAACGCAACAAGTTGATATTTGATAAGATTTGAGGTCTCATAGTATTTTTATAATTAGCAAAAAAATTTTTTATAGCAAACTTCAGATAAAATTTTTAATTTTAATTTGCACATTCAGTCTCTTGTTAAATGCTGGCTTATTAGCCATTATACAGGGTTAATTAGAAGTTTGTTGTTGAACCCTAATTTTAAAACATCCTGTGGAATAATTTCGTGCTCAAATTCTTCTGAGATACAAATTTTTGTTAATAACCATTCCTTTCCAACATTTTGTTCTTTGGTTCATGCCTCCAAGTACACTCGTTCATTTTCAAGAGAGAAATGAAGTTTTCATCAACGGTTTATAGACCACAAGCTCAGGCACATTTTCAGGGGGTGATTTTATACACTACGAGTCATATATAATGTTGAAGTACTGGTCGAGAAACAAACATTGTGCACTATGCCGTCAATTTTCCGCGGTACAGGTGAGTGTACAGGCGAGTTGAAATGTCGTAAAAAAGGGGGTACTTTTTGATTACTTTATACATGACGGCACTATTCTCGCCAAAGAGGCAATGAAAAAAGAATGCTCTAAAACACAGTGCCGTCAAAAAATAGCGGTACAGGGAGTCGGAATTTTTTTTTTAATCGGCGATTTTACCCCCCCTCCCCAGTTAATCGAATACTTGACGGCGTTGATTCAGTTAACTTTGCCTTTCCTTAAAAAACTATGATACATCTATGCTGTCAGAAAAGGTTGGTACATGGGGTCAGAAATCGAGAATCAAAACCCGATTTTTACCCCTTGTGGGGGTGGTCATTTTATACAACCTAAAATTAGGCTGTTTATATGCTGTATCCATCAAAGATAACATATTTTACTATGCCGTCAATTTTATATGGTACAATACGCTGAAAAATGTGTTTTTCATGTCGAAAATCAAATTAGTCCGACAATGCAGCTACTTCCTATTAATTTTGAGAACATTTGGTTTCAACAGAATGGTTGTTCGAGTCACAATGTCACGAGTCACGACCAGTGACACAATTTCTTTAAAACACATTTCGTGATCGCTTAATATCTACATGTGGTATGATATTGTGGCCTTCCAGATCACCAGATTTAAATGATTTCTTTCTTTAGGAATATTTGAAAGAATCCGCGTATCGACATGCATTTCAGAGAGAAACAAATCCTGATGAATTAAGGGGCAAAATTATCCAACTTTGTGCCTACATTACGCCAAATCTACTCCGTGATATGAGATTATCTATCACAGATTCGGCTATTGTTTGGCACAACAAGGTGTTATTTTTCAAACTTTATTATATTCAACATTTTTGTGTTAGTTGAATTTCAATTTATTTTTCAGAAGTTAAGATTATTATTTTTTTCGTAGAATGTAATTTATTTTAAATGACGTTATGGCAAATTATGGCAGCAAATAATTTCTCGCAGACAATGGAACGTTGTAAACAAAATTCGTTTCCTGAGAAGCCAGACATATCTCTATTCTTTAATATGTTGATAGTGTCTCTAGGTCGCTAGAAGTGAGGACCATCCATTGAAGAGTTAAATACTTGAATGTCCATCGCGTGTAATTGCCGCCAGTTTTTGAGCACGAAAAACGGAGCGTAGTCCATGTGCGCATACATATCCCCACTTTGACATCTCCTTTCTATTCTCCCCTTTTAGAGAATATCTCCCTAGTAAAGAAAATTCATGTAGGTACTCGAAAAATTTCCGACAATTAATTCAAGCACGCTGTGGATTCGGTAAGAAAATTTCACACCGAGAAATGAAAATCACCCAACAATTCCTAAGAAATAACTAACGATGGTTTCACCTGAACTATTTATATACATTTATATACTACTACTGAAATATTGATATGTAAAATACCTAACAAAATTTTCATCTATAAATGAGTTCAAATGTGGAACAAAAAAAATGTGTTGTGATCGTGGATTGAACCTTCGACCTACAGACTCATATGCAGCAACAGTACCGCTGAGCTACGAGACTTGTTATAAAACGCTTTGACAAATGGTGTATTGAACTGCTTCTAAAATATGATTTCAGAATTTACAATTGGACCGAAAACGAATATTACCAAGATTATCGTTAAAATTTTGAAATTCTCTTATTACGAAGAGTTTCCGTTTAATGTTGACGGCACCACAATTTTAAATTACTGTTCAATATTATATTGTTAATGTCGTCTTGTAATTTTTTACCAAAATTATGACCAAAATGGTAGGTGAAATAAGCTAAAAGTAGTAAGAGATTTCACGTCAAATGCATAAAATATAACAAGGGAAAATTGACGGCACCAACTTTTCTATGTTTTTTAATGTTTAATGAAGTGCTATCCACAATAATATTTCAAAAATAAACTCTTATAAATATGCAGGCAATTTTCAATTTTGTAAATTTTTTTCGTTTTTATATTTATTCTGTGTTTCAATTGGGTACCATGAATTATTGACGGCATAATTATAAAGCCATTATAAGTAGTTTCTGCTTAAAAAAGAACCATATGCCGTCCTGAAATAAATGACCTTATAAGAAAACATTGATCTTTTGCTCTAAAATTTTACTCAGAATTAAATAAAAAACACTTGTTTTTTGATATCCACAATATATTACTGGATGTAATATGTGACGCGTTTCGCTGTTAATACAGCTTTCTCAAACAAAAAAAAAAAAATTAACAGCGAAACGCGTCACATATTACATCTAGTAATATATTGTGGATATCAAAAAACAAGTGTTTTTTATTTAATTCTGAGTAATTATGGATATCCATCAAGTATCGGCCAAATCAATCAAGATCTAAAATTTTAGTAATTTTTTATTTATTTCTGCATGAACCATAATTTTTTGACAGCACCATGTTTAGAATACTCATTAAATGTTAACTCAAAGCTAGAAATCACTGCCGTCAAATTCTAAATGACCACCCCCATAAGGGGTAAAAATCTGGTTTTGATTCGCGATTTCTGACCCCATGTACCACCATTTTCTGACGGCATAGATGTATTATAGTTTTTTAAGGAAAGGCAAAGTTAACTAAATCAACGCCGTCAAGTATTCGATTAACTGGGGAGAGGGGGTAAAATCGCCGATTTCAAAAAAAAAAAAATTCCGACTCCCTGTACCGCTATTTTTTGACGGCACTGGGTTTTAGAGCATTCTTTTTTCATTGCCTCTTTGACGAGAATAGTGCCGTCATGTATAAAGTAATCAAAAAGTACCCCCTTTTTTACGACATTTCAACTCGCCTGTATCACCTGTACCGCGGAAAATTGACGGCATAGTGCCTAACGTTCGTTTCTCGACCAGTACTTCAACATTATATATGACCTGTGGTGTATAAAATCACCCCCTGAAATTGTGCCTGGGCTTGTGGTCTATTACTTTATGAATTCTAATATTTGAAGTGGTGGCTTTGCTCGTTGTTGCCCCAATGTCAGTTTGACAGTGAGAGACCTAGGAACTGCAACCATGGTTGTAAGTGCGGAAAAATGCGCAAAAGCTGTTGCTCTTGTTGAAGATGGACTTAATCATGAATATGTTGCAAGAATACTTCATGTTCATAGCTCTACCATCAAAAAAAATAGGAGAAGGCTTCAGAAAAACTGGCAGAAATAGCCGGAGAACTGGCGAAGAATTTTGGGAAGGTCCTTTTGGCAAATTGAAATTGCGAAAAAATTTAATTTTGTCAACCGCCGCAGATCGCAAAAAACCATTTTTAACCCCTAAACTGCATACACATTTCATCATTTTGAGTGTTTTCGTGTTTAATTTTTTTTTTCACAAAGTTGGAACCTCAACAACATTTTCCACCTGGTCCTTGCCTGTTTTTTTCTGTTCTTTTCCAAAAAAACTATAGGCACTATTGTAATAGTATATTATTTAGGAATATTCATAAAATATTTCTGGAGGGGTCTGGTAATACTTCAGAACCGACGAAAGTGTCTGGGGTTTTTTGTTTTGAATTATTTTAAAACTAAATTGAAAGATGACAAAAAATTATGTTGCCAAAAATGTTTTTAAGATTTTTTTGCAAATGTTACGTGCTGCTCAGTAACGAAATAACCGCAATTGCTCTCCCAGACTCGCGAGTCTGGATTCGCCTATTGACAAAATTATATTGATTAGCAATTTCCAATTGCCAAAAGGACATTCCCAAAATTCGTCGACAGCTCTTAGACTAAAGTAAGCGTAGGGCAGGTAGTAGCTGAAACAAAACACGACTGCTATTGATGACAGTTTTCTTCACGTGAATACTCTGCGGGATCGTCATTTAACATCAGTGCAGTCTAAAAATCGACTTCAAGAGGTACGAGGTACAGAGGTACAAATGATAGCGTGTGGACAGTTTGCTAAAGATTGGAGGAGTTTGGTTTGAAAGCTTGCAGATCAGCAACTGAGCCCTGATTACTTCGGCGTCACCGAGTAGCTAGATAGAAATTTACTACTGAACATTTCCGTTGGAACTTAGGGCGATGAATCAATGTTTTTTTCACTGACGAATCCAGATTCTGCTTACATTCTCCAGATGGACGGAAAAGAGTATGGAAAAGGAAAATATTTGCAGAGTGCCCGTCGGAGTTATGGAGTTCAGTAATGGTTTGGGCAGGAATATCCCGAAAGGTCTGCTCTGAGTTAGTGGTTATCGATGGATCCTTGACGGCCAACCGATATATTGAGGAGATATTGAGCAATTACGTTGTACATTTTAGTGTATCCTGATACAGGATAATGCGCGGCCACATACAGTAATTTGTGTCACACAATACCTCGCGGGAGTATGTATTAACAAAATAGAGTGGCCAGCATGTTCGCCTGATCTCATCCATATAGAAAATGCTTATGACATGCGTGGTAGGTGGGTCAGAGATTGCGAAGAAGCTCCAACTACGATAAATGAGCTCCATTTAGCAATTCAGGTGGAATGGAAAAATATTTCTCAAGATGCTGTTCGTAACCTGATTGACAGTTTGAACCAACGGCGACGTATGCAGGCAGTGATGAGAGATAGAGGTGGTGATACAAAATATTGAGAAATTTTTTTCGTGAAAATAACGTTTCTTCAGGTTATTTAAGTTACATTTGAATTGGTTTGTTTTGAAGTTTAATTTGAATTGAATAAGTTTGAATGAATAAATTTTGCATTAATTACTTATTATCATAATTGAACAATATATTATCAAATACTCTTTGTAAGACTCATTAACTGAGCTGTCAAACTGACATAAAGGCACAATGACCAATGCCATCTCGTCAAAAATAACATTTCTTAAAATTGGGTAAACTAAAACTGTTGTTTGGAGTTCGTTTCTCTCCTTAAAATGAACTAGTGCACTTTAAGGCATGAACCAAGAAAATAACTTTTAACGTTAACCACTAAATTATACCACATGATGTTTTAAAATTAGGGTTTGACGACCAATTTCTAATTATTCCTACAAAATGACTAGCAAGCCAGCATTTTACAAAATACTGAATGTGCAAGTTAAAATTAACAATTTCATCTACAGTTTGCTGAAAAATTTTGAAAATTAAACTGAAAGTAAAAAAACTATGAGACCTCATATCATACCCTATATTAACTTGTTGCGTTTTTCTTGCATGTGATTGTATTTTAGTTTAATATAAGTCTCGCCGAAACTTTGTCACCTTAGCCCATGAAGGTATTATTCTCTTTTTGTTTATTTCACACTAAAAATTTTTGTTTGCAACCAGAATTAATTATGAACATATTACAAATAATTGGTCGGGAACGAAGGGAGTAATTTCCTAGAAAACATCAAAAAATGCAAAATTGTTTTTTTTATTTGACAAAGTTTCAGGTTTCCGACCATTTTAAAAATCTTTTGCATTATTTCCATAATCAATTCAGGTTGCAAACAAAATTTTTCAGTGTAAAATAAACAAAAAATATGTTGTGCCGTCATCCGGTGAAGTTTCAGTGAGACTTATGACATAGTTTAGATTCGTTTTTTGCGTTTGCCACTCCTGTAGATTTTTTTTTGGTCGTGTTATTGAAAAAGTATGAATGAATAACATTTTTACTTGGATGCAAACTAAGAAATGTTCGCAAAATTGGGGAATCATAAAGGATCATATTTTTATTCTTTTCGTAATTATACGACTTTTTTGCATTTTTTTTTTTTCTATAACAACGAGAATTGTTTATAATTTACATTTTTAACAATGTTGACGACCTAGTATGAGGGCGCAAATTTTTATTGTTTCATTGAGCACTAAAACAAACTTTTGTGAAAGTTTACATGGTTTTGCTATTTTTCCACCATTTTTGCTAAAGCGATTGGCCTACTTCCAGTATGCAAAATGCAGAACGCGAGCTCTCGCCAGAGAAAATGATGAGAGAGGAAAAAACTTTCCGGAATTTATGTACCCCTGATCAAGATACAACGTTGAAAAAATACAGTCGGCCGGAAGTGTCTGGGGAGTTCTTTTCGTTTCAGATGCTTTTTAATATCGAATAAATCGTGGAGTTTCTAGAAAACTCATAACCTGTTCCGTATATTTTCACTCTCAGGTCATATATTCGTGTGCTCCATTGCACGCAGGTAGGGAGGGGAGCTGAAATAATAATAAGCTCTTTTTCACTCCGCATCCATAACTCGTCGTCAGGCTGAGGTGAATATTATATTCAATAACGAACAAAGCCCTCTGGTAAAAGTGCACCGTATGCACGTGTTTCGGGCTGTTGGCCCTCTTCAGTATGCTGTAACCAAGTGCAAGTATGTGCAATAAAATCATGGAAGATCACGTGCCTGTCAAGGACACTAGAAGTGACTTATATACTCCAAACAATTCGTACAATTCTAAAGGAAAATAAGACACACAAACATTGTATAAGAGAGAAGTATGCAGAGAGCGATACTTCTTGGGATGCGATAATTTTGAGATATTTCAAAAAATATATGGAATATGCAATTTTCTTACCAATCACGTCAGTGTGATGGTTCCATAGAAATATATATTATATACTTACTCTAGAATGCTAATCTCCATGTCAAAAGTATTGTAAAAAGTTCGGTAAGTTGTTACACAGATCATATTCACAATTACTATCTTTCTCTCTCAATTCTAGGGCATTGGACATAGTACCCCCATTTAACTTTTTGTTTGTTATAATTATATTAAAACGAATTTTTTCCTCTCCATGTAAGTAACTCTTGTTCTGTAGTAACTACATATAGGTAGCCCTTTCATATTTGTTGTAGAACTTGTATAAGGCTGAAGATGGATTCTTGCTGAATCCGAAACATATACCCCCCCCCATTAGTTTGATGTTGTCAAATTAAAGTTGTGGAGATGATTTTGTGATATTTCTTCCCGCTTCATCTATACCACTCCACTTTGAGCCGAAATGGACTTCTTCCAGAGATTAATCTAATCTTGTCTAGTAATCTAAGATATATTCAAACATAGTTTGAGGGAACACAACTTGATGCCATGCAGGGCAGCAACAAGGCCTTGATTGACTGCAGAACATTGCAGATCACGGCTTGATTTTGCTCGTGCACACCCTCATTGGCGGGAAGCTGAATGATGTCGAGTGGTCTTCACTGATGAGTCAATATTCTGCTCCATGACCAATAACATACGAATGCGTGTCTACAGATGTTTAGGAGAACGCTACAATCAATGTTACACTCTGTAAATCATTGCTTTTGGCGGAGGATCGGTAATGATTTGGAGTTGTATGAATTTAGAGGCACGTATGAAACTGGTAGTCATTTCTGATGCGGATTTGACAACAGTATGTATCCGAAATTCCTGAACCCCATGTTGTCTGTTCTTTTGCTCCATTCATTGGTGAAGAATTCATATGATTGCACGACCATACGAGACCACACGGCCCGCCAGTATTTTCAGGCGATCTTGCCCGCGAGAAGTCCTGATACGAACCCCATCGAACATTTATATGATATTCTTGGGAGATGAATTAGAGACCTGCAGCAGCTCAAAGTTACTTTGAATAATCTGAGGGATAGTTTAGTGAATTTGGGAGACATAATTGAATAAGGACTCTGATATTGAGTATAACAGGCGGTTCTCATTGCTCGAGGAGGGAACTCAAGAAATTAGCAAATCATTTCAGAATAGAAAACAAATTCTTCATTTTTATTTTATTGTTGTTTTTGTGAAACTCTGCACGTACTTGATTTTTGATATCTTCTAGAAAAAAATGTTAGCTTGATTGTCTGTATTGTGAATTTTGTTTGCATATTGTCGTAAATGCATTAAAATTTCGTATTTCTGAATTTGAATAATATGCGCTGAAAATTTCATTGGAATATTTATTCTTCATAATAATCATTTATTTCAATATGTATAAGAACATGTATTTATTGAATATATTAATAACCATTTTCTAGTAAATGCATTTTTATTCTTTTTTTTTCAGTCGACTGTCTCCAGCTTTCCAATAATTGAAAACGAAAGTCTTAAAAGTCTTTTTGTTTTGAAAATTTGTAAACCTAATTTTCTAAGAATCGATACTATCTGAGTCACTGAAGTTTTTTATGACATCAGGCATGTCAAATGAGTTTTTCTATCTCACGAAGTCCCATCGTATGTATATTCTAACACTTTCCTTGATATTTTCATAATTATTTCAAATTCAGCATTTTTTTCTTGTGATTGAACCCTATTTTCAGCAAATGCGTGCGCTCCTGTCTGTTGTGGGGAGGTCACAGTCTATCGCTACCTTCTCTCTTCCCCGCAGCCCGCGCGCCTAAAAGCAGAGCGACTTCAAATCACTCCGTGTCGTAGGTATGGCAATGCTGAGTCCATCTGTATTTATACGATATTATACGTCCATGGCAAATTTAATAGTGATTAAACAAATTTTCTCATCAATAATCTTTCCTCTAACCATTTTCACGATAAGAACTAACCTTAAAATGTATAAAATATATTCTGACAGTTTCTTAGTACTTTGTCTTTGCTTAAATATTCCAAAGCCACCGTCGATAAAATATGTTTATTCTGTAACACAAGTCAAACGGGGTTTATTAAAAACTAATAGAAACTTTCTATTTCGGGACATTTTTGATTTTTCGATAGAAATTCTAAAAGGAAACAATAAAGTGGAAGTTTTTCTATTTGATTCTATCAAAAATATACCCTTTTATTACATCATGACCTAAAGTATCATGTATTTATTATTATATCATGATGCCTAAAAAATTAAGATATCAATAGTTGGGCCTACTGAAATGGGAAGGGGCTCGTATAATTAGACTAATATCAAGCGATTATGAATAACAAAAATCTTATTTTTGACTAAAAAATCTATCCTCAACGTATAGCGATTTAACCCTGGGTTACCCTGTATATAAATTCATCAAACTCAGTATCACAGAACTCTGTTTTCTTCGATCAAATATCTTGACTCTAATTTTGACGTCTATATCCATTTGATTTTGTTAAAACAATTAACAAAATCAAATGGATTTATGCGTCAAAATTAGAGTCAAGATATTTGATCAAAGAAAACAGAGTTCTTTGGGAGATCGTTTAGTAACGAACAGTCGTTACCGACCGATGATGAACCCTTTACTCCCATATACACCTACTACGTAGGCTTATTATGGCAAGTACCTGTCAGAAAACAACTACTCCCCTGGCTAAGACCACGACGGGTATTGAATTAAATCTAACAGATACTTGTGCAACGTTCCTCAAAGCATCAGAGGACTCAGCTGCAAGTGCCCTCTATGACCAACCAGCAGAATTATGTTCCTGATTTGGACAGGGTGATCACCTGCAGACTAGTTTCGAGGTTGTTGCCTCTCATCAGTGCAAGGATAGGTCAACACAAACAGCACTGAAGCCATCTGTTCCCCATCCAAATCATCACACACTCCGCTGGTTAGGGGAACGTATCTGTTAGATTTAATTCAATACCCGTCGTGGTCTTAGCCAGGGGAGTAGCTGTTTTCTGACAGGTACTTGCAATAATACGTAGAAGGTGTATATGGGAGTGAAGGGTTCATCATCGGTCGGGGACGACTGTTCGTTAAGGTATTTGATGTTAATTTTTCGTAATTACGGACACCAATTAAACGTCTTGAAAACAACTTGATTGGGTTTGAGTGTTAGAAAAAATCACATGTTTTACACTGAAGTAAAAGTGTCTTTTTCTCTCTTTGCATTTTCTGTCTTCGAGCTCTACAGACCCTCTAGCAGCAAACCTTGCATTAGAGAGGAAAAGTGACAATTTCCTCCCTAGTTGAATGAATAGCAATTTCTTAGGTTGAATACATTGCAGGAAAGAAAACTATACCGTGAAGCTGAAATTAGAAGAGAATGTTGGCCCTCTCTATTAGATGAATGGAGAACCCTCTGAACCGAAATGTTTTCCTCCACTTCAAATATCGAATTATACTCAAAAAGAGTGAATTCTCTTTGATGCAGTTGATCAAACTTCATTAACGTTAATGAAAGATTTATTTCCTTCCTTTCCTGTCATCGCAGCTCCCTTGCTATCCGCGAGGTTATCCTCTTCGCCCTTTTTCATTATGTTTCTGAGGATTAAAAGATTTCTCATAAGAAAGGCACGGAATGCGGGTAATCAATTTCTGAACCAGCCGAGATCAATTTTACGGGCAGATGAGCCAGGCTTCCATTTGTTTGAGAATATTTCACAGTGCAAGATCGAATTCTTCATTTTGAAATATTTTAATAATCGGGGTCAGGACAGAATTATGGACTTTAAAACCGTTCAGTATATCCTTATTGATTTCAGTGTGTGCAATACCAAAAATTTTATGGATTTCCACTTTTTCCTAAAATTATGGTGTCAGCATCATAATTAATAATAATAATAAAACATTTGTAATCGACCCTCATTCAAACAACATGTATCACAAGGAATATTACAGATTGAGGAAGAACTTTTCGAAAATATCCAAAAACACGTCAGAATTATTTTTCAGAGGGACAACTTTTGACGCAAAAATCATACCAGACCTTCAACCCCCTAAGTGGGGGTGTCATTACACAACTTTTTTCAAATGGAAATGGGGAGTACCTCTTTGAAAAGGGCTTTCAATTCACTACACATTGCTGCTTACTTTTTAAAAATCGTTCCACTTGTTACATATTTTATAAACGGAATACTTGTATTCGATTCATCAAAATTTTAAATTTTCAAACGGTATACAGGGGGGAACAAAAAATAGAATTTTGATCAAGAGTAAACTACCCTGGCTGTGATTCCAAATTTGAATATTTCGAACATTTTCGTTCTTATTTGTATTATACAGTGCGACGCTAAATTATGGAACAAATTCATTATTTCTGAATATAAAGATATTTCGGAAAAATCCTCGGACAGATCGATTTTCTTTTCCAATGAGCCAATTTTTGAACCCCACCCAAAATATATAGGGTTATCCGCAATTGAGTAAAAATGACTTTGGTGATATTTTTAAATTGGACACCTGGTATATTTTTCCATATTTGGTTAGGGATCATCATTACGAAACCAGTGGTACCAAGTTTGATGGGATTATGTCAAACGGCTGCGGAGATATGGCCAAAAAACTTCCTCGTACGTCTAATGAGTATGACTGCGAGACTCCACACGATTCAGAAGGTTAAAAGTCTCTGTCGCACTCATTGGGTATATGGAGAAGTTTTTTGGCCATATCTCCGCATCCGTTTGACATAATCCCATCAAACTTGGTATCACTGGATTTGTAATGACGATCCCTAACCAAATATGGCAAATATACTGAGTGTCCCATTTAAAAATATCACCAAAGTCGCTTTTCCTCAAATGCGGATAACCCTATATATTTTGCTGGGAAGGTACAATTGTCAAAATGACAGTAACCGCATAACGAGCTTTGCGGTTACTGTCATTTTGACAATATTTTTAATTTAATTATTCTACATTTATAAAGAAGCACTTTTTCCACCACATATGATCATTAGTTTGTAACCTTTTTTCGCTGAAGATGAAGGATTAATTCTTCGAAACATGTCCTGCTGCTGATGAAAGTCTTCCGACTACATCTCTTAATGTGCTGATGTGTGTCCTCTGACTACACTCACACTATCAATAAAGATTTTATTTGGTGGAGTTCGACTGTAAGTTTTCTACCTACCCAGTAAGATCTCACCTCCACTGTATGTTATGGATCGCCTCCGTTGGATACTATATATTTTGGGTGAGGTTAAAAATTGGCCATCGAAAAAGAAAATCGATCTGACCGAGGATTTTTCCGATATATCTTTATATTCAGAAATAATGAATTTGTTCCATAATTTAGCATCGCACTGTATATTGAAATTCTAACAGAAGATAGGTACCAACAAAAACGTTCTAATTCTTATTCATATTAATATTTGTATTAAAATTCGAGCACTTCCCCAAAGAAAAAGTGAACGGGAATTGAACACTTTCCGGATGGTTGCCGAAAAAAAAATGTCTATGATTTACTCAGACGGTAGATAATACACACAGTAACAGTAATCGATATACTCGAAGGTTGCTAGTGTAGTTGAAGGGTTTCAATATTGTTGAACCTTTTGAACTTATCAATTGCAGATAGAGTAGAAATCATTGAGCCTTTTTTTCAAACACAGAAAATGTGGAAATCGGGTCGCGGATCTGTTTAACCAACGGCATCATGCATTGTGTATCTAGTAGTAACAGCAATACATTCCCGGACGACAATGTAAATTGTTGGCCGAGGCGAAGCCGAGGCCAACAAGCATTGAAGTCTGAGAATGTGCTTAACTACGAGGTACACATACTATTTTTTCTGAAATCGCAATCAGCATTATCATAAATTGAGGATTCGAAAATACGTGCTTTCCTGAAACGTCAAAGTGACAACTATAAACCAAAGACCGATTTTGACGGCCTAGGCTGGCAAAGTACTTTTTCTACAACCACACTCCAAAACATGCTTTTCTGCATAGTTTTACGTTCGCAAACATTTCTCACAATAATTGAAATTTGACATTAGTGTGCCGCAAAGTGACATTTCTGTGCCACAAAGTGACATTTCTGTGCCAAAATTTTTCAGTACCTAATTTCTAAGCAATACAGTTTTCGTGACAGCAAGGTGAAAGTATATTTTGAAAATTTTGCATTTCGAAGGGATATTCGATCAGACAACTTCAAGAATGAATAGACAAAGTCTATTGGTTTATATAATATGAGGAAAATTGTCGTACAAATTCATAATATTCTGAACAAAAATCATAGACATCACTGCTGCTGTCTCAAATACCCACATACACACTATCCATTGCTAGGCAGCGGAGCAACATCTTTCGAATCATTTGAATGTCAACAAACGTCAAGCATAAAATATTCGTAAAATATTCTTGTCCCGTCATTTTTTAATGAGATTGAACTAAAATGGATAGCGACAGTTCTGAAATTGAAAATACTCCGCCAGAACTAAGAGAACAAGTTAATTCATTGTCATTAAATTTACTACCTTCAACTTCAAGAGGAAAATATAAGAATGAGTCACTGACATTTCATGCCGTCTTATAGTATAGTATTATTTTTAGCAAAAAGGGTGTTGTAGAAACAGTATAGTGTGTAACACGAGCAGAAATGCAATTTCTCACTCGTTTGAATTGCGGCACGAGCGTGAGAAATCAGCACTTTTCTGCACTTGTTGCACAAAATACTATTCCCGTCTCGTTTTCGATACGGGAAAGTATTAAACAGTCCGGGAAAGTTCGTTGCTTAGCAACGGACTAAAATACTGTGGGCATTCTTGAACGATTTTAGAAAAATATAATTCTAGGCAGCTAGAAAATCCGGTACTGAATGAACCTACGGAGATAGCAGTATTAGGGCAAGTTGCAATGGATGGTACACTAAATACAAGATAATTGGCCGCTGCGACTGTCGTGACTCATGCAAGTGTGCAACGAGTATTAAAAAAATACGAATTCCATCCTTATAAGATTCGGTTAGTGCAAAAACTAAATGAAGACGACTGTGATCGTCGCTTTCAAATTTGCGAAATTATGACCGAACGAGTGATGAATAATGGTAATTTTCTATTCAATGTGTGGTTTTAGGACGAGAGTAGTTTCTTCTTGAATGGTTTAGTAAATCGCCACAATGGTCTAGTATTAATGTTTTTATTATGGATTAATTCTAAAAATTTATGTAAAATGAAACAAAAATGTGAAAGAATCATAGAAATATCTCTAGAAATGAAAAAGTTATGGGACTTTGAAGTTGCGCTTGGGAAAATCATTTGTAGTACGCAGTGCTCTAGTGAGTGACGTCACGCCATTTGAACGAGGTAACTGGTATTCGCAGAGTGCTTATAAATTTATCGGTTTACAATCTCATGCGCTGTTCGTGTCGTGTATTGTTCATGTGGATGATTTTATCAGCAAAATGATATCATTTTCTGAGCTCTACGAAATGAAAATGATAGAACTTACACAGGGTGTTTTTTCTGGGCGGGTCCCAACTTTGTTTTTTTAAATGGCAACCTGCATTTTTTATTACTTTATCGGTTTCTACATGATAAATAAAAGGTACTTTCTAGAGGTATTGTTTTTTCTAAAATTTTGAGATTTTTAGCATGACAGCTTTTTTTCCAAAATTGGTCACTCATCATATTCAAAATTATAAAGTTGTTCAAATTCATTTCTGGCCAAATCATGTACGACATACTTAAAATCAACCTGTGATATACAGGTTGCGCAGAACAGCTTGCCAAACATTGTAAATAAGAATGTGCAAAGTCTTCTTTATTATAAATGGAACACCCGGTATATTATCGATCTGTAAAAAGCGCCAACAAAGGCCCTACAAATTGCATAGAGTATTTCCTATGGTCAAAATCAACAGTTTTTCTCAAAACGCTTTTTTTCGTAAAATGGAAATTTTTCCTATTCCTTCGCCATAATTTTAATGACGAAACCCATTTTAGTCGTCTGTAAAAGGTATCTTGTTTTAATTATGTACATTTCATATAACGTGGCCAAATATTTTTACTTATCAAACTGATTAATTTTCAAAAAATCATTTATTCAGTTTTCCTTGTTGTTATCTTCTGAAAAAGTAATTACAGGCATGAAGCAATAATTCAAAGAAGGTGTTAGATAAGAACTATGCCTCAAATGAAGGAATTAGAAGGTGTTTCATCACGAGAAATGTGATACAAATATCGATCTCAGTCGTCAAAATATGGATTTCGTCGTTAATTGAAATTTTGGCGGAGGAATAGGAAGAATTTCCATTTTTCGAAAAAAAAGTTTTTATAGAAAAACCATTGATTTTACCAATGGGGAAATTTGTAGAGCCTTTTTTGGCACTTCTTACGGATCGATAATATACCGGGTGTTCAATTTAAAATAAAGAAGATTTTGCACATTTTCATTTGCAATGACTGATTTTGATTTTTGGGAATGAAGTCTTGAATTAAAGAATATTCTATTTCTTTAAAGCCTACGTTTCGTCAATTTATTTTAACATCTTCAGGGCAAAAAGGTTGAGTTTTCCGTGTAATATCTATATCCTAAGACCATATTAGTGTTTGGTCTGAATCAAGTTCAACAGACGATAAAAACAGAAACAAACGATACACAACACAAGACATGTCAAAATTTGAATAAAATAATAGCTCGTTCGCTTGCATGCCAAAGTTTTGCTTTGCTTCACAAGCAAGAAATTACAGATGAAGTATAGACCAAGCCATAGAGGTTTTTAACGCCACAAAATAAAAGACGCAAATGGCCTGTACTAATTTTTATAAGATAGTTCGTTGATGAAAACCCCAGTTTTCGCCCCGAAAAAATTGCTTTTTGGTATTTTGAAAACATCTCAAACATAATTATTGAGACATCTTGTGGCATTCACACACTTGATGACGACAGTAGATGTTAACTGTTGAAACGTCGTGACTCAAACTCACTCAAAGAATTTATTTTCTTTGTTTCTAGACAATGGAAGTCCAGAAGAATTCTACTTAACAATAATTAGATTGCTGTTATTTCATTATTATTAACGCTTTAGACATTTCATGAATTTTATTTGAGCTATTCGAAACATGAAACTGACAGACTCCGAAACTTCTTTCCCGAATTATAACTTCGCATTCAAAATATCCAACTCTCACTTCAAAAACTCCTATTATCTCAAACGAATAATACACCTACATTTCATCAACAATTCGTTTCAACAGCTGGTGGCTTTTAATTGACAGTCGTAAATTTGGCGCCTTTGCTGTCCACCGGAACATGAAACATTATTTTGTTTTCGTGACGGGGTTTGAAATATGAATTATGTAGCGGACTTTTATGAGTATGACCGCTGAAAGTTGAGAATATTGTGTTGAATGTGTGACTTGTGACGTCTAGTTCTTTCTTTCCAAGGAATTAGGGTACAATGATGTTCAATGAGAATTCAAAACAAAACTCTAGACAGTTTTTTGGATTTGATTCAACACTTAGCCTCACACATAAAATTACTTCTATTGTTATTTTTATAACTGTAGGATACATATTTTGATCGCTCCTACTAACAGGTCACTCATCACTTCTTCCTACGTTGCTAGTGAGTTTTGAATCCGGGTGGAAAATTGCTAGTTTATTTGTCGTAGTTTGTTTCTGAAATCATAAATTCCAGGAATGTTCTCACGGTTGAAATTATATCATGTTGGCATAGAGGTGAGTCAAGGATCCCAATTTCATTTGAATGGGCCGGAAAGCAACCATGATTGAACTTGAGTCACATTATAATTGCTGGGGATCTCAATATCAATTTTCGCGTCAGTTCCTCTTCTCTAGCTAAACTTGTTAATCTATGACACTCATTTGGTATTGCCATCACAATATCTGATTACAACAGAAATAACTGCCCAATCAGCTACTTGTATTGACAATATCCTTACTGATAAAATGATAATATGTATAGTTCAACAGTCCTTGATCCTTGCTCATCTGATCATCTGGCACAGGTGATAACCTTGAAATTAGTTGAAAAGAAAAAAAGACGATGTAATCTGGAGAAGAAAAATATCGAAACATGGCATTCCTGACTTGAGATCATCTCTTGCCGAAGTTAACTGGGATACAATCAGGTTACATAACTGGAAATGCTCTGTAATTGCCAACTTCTTGGTAAATACTTCCACTTCATCAATTGAGAAACATTTTCCTATGAAAAATGTTTTATCAATAAGAAACCACCAGTTGAATGGCTCAATGATGAACTCAGGACTCTGAGGGACACATTTTACCAGGGATTTCAATAAGTACACTATTCTGAAAAAACACTACCAATTGAAATTAACACAATATAAAGATGCAGCATATGATAAATTCATCGGAGAATCCGATAACAAAGTTCGAGATAGCTGGAGACTTGTGAATTATGAAAGAAATCATTCAAAGAAAAATACAGTTGATCCCACCATAACAGCTTAAGAGTTCAATGATTACTTCTCTACGATTACAGCTGATCTGATTGGGAAAATACCTAATGATTCAAATGACCTATTCAATTACTTCAGAGAATTGCCCACACCATGTTTTTTTTATAGAGCCAGTTACAAGATCTGAGGTAGTCGAAGCTGTGCGCAGCTTAAAAAACTCTAAATGCACTGATGTATATGGGATGAATAGTGAACTTGTAAAACGAACCCTAGACTTAATAATAGTTTCGTTGGTTACTCTCTTCAATGGTTTCAGTGCAGAGGGAGAATTTTCAGATATTTGGAAAGTCACGAAAGTAATACCATTTTTCAAAGAAGGGGACATTTCACAGGTGGCAAACCATAGGCCAATATCTATCATTCCGATTTTGTCCAAAGTTTTTGAAATCATATTAAAGCTGAGACTCATGAAATACTTTGAAACGAATACATTTATCAATAGTTGTCACTTGGGTTTTAGAAGCAAATGTAGTACTATCTAAGCTGTTTTCAAGATTGTTAACGATATAATCGAGGGTTTTGAGAATGGCATTTGAGTTGGTATTACTTTATGCGATCTGTGGGAAGATTTCGACTGTGTCTCTCATAGCATTCTTATTGGAAAGCTTAATCACTATGGTGTCAGGGGCATACTGCTCGATATATTCCAGTCTGACCTACATAACAGGAAGAAAGCAGTGTACATGAGTGATTTTTACAATATTACATATGGGGTGCCACAGGTATCTGTTTTGGGCCCTTCTCTATTCATAATTTACATGAATGAATTGTTCCATTCTATGTTACCTAATAAATGTGTGGCTTATGCTGATGACATAACTTTACTCAATACTGCTTCCGACGCAGACAGTCTATTGTTACGTACGACATGCTCTATTGAATCTGCACAAAATTGGTTCAATGTCAACAATCTGAAGTTGAACCATGATAAAGCTCAAAATTTTGTTCTTTCCACCAAGAACGCAGGTGATGGTGAAAGTGTCAAATTTCTTGGTGTTGTTATAAATGAAAAACTGACTTGGTCAGCCCATATAGATCAACTATGTAATGGATTACCGAGAATATTTATTACGCAATATGAAGAAACAGCTATGTCTTAACACAGTTCGAACATATTATTTTTCATTTTTCAATGCTCGCGCCGTTAGGACTTTGAAAGTGCAAAAGAAAGCAGTGAGAGTTATGGCTGATGCTGGTTACAGAGACCACTGTCAAAAAATCTTCAAAGATCTATCTATCATGCCTGTTCCATCATTATTTATTTATAATACGGTATTAGAGGTACATGAAAACAAAAAGTAATTTTTGGCCAACGCTGAATTTCATGATTACCAAACTCGCTGTGCAACCGATTCGAGACCTCCTCGCTACAGACTCAATTGAACACAAATAAATCACTGGATGTCAGACTCTTTATCTTTTTGCCTGATGAGTTCTAAATATGGACTGCCTTGAATCGAAACTGAAACGACACATTCTCAATCACTGTTTTTATTCCATTGACGAATATTTTAGTATGTATTTGTGTCTCAGCAATATCAAGATCTCCCAAATAATGGGACACTGTTTTTTTTAGATTGTTTTTGTATGTTTTTTCGTTTTTGTTATTATCTTTTTACCTATGACTATTCTACCCAAACTCTTTTCATGTCGATTTTAAACATTTTTAAACTTGTTCTACTGACTTGCCAAAAACATAATTGTAACTTGGTCAAATAAATCTATTCTATTCTATGATAGCGGAATATTTTTTGGGGTCATCAAATAGGAATATGTGGGGTACTTTTTTGGGGAGTTCCTTGTGTATGAGAGATTAAGGGTTGATGGACTTTCCTACAATTTCTTACAAATTTTTCATCCTTTCTCTGTCTACATTTTGTCCGTAGATACTCAGGACATTATTGTTACAAGGAATTTTATCAAAGTTTTTGTATACAAGTTCGTGCTTCTTCAGCTGCCTGGTCTACCATTCCATTTCCAACAATACCACTGTGTCCTTTGGTCCAGGTGAATATAACAATGCTGTTAATGAGCGAGAGCTTATAGAGTAAATACCCTATTCTAAGATATGTTCAATGCTTCCTATAACTGATTTCGAGTCAGAGATAATAACTGATTCAAGAAAGGGCTTTTTCAATAGCGAACGCTTCAGTGCTAAAGATATTGCACACCACTGTTGTTTGACTTTTTGAAATTATCTGTCTATCAGGAATACAAAAGGCAGCACCCACTCCTGGTGATACCATATTATCATCCGTAAATAAATTAATATTCCTACCAACGAATACGTCAACTTTTGATTATAGGAATATAAATAACTCTGCACTCTGCTCAGTTCAGGTGAATTTGACTTCACTCGTATAGTTTCATTCACGTTTTTTTCGAAATACTTATTTAGAGGTATACAAGTCGACCTTGGAGAAATAGAGAGAAATGTAAAAATTACCTTTTTTTTAATGTTGTGGTCTTATCTTATGATATTTGGTTCAATCAAATTGATAATTAACAACCTGAAGAATAATGTCATATCATAATTTTGAAATTTTGGTGAAGGTGCTTGCACCTTCACCAATTAATATAAACTGATATTCGGTGTTTTTTGAGATAATCTTGAACTCTGATTTTGTAGCAGAAAAGCTTCCTAACATGTGAGTATTCAAAGTAATAAAAATCAGTAAATCATCGCTCTTCTAACGAACACAAGTTTACCTCATAATAATAGTACACATCAGTAAATAATTTCTCATTAATATTGTGTCAGTGGTGGTGGAGTATTTTCACCTGGTTATTAGATGCAGCCATCTTCAATTCATGGGTACTTTACAAAAAAAATAATCAAATAAGCCAACTAGATTTTCGTAGAGCCTTGGTTCAAAATTATTTGAGCCGCTACGGGATTGCTCCAAAAAGTGCTGGAAGGCCTTCTACATCCAAATTTAGCCTGTCACTGAATAGAATATCCGATGAAGTGAGATATGATAGAACAGATCACCTTCTGATGTCCATTCCAAACAAGAAACGTCGACGATGTGCTGGGGAAGGGTGCTCTACGAGCACTAGAACTATGTGCAAAAAGTGCGACATAGGAATTTGTATCGAGTGTAATATTATTTTTCATACAAAGACCAGGTAGACCTTGTGTTTGTAGGAACATAATATTTTTCTTCAACACTGTAACTGTATGACCTAGTGTTACTTATATGTAACATGCGTTATTTGTTATTATTCTAATAAATATTTCAAAAATACTTTATTTTCCCATGAACTGTACCCCAATAATGCCTTCATGTTGATTTTCAACTAGAAATTTGAAAATAAATAAATTTCGGTCATAATGGGTTAATATTGTGTCGTCACCAGTCTCAGTTTTCTCATTGACACTGACTCTACAACCCATTACAATATTATCGATACTCTCATTTGAAAATCTCTTTTATGTTTACTATAAAACAAAATCAGTGAAAATGACTATTTCTTCGTTATCATCAAGGCAGTCGTCAACATATCTGTTTTCTTACTGATTTTGACTTTAGAGTCTACTTCTCCATTATCTAGACGGTATTTTTCCTGACGAGCTAAAACTCACTGAAGTAATACCTTTTTTGAGAAATGTTATAGAGAAAACCCTGAGAATTAGGCCAATATCCATTGTACCCAATATCGGTAAGATATTGCATATATTTTGAGAAACTATTGAGAAGTAATCAATTTGAATTCTGTCAACAACAGTCTAACATTCAGGCAGTAGCAAGGGCTGTGAAAGAAATAATCGAGGGTCTTACACAGGGTAAAATTACAAGCGTCACCTCATGTGACCTTTCGATTGTTGCTTACAACATCTTGCTCTCACACTATATAAAAGGTACGAGGAGAGGCATTGAATCATATCTGAAGAATAGGAACCGATGTATGGCTATCAACGACACGACCTCCAAGCTCAAATTAGTTAGATCAGGTGTACCTGAGTGCTTGATACTGGAGCTATTTTTATTCGTTCAGTTATGTGAATGATTATTTTTTGGTCATATGTTGCCTCATTCAAGAATTGCTTTTGCTGATTATGGTTCCTTTATAAATCAAAAATCAACTGAAAAAATTGCAGAAAAATGTTTAAACAGCAACTTATCAAAGTTGGATAAAGACATGACAATACATTAATATTTCAACACATTATGAAATAACAGACGATTACCATATCAACCTTTTCTTCAATCAATGATGACATTTTATGACTGAAACTCTACATCGAATATATCTGATCTCAAGTTACTTGGTCTTGTAAAAAAAACAAAATTGTTTCTTGATAACAATACTCTGTTACTCTGCTCTCATTCAATCATCCATCATCATTTCGCTTGAGATGAAAAACAGAGACAGTGCCACCTGCAACCACAGATTGTGCTGTCACCTGAAGATCATCGGCATTTTTGTTTCAACCTGGAGTGTTGTACTCATATTACTTGAAAATGTATGTTATGTTTATCTGGTTGAAGACTTTTATAATTATTATTATTGTATCAGCTATGGATAGTTTTTTGGGAAAATTCAGGAATAGTTATTCATGATACAAGTTCGTAAAGTAGGACTTTCTTTGATGAGTGTCAAGTTTGTTGAATGAGGCGAAGTCGAGTTCAAAAAATCACGAGAGTACAAAAAAGCTATTTACGAAAATGTTTTATGCAAAATTTGTTCTACGACAGTTATTATATTGACAAATTGTAGCAATTATTGTATGTTTTATCCTAGGAAGTTATCAGTTTTCGACGTATTATCAAATGATGACGACTTATGAAGTCTGACGAAAAATACTGTATTTTTTGGAAAATGCATGAACAGTGCGAAAACATTACTTTCCTCACAGTACATGATTTTACGCACATATATATAGGCTTGGTTTGCCGTCGTTTTAATTTCATTTCATTTCATTTCATTTATTAACAGTCACGAAAGAATATAATACAGTAACATGACTATACAATACACTAATGCGACAATGTCAGAAGGTGGATAATTCCAAAAGACTAACCAATTTGGCAAAAACAGATAGGAATGATCAGAAATCACCATAAAATTCTTCCAGCGAATAGTAGGTTTTTTTCAATAATAACTGTTTCATGTCCCTCTTGAACAAGTGAATATTTCTAGAGTTCTGTATATATTTAGGAAGGGTATTGAATAGTTTGCAACCATTATAAAAGATACCCCTTTGATATAGGCTGGAAGAATGTTTCGATGGAAGCAATCTGTTTTTCATACGAGTTTCATAGTTATGTTCTACTATTTCAGATTCAAAATATGATTTATTTTTGAAAACAAAGCAAACAACATCATAGATATAAATCGATATCATTGTGAGAATTGAGAGGCTCTTGAAGTGTTCTGTGTGTTCTGTTCTAGTGGTCCGATTTTTGACCCTTTTTTGTAACATGAAAATTCTATGAGCATCCGTGTAGTTCCCCCAGTGCATTATACCAATCAATCAAAGATTCGGGGAAAACTTGAGAAGTTACACGTTGAATAAACAGGATTCAAAGTGTGCTAATCACCTCATTGACAATAAGCATAACTTTACATAGATTCCAATTTTTTTTTAATATTCAATCTAAAGGCTTGAAATTGAATATATTTGAATCAATAGACATCAAGAAGTAACAATTTAGTTTTGAATGATGAGGTAGACTTGATTCCTTACAATCAACTATCTCATTAGAAGGAACGGGACTGCTACCTGATGATTAGAAGACAGTAATATTTCAATATATTATGTGACATTCGACATCATTCTATAGCTGCACTTGTAATTGTCCAGGAGATAATATTTCTGAGGTAAGCTAGATCATAATCCTATCCAAGGATGACACTGTGTGTCGAAACAATTGTTGGCAGATATGTTACAAAATATATATCTTGTGTAAATTGGAAATTTTTATTTCTTCTCCATCTATCAGTTAAGACGAATTCACACGTATTGAATGCCAACACTAGTCAACATACCATACTCAGTTAAATGAAGATCAATCTATCTAATAATACTTTTATTTAAAGTCTTCTTTCGTCTTCACTATGTAACAAATTAGTAACGATAAGTACTTCTTCATTACCATCAAGAAATCAAACTAGAGCCCCGCCCACGACAGTCACGAAGACACGGGTATTTTTTATCACAATCCACTCAAAAAACTACTCTTGTGTATCTCACAATTCGCATTCCCAATCACACCTTCTCCCCCCTCCTACACCACAATCAGGTCGTTAAACTAGCCATCCATCCTCACACACCAACCACATTGGATTCGTATAACTTTGCGAAAAAATTAAACATCTTACTCAAAACAACCGGATATAATCCCAAGGAACACTGTCATGCATAATCCTGCTCGGAAACGTACACCCAACACCAAGTGACAGAGGGACAAATCCTTTACCTTCTGTAAAACTCGCAAACGGTCCGAGTTTTTTCTCTAAGGACGAAGAGCCGGTCGTAATAGTGGGCGTGACGATAGCGGAGAGCGCGAAAATCCCGTTGTTGAGCGGATTCGAAACTGTGACTAGAACTGAAGACTGTTTGCCGCCGGAGAATCCCGGTAGAATGTGCAGATCTAGCGCACGCCCCCTAGCGGGGCCTACGATATTTCGTCAGGCCGGAGTGTTTTCCCAATTGCGATGCTTTGGCCACGTTGGATTTTAGATAATACATTTTTCAGAGGCTTGAATGGAAGGAAAATGTTATTAAAGCTCATTTCATCTGAAACTGTCAAGTAATGACAGTGATTCGACAATAGTCAAATGTCAAAATGTTTGTTTTCTACTCACGTATTATAATACGCGAATTAAATTAGGACGTGGTAGTGCGTTCGCCTCGCATGCGTGGGGTCGTGGGTTCGATCCACCGATTCACCGGTCTCGTGCATGGCATCACACGTTAAAAGGTAAGGGCTGCGTCTTCCCTAGCTCACACAAGTCACTCGAAGACTTCTGAGGGTTGCGCGTAGGGGTGCAATCGGTTGACGGAATTAACAATTTTAACAATTTTAATTTATGATATGAGGATCATAATGACGATCATTATCGTACTAGATTATCAGACGAGGCATCAGCCGAGTTTGATAACACAGCTAGTACCATAATGATTGTTTATTATCCGATTTTCATACAAAATTTTATATTCCGACGATTTCTTTAAAAATAGATCTCTTGTTGCATTACAGTAAGTAATGTGAACGTAGCTTAGTTTCAGTAAGGTGCGTAGAAACCTTGTAGAAACGTAAGGTAACAATGGAATTGTTTGTTCGTATTCTCATGTCATTGTCTAAGTTACATTTATTGAAAAGTTCATAAAACATTTTTTTTATTCCTAATTTCAACGTTTAAATATGTATAATTTATCATCTGGTATCGAAAAATTAGCAAATGAAGCTGTTAAGTTTCCAATTTTTTTTTGTTATTATTTAGTATTAAGATAAGTTAGGTAATAAGTAAGTCTACATTCTTATATTAGGTAATATTTCTCATTCAGATTCATACCTACAATAAATTCTAGCATTCACATCCTCGCGGTACAACCGGTATATATGAATATATTTCATGTCTGTCAGACTAGGCCGAATTCGGTGTTTTTACCGTGAAGAGTCGCATTGAACGGGAAGACAGTAGTATTTCGCTGACCTCAACGACGTGTACCTGTGTCGATATTCTCTCAAAAGTGCCTAACTCGCAATCGCAACGCTTTTAGGTAAAAACGTTTCGAAATCCTATCATTTTACTGAACAATCATAGCTACAGTCCACCCCCATAGTGAATAGGAGGTTGCAACCCCAGTCAAAATTGGAGAAGGAAGAAAATTGGATCGACTCCAGGTAAGCACCAAACCATTGTCCTTTTTTGACAGACTAAGGAAGCCACCTTACCTCATTCAAATTCATAGAATGTTAACAGAAGCAGTTGTTGGTTTGTTGTCTGAAAAGTCTAAAGGCATATATGAAAAAACTTATTTCAATTACGAAACTTGGTGTTCCCAGAAAAAGTTTGTCAATATCGCACACGAAAAGGTTCTTTTGGCATATTTGAAGGAAGAATCAATGAAGAAAAAGTATTCGAGTTTATGGAGTTATTAATCTATCTTAAGGAGTACACTATCAATAAAAAAAACGTCGATATAAGTAAGTTCCCTCAACTGAAAGCTTTTCTTAAACGAAAATCTGATTCTTACACACCCGAAAAATCCATGATTTTGATTAAAGAAAAGTTTTTACAATAGGCTGACAACGAAACATACTTGCTATTCAAAGTGACAATGATGATAGGTATGAATAAGTGGAACATGCCGAAGAGATGAATTAAAAAACTTGAGGAATGAAGATGTACAAGATAAGGGAGAGAGATAGAATTTTCATACCTAGTACAAAAACCAACGTTTTCCGAGAATTTCTCGTAACGCCTATGGCGATGTAGAAGGAATAAAAAATATGGTGCAGTTTGTTCGGACCTATGTAGCAGTAAGACCCCCTGATGCCGAAATTTCTCGTTTTTTTCTATCATTCAGAAAAAACAAATTTACAAAGCAACCAGTGGGTTTCCATACTTTCGGAAATATGTGCAAAACGATAGCTGCTCTTTTAAAGTTACCCCATTCCGAATACACAGATCACTGTTTCCGGAGGTCTTCAGATTCACTTTTGGCTGATCCAGAAGTTGATTTTAACACTTGGATACTGGAAAAGTGATACAGTTGCTGAAGGATATACAGAGCATTCTTGCTATTCAAAGTGACAATGATGATAGGTATGAATAAGTGGAACATGCCGAAGAGATGAATTAAAAAACTTGAGGAATGAAAATGTACAAGATGAGGGAGCTGATTTTAGAATTTTCATACCTAGTACAAAAACCAACGTTTCCCGAGAATTACTCGTAACGCCTATGGCGATGTCGAAGGAATAAAAAATATGGTGCAGTTTGTTCGGACCTATGTAGCAGTAAGACCCCCTGATGCCGAAATTTCTCGTTTTTTTCTATCATCCAGAAACAACAAATTTACAAAGCAACCAGTGGGTTTCCATACTTTCGGAAATATGTGCAAAACGATCGCTGCTCTTTTAAAGTTACCCCATTCCGAATACACAGATCACTGTTTCCGGAGGTCTTCAGCTTCACTTTTGGCTGATTCAGAAGTTGATTTTAACACTTGGAGACTGGAAAAGTGATACAGTTGCTGAAGGATATACAGAGCATTCTTGCGAAAATAAAAAAAGAATTTCAGCAGCCATTCTCGGGAAGAAACCATCATCGAGTGTTTCATCGACTGTCGTTTCCTCAGGAGAAACAGAAACCATACAAATTATTAATCACAACAGTGCAGCAATTTCGACTATTATGTCCAACATGAACTTAATGAATCGTAATAATGTTGCTTTTAATTTTAATCTTTGAATTTTGTTCAATTTTGTTTTAAATAAATTTTTGAGTTTTTGTGTCAATATTTTTTTCATTCTAGTCCTCAGTACTCTAATGATTCATTAAAGTACTCAGTCCTATAAAGTATGTCATTTTGACACTAATAATGAAATCAATAATAGTGTCATTATGATATAATAATTATGAAAATATGAAATAAATTAATCGTCCGATAATTTCACTTTATTTACTTGATATTGAAAATATGCTCGCTTCGCTCGCTATGTAATGGATTATGGGAAAAGAAAGAAGGCGAGAATGACCAAACGTAACCTAAACTAACCTCGCTATACAAGTTGAATGCAAAACCTTTACGCTAAAGTCGCTCATCTAACCTGACTGATAAGATGCTACTCTCACTTCTTCATGGCCATGGAACAAAACACATTACATTTATCAATGCTGACACTATCTCTTCCATTAAAAAAATGGAAAAATTCCATCCTATCGATGAAGAACATTGACATTGAGCATTGACAACACCGCAAATCATTGTGACAGTTCTCATACAACAAAGGTGATCTCGAGATTTGAGGTTAATGTTTGTTTTCATTTTACATTCAACTGATACATTCATTATTACTGTAGCGAGGTGTTATTATGACCGATCTGGTGCGAATTTATTTGTGTATTAAGTATGAAAAGGCTTTGTGAAGGAAAGTTCGGATGATTTACCGAGGGTAGATTATGAGATGATTGACAAATATGAATTTATTTTTTGCAATGAATAAAATTTAAAGTCGTTCCTTGAACGCTGCTTGAATACAGTAATATTCAGTTGGAAATGTTCTTTACAAAAACATAATTATATTTCCGCTTTATACACAAGGTTTATTCATTGCTTCGAACCACATTTTACAATGCGCTTCATATTTAGGAGCATGAAAAATTGTTCATTAGAATATTCACTGGTGATCAGACAACTGGGTACGAAGCACCTGTTCGACATGTTCACAGTTATTGCAGGGATACAGATACAGGAATTAAGAAAAAAAATAGAGCACAAACAACAAAAATATTTCAAAACTTTGAAAACCGCATTAACCTCAAAAAAGAAATCAAGTAGGGCATGTTCGATTGCAACATACATATTTGATGGAACTGCTCTACTTGTATTATATATTGAAGTAGGCAAATGAGTTAAACAGAGATAAACGCTTTTTATTGATGCTCCGTGAAACAGACGAACGAACCCATCTGCTATCAAATGACAACTGTCATACGACACAATCCAGTGTGATGAGAATTTGAGATTCCATGGTGTTCAAGTTTAACAACGTTGCCAAGTCTAGTTTTGATGAACGTGACGTCACGAATCCACTTTTCTTCTGATTATAGAGAAAGTAGCGGTCAGAAAAAATTAATAAAAAATCCCGAGTGATAATAGCGTATACACTTTCTAATTACAGTGTTCTCTCATATCTTGTGGAAAGGTCTATTGTACATCAGTGTCTTCGGCAGCTATTATTTCTTTCAAATCGTCGTTCCCATTATAACATAAAAGTCAAATAACTGTTTGAATGATTTAATATTGGTCATTAATCAATATTTTATACATACCCATCATAATTTCATTAAAATTATATTTCAATTCAAATAATTATAATTTATGAAAGTACTTTTTTAAATTGTGACAGCTGTCAAATAATTAGAATTCTAATTTACTGTCATTTGTTTAGGAAGTAAAAAGTTATTAAAATTCAATACTAACGCAAAAGAATTATACTACGCAAAATCATATTGACAATTAATTATTTTAAGTGAAATGAATTTCTATATTTCACATCGTCGAAATGTTTGACTGGTTCACGCTTTTATTTGTTCTGTTTATAGCGTTATATTCTATGTTGAATTTATCACTTTCACAAATAATTGTTCGTTTTTAAGCCCGAGTATAAATGTAATATTTGTGTATTATTTGTATATTTTTAATACTTCTGCTATTTGTTCTGTGATATGTGACAATATTCTCAAGCACATATTTCTATTTTTGTCATTTTATCATTGGTATTAGACCGGAAGGCGAGAGGGGTTTTGCATGTATCATAGGCCCCAAGCTGAGACTCTGGGGGCTGATAGACAACGTTATTCCCCAATGTGAAATCCCAGTATGGCACCTCTGTAGTGTAGCTTTTAGGGGGGGTGAATTTTCAAACGTGTATTTAATATCCATGCCCATGGATCATAGGCTCCACTTTGATTCTTGTTTTATGTCGACAAGGAGGTCGCCAAAGTCCGCGAACTCAATATGCCATACTAATATGGCCTCACTTAAGGCCCACCATACTTACCGAAACGTGTAATTTTTTCACTGTGGATATGGATCATGGGCCCCACGCTGTTGTTCCGTAATCCTTCTCAACAATGAACTGTAGAACAAAGATTTCGAAACGCCATACCGCTGGGGCGTCGCCAAGTGGCCGCCATACTGCATCAAATATGTAATTTTTAGCAATGAACATGTCTAATAGGTACCGATATAGCGTTTTGGTTTTAAGATGCTTTGTTGGATCACTTTAGCGGGGATTGCACTGCCACACCGATAGCTTGTCGCTAAAGGGGTGCCATACCGAAAAAAACTATTTTTTTTATCGACGCTCCGGAATGGCCTGACAAAATTGCTTCCAAACTTGTATTTGTAGGTTTCCGAGGTGGCTGATCAAGAATTTGATGTCAAATTGTAAAAGTCAAAATGGCGGACAAAAAATTGTCCAAATAGGTTTTCCAACGTTACTTGTGAAATTGATGAAAATATATTCAAGATTAAAAGTGAAGGATCTAATATGGCGGACAAAATGTTCTAAAATGCTTCCATTGTTCTAGAAATGCGTACGTATAAGTTATCGAGGTCACTGATGATGAAATCATTAAAGTTTATTGTTGCACTACTAATCAACGAGAATTATTATTATTATACAAAAATAAAATAAATTATCATGAAAGTAAAACGCGGCTTCAGGTCACGATATTTAATCTGGTATAGGTATATATACAGGGTGAGTCAGAATAAGACCGACAAACTCCGACTACAGATTCCTTGCCTCATTTTGAGATGAAAAGTTTCTATCAAGGTATTTCCTAAAATGCATCCCCTCTGAGATACAGGGTGTCAAAAGTGCGAAAAAAATTTAGATTAATTTTTTTTTCTCTAAAAATCCTGGAGAAAAAAATTCCAAACTTGGTGCACTAATCAAGGTTTATCAACGTGATAATTTGAAGTTATAATTTTCAATTTTCGTAAACCAGTGGCGTAGTTACGATGGTATGTGGTCATATTTTCTTTGGACAACTAAATTGACAAATGAACTTTTGACATCAGTTAGGCTCATCCATACTCAACCTAGAAGTCATAACATTCCATTTGCCTAAAAGTGAAGGTTTCTGAGATATTTGCAAAAATCTGAAGATATGTCCTGAGAAGAGACATAACATCCTGTGTGCTATAATCGCATGATGCAACTTTATTATAACTTATAGGAATAATTGTCAACCTCTTGAACGTTTTTTAATGTTGGGAGTATTCATTACATAGTACCGGTAAGTCAGAATGAGACCGACAAGTTCCGTTTTTTTATTCGTCATAATATTTGAACGAATCGATTTCGTAAATTCACCGATATGTGACCATACATTGTTGCATAATGATTATTCTGAAAGATCCACTGACAAACCCAGCCTCAAATTATAATACTCCTGTTAGAGGAGAGTTAAAGCCTAAAATAATATTTGCGAAAAACTGTAAATACTTACTTTTAAATTTGTTAGATTTTATGTTGGAGTATCATTATCAAATTCATTTCGTACTGAATTATCTAGGAAAATATTTTCCAATCATCATGTTTTTGGTGAAGAAAAAGAATTATTGTGTATTTATAATATGTACTCAAATTAATAATAGAAACGGTTTATAGGGTACACAACATAAAAACAAAAAAGGCTCAAAGTAAATGTTCAAATGGACCACCATTTTATTCGATACACAGTTGGCATCTCCCTATCATTGACTGTCGCACGTTTTGGAATATTCCTGGTGTATACTGTATTAACGTACATGCTGCTAAAATTCTTGCCGTTAAATCTTTAACAGATTCTACAGGTGTCGAATACACCAGGGATTTAAGGTATCTCCACAAAAAAAGACTAGTGACGTTAAATCCGAAGAACGTGCAGGCCAGTGTATGGGACCACGTCTACCTATCCACTGATCATGAACTGTTTCATCAAGAAATTGACGAACGATTCGTTGAAAATGGGCCGGTACTCCGTCCATAATCCATTTTGAAACGATCTTCACTGACTGAAATGATGAAAGATGACTTGACAACAATACAAACTTGTTTGGGTTACTATCAATAGTGTCAATCATATCTACTATGCTGCGTTCGAGTTGACGCCCCAAACGATCCGGGCGCGCTCCCAATAACCTTATCGCATTTCTTTTGAAAGTCGGGGCAAATTCTGTTCCATTGTTTTCAATGGCATCAAAAGCTCCGCCAATGCACTGAATGCCCTGCTCGCTCGATCGGGATTCAACTCAAACGTAGCTCTAATGTAAGTATCGATATATCAGTTTGTTTCTACCGGAAACAATGACTCTCTAATTCAGACTCATCCGAACCATCTTTTCAATTCTTCCAACATTAGCTTCAGCTTTTAGCTTCTGAGGATGCTTACTATGTCAATTGACTGTACTGTTCCTAAATTATTTTCTTTCGATTCGTGATAACTAATTGCAAAGTCGAACCTTCCAGACTAGTTTGTATACCATTGATCAATGCATAAAAAATACACAAATTTTTTATTCTTGTTCTTTTTCAAAACCATATGCTGAATGGATTAATTTTCCACGATACACCAATTAGAAAAGGCTCTAAAAATGATACTCCAACATAAAATTCAACAAATCAAGAGTACTTATCTTCGGTTTTTCGCAAAAATTGGTTCAGATCTAAACTCTAATTTGAGTGGAGTATTATTAATTTGAAGTTGGGTTTGTTCTTTTTTATTATTGCACATAGCAAATTACGTTGAAACTCAGGACATGTCTTCAGTTTTTCTCAATTATCTCAGAAACCTCCACTTTTAGACATGACTTTTGGGTTGAGTATCGATGAGCCTAACCTATGTCAAACGCTCATTTATCAGTTCAGTTGTCCAAAGAAAATTCGTTCAAATAATATGACGAATAAAAAAAACTGAGTTTGTCGGTCTCATTCAGACTTACCTGTACTATGTTAAGAATACTCCTAACATTGAAAAATGTTTAGGAGGTTGACAATTATTCCTATAAGTTATAATAAAGTTGCATCATGCGATTATAGCACACAGGATGGTATGTCTCTTCTCAGGACATTTCTTCAGTTTTTCGCAAATATCTCAAAAATCTTCACTTTTAGGCAAATGGAATGTAATGACTTTTAGGTTGATTATGGATGAGCCTAACTGATGTCAAACGCTCATTTGTCAATTCAGTTGTCCAAAGAAAATATGAAGAAAAATATGACCATATACCATCGTAACTACGCCACTGGTTTACGAAAATTGAAAATTATAACTTCAAATTATCACGTTGATAAACCTTGATTAGGGTTAGTTTAAAAAAAATTTCTCCAGTTTTGGAGAAAAAAAAATTAATCTAAATTTTTTTCGCACTTTTGACACCCTGTATCTCAGAGGGGATGCATTTTAGGACATACCTTGATAGGAACATTTCATCTCAAAATGAGGCAAGGAATCTGTAGTCAGAGTTTGTCGGTCTTATTCTGAATCACCCTGTATATAAAGAATTCAAGTAAATATTAATTTCTGTATTAACTCTCGCCTCCCGGTCTATATATTCTCTAATCATATTCTTCATTGTTAGAATTATTTTTCATACTAATCTGCCTTTTTGGAGCTGTATTTATATTAGAATTTCCTATTCAAAATGAAGAATTTCAATTTAAGTGAATAATGGAATTAATGGATTACAATACCTAATTCGAAAGAAAACAGAAACAACGCATTTATCAATAATACGACGATAACCTCTGCAACCCTCCGAACTGGAGAAATTCCACAAATAATCAATTCAATTTGCACTAATAATAATTTTTCATATAAAAAAACGATTGTTACTCAGGTTGTATTTTCATTTAAGGACAAACTAGTTTGAAATAAATTTTGATATTGAAATAAATTTTTGTCTTTACTCAGTAGTGAAAAATATTGTATACAACGATCTAGTAATGACAACACTCGCATACGGCTCGTATGGTAACTTACCTAGTGCTCATGTATCAATAGCTATCATTACATGATCGTTGCATAATGTTCTAATATATTTTTAAAGAGAAACATTCTCAATTGAAAATAGAGTCAATACATGACTCCTCTGGAAATGGAAAAACGCTACGATAAAATTGAAGTTACTTTTTTGTAATATCTAACAGAAAACAACTACTTTCCCGGCTAGAGCCGCGCTGGACATTGAACTACATCTGATAGATATTGAGAGAGATCCTATATAACTTGAAGAAAAATCTGAAAGTGAAAATTTGCATTTTCATTCAGATAGTTGATTATTTATTAAATGCCCAGTTTCCATTGGAGATTCTAATCTATGAATGAGATAGGTTAGGTTAGGTTTGAACGTGAGTGGGCCCGTATCAGGCCCTCCACTGCGGCCAATACCCTATTGTGGCTCCTGAATGAGATAAGGGAGAATGTTATTCAGAAGTATCACTCACAGAAAATCGCTCATTCCATTGATGCGTGAATTGCATCTCTTTCGCTAGGCCTCCAATACATTTTGGTCGACAAAAATCTATTCCACGCTTCTAACATCATCAGGGAGGTCGGAAGAATTGGAAAACATACTCTTCAGAAGCAATTTCACACTGTAATGAGGAATTGTTGGACTATATCTTGTGCGGTTCAATTTTATCGTAGGGTTTTTCCATTTCCAGAGGAGTCATGTATTGATTCAATTTTCAATTGAGAATGTTTCTCTTTAAAACATGAATCCCTTCCAAGAGAGGTTATCTTGTATGATGGAAAATAGCAACTAAATTCCAAATTTCAGTCGCAGATGATTCCACAACTGACTTTATGAACATCCTGTTCATATTTTCGATTAAATCAACATGCCATACCCATGACAGGTTTTATGTCTGAAAAATATTTTCAAAGTTTCACCGCACAAGAAATAGTCCAACAATTCCTCATTACAGAGTGAAATTGCTTCTGAAGAGTATTTTTTCCAATTCTTCCGACCTCCCTGATGATCTTAAAAGAGTGAAATAGATTCTTGTTGACCAAAATGTATTGGAGGCCTAGCGAAAGAGATGCAATTCACGCATCAATGGAATGAGCGATTTTCTGTGAGTGATACTTCTGAATAACATTCTCACTTATCTCATTTATAGATAAGAATCTCCAATGGAAACTGGGCTTTTAATCAATAATCAAGTAACTGAATGGAAATGCAAATTTTCACTTTCAGATTTTTCTTCAAGGTATATATGGTCTTTCTCAATATCTATCAGAAATAGCGACTAAATTCCAACTTTCAGTCGCAGATGATTCCACAACTGACTTATGAACATCCTGTTCATATTTTCAATGAAATCAACGTTCTATTATAATCCACTCCCTATTGAAATAAAAATGGATCGATTTCCAATAGAAAATACGAGAGGTATTTCTTTTGTTTTTTCTAAAATGACCATAACCACTTTTTTCTACTGTTAACAGTGCGTAAAAAATCAACTGTGTGTAAAATCATCAACTGTGAGTAAAGTAATGTTTTACGCACTTTAAACGCATTTTCTTAAAAGATAGCAATTTTTGATCAGATTTTTCTATGTAGTCATCATTTGATAATACGACAAAAATTGAAAATTCAACAATTGCTACAATTTGTCAATATGATAACTGTCGTAGAAAAAAATGTTTGATGAATTTTTGTAAAGAACTTTTTTGTACTCGCGTGTTTGATGAACTCGGCTTCGCCTCATCCAATAAACTTCACGCTCATTACAAAAAATTTCTACTTTACGAACTTCTATCATAAATTACAATCTTTTTGCTGCCAATACTTTGTTTTCGCTCTTTATGTATTTTAAATTCAATCCAAGTGGACGACTTTTTTTGTTGATTTATGAATTGAGTCGTTATTCATTTTACATTATTTCTTCAGGTATGGGAAATATTGTGTAACTCATATTTTCTTCGACTAGAAAGGCACATTTCGAATTTGTCTTCGATTGAGAAACCTAGAATGTTGTAATACAGATGTTCATTTTCAATGGGCTAGCGGTATCTAAATGTTTTCCTACGATTCTGTGAGCTACTACTCTGTCATTAAGTATACCAACGAAATTCATGATGTTATGATGTTCAAAAATATTTTTATAACATTTTGTGATTCTATAAAATTCATTTTAAGACATAGAGTAATGAAGACATGTAATGAATAGTGATATTCAAAATTTGTCAGGAACTGGTATTATATTATAGCAGGTAATTTTAACATTCAAGTGGATCGCAGATTGGGATGTGGTATAAACGCAGGCTTTTGACGCGGAAGATTGCTGGTTCTGCTCAATTTTCATTACATTTTCAAATATTTGTATTTTTGATGACGGCATGAAAGATTATTATAGAATCAGTAAAATAGATTTCGTATGATATGATTCAAATAGTCGTAGAAAAAGTATAGTGAACAATAAGCATTTCATGTTCATTGTACACTAAAGTGTTTTCTTATTCTTACTGAAAACAAATCTGTTTCTTTGGATAATGTGTCGGAATCTTCATGTGACAAGTTGTACGTGGAAGATACCAGAAGCACCATGGGTATCAGTGTTAAAGAGCACATGAAATGTGTATTGGGATAGATGAAAAAATCGCCAGATACGAATTGAACTCGGAAAAATGTTTCATCCCCTGCGAATTTCTGTCGAATTGCGGAAATTGCCTAGATATTCGAAAACATGTCTAACCATATTTCAAGCAATTTGGATGGTGTTTTCCGATAAGCATCACTGACCCCATCTCCTCGAATGTCTCTCGGTATAACAAAGGCACAGGATTCATGGGGGTGTTTTTTGTACATCAATTTAATCACTTTCTGAATGCAGCAATCGCGAATAACGGACAACAGAGGCACAAGATGATAATCATTATCTATCCTGCGGAACAGGAATGAATTATGAGTCGTCGTAAAAACGTCTTGTTCTCCGGCTTGTATAAGCACTTGTAGGTGCATCAATTTCATTTTCTTGTACAGGACTGTTATGCCCAGACCGCACGATACTTTCGCTTCATAACCAGACATATTTGAAACTGAAAACTCACTTTTGTTTGAGGATCATTGTTCGAGGAAGAATCCTGATTGCGCTTTGTCTGGTTTTCTAATAATAATAATAATGATAGTTTTATTCACAAAAAGATTGGTACAGAGGTGAATTCGATTTTATGGTTGTGTTACCATTGTCTTTTAATTAGAGGAAAACATCAGGATCTGGGTTCAAAGATTGAAAATACAATAATAACAACTTTATTGATGACAGTATGTACTTATAAGTAAATCGTTCACAGTTGTTGTCAGGAGAAAGGGTTTGTTTGAATACCAGCAGATGAGAAACTGGACATTATGTTCATGATCTCCACGTGTCTACGGTTGCTCAACATTTTGAGGGTTATACCCACTAACTTATATATATATATATATATATATATATATATATATATATATATATAGCAAAATCAAAGAGTACTCTTTAAAGTTTGTCCAAGCTTTCGGAAATTTAATAACTTATTTCCATCATCAGGGATACTACAATTTGCATGTGTAAGTAATATAAAAAATATATATGTACGGTTAACTTACATCTTTGTTGAGATTGTTCGACGCGATGTTATTCAACCATAAGTGGCACATTGTGCAAGATGAAAATTGATATAAAACAAGTGAAATTGTAAAGATGTCATAAAATATTTAGATAAAAATACGTTACATTTAAAATTGTTAAAATTACTTTATATTTTGACCACGACAGGCCAAATCAATGCTATTGGTTAAGAGAAGACAGACAGTTGACATGACATATGACTTAGTCAGTGGTACCAATTTACAGTTACCAACTTATGTTAGAGTCCGTAAATCCAATTTTTAATTGGTAAAGCGACACCTAGTGAGGTAGGATGGAACCTGAATTAAGTACATTTGGCATGTAACTAAATGTCTTCAGTACATTTTCATTCTGGATCTTGATGTGTTGAAATAGATATAACAATGTTTTGTCCTACTGTGGGCAAAATTATGGTAAAGGTTCATACCTGGAGAAAAATGGTTAAGTTTTATGTTGAAATTTCTGAACAAAGTCAAGAAATATTTGTTGATAAATTTGAAATATTGAAGGACAGTGGATTCTTATCTAACGTCAAGAGGTATGAATAGATTTCACTAAGATGATTGATATCTGTTTTTTTATTTATGCAATTACTATTTTCTGCAATAAAGGCCATTTCAAGAAAGGTCCTTTTTGAAAGATGCTATTCACTAGCTAAGACCTTAGTGGCATCAAAATTCATATGGTGATCAAACTTGTTGACATGTTCAGCTAACGCACATCGTTCTGGATGTAATCTACAGTCACTTTTATGTGAAACGATTCGGGAGCCTAGAGATCTCGAAGTCTGACCAACATACATTTTGTTGCACGATTGACACGGAATACTATATATCACATTCGTTTGAGAGAAAAGAGAAAGTTTATCTTTAACTTTAGAGTGAATTGCTCTAATGGTTAGAACTGATTTATTTGCAATTTTCAAATTTGGTAAAACATTAAAAATTCTGGAGAGTTTGGGAGAGATCTCCTTTATGTATGGTAAAGAACTGTAGAAAGAAATCAATGGTGCAATATTATCATTGCTATTATTATTATTATTACTGTTATTGACATTATTGTTAACTAGTGTAATCGTTGGATTAATTATATCAAAGGAGGATGAAGAATTAAACAAAATATATTTGATCATGCTAGATGGGTAAGAGTTTTCAAGAAATAAATTCAAAAGAGTATCCAGATTTTTTTTGTGAAATTGATTGTCAGAGATTTTTAACACTCTATCTTTCATTTGTTTTACTAGATTCACTTTCATTGAATGCTTGTGGTAGGACCAATAATTTATGTATCTTCCTGAGCCACATGGTTTTCTGTACCAGTCTATCAGAATTTTGTTCTCTGATGACCGTATGAACCTTGTGTCAAGGAATGGAACGGAGAATTTAGCATCTTCAGTTTCCATAGTGAACTGGATGAAAGGATCATAGCTGTTGAAGGTGTCAAGAATCTCTTCAGTACAGTCAATTGGCAAAGCAAGGATAATATCATCAACATATATTTTAATAAAGTGGGGTCTGAAGGACAAAACAGGTAATACTGTGTCTAACAAATCATCCATTACGTAAGCAGCCAAAATAGGAGAAATTGATGCCCCCATGGGGGTTCCAAAAGTCTGTTTATAGAATTTATTATCAAAAGAGAAATATGTGTTGTCAAATAAAAATTGTAAAAGATTTATGAAATTTTCTTCAGAAATATTGCAATGTAGACTAATATTGTCCCATTGTTTGTGGACTGCTCTTATGCATGTTTCCACATAGACATTACTGAATAAGGATACCACATCCAAACTTGCCAGAACATAGTTTGGAGGTAACAAAGTGTTATTGAATTTAATATTAACTTCAAACGAATCTTTTATGTAGTAATCATTGTCTAGGTTATACGCTTCAGTCAAGATATTTGTTAGGAAAGCAGCAATTGCTTCCGTAGGAGATCCTATCGAAGCCACGATCGGTCTTACTGAAAGTGTTGGTTTATGTATCTTAGGTAAAGCATAAAACCTTGGGGAAGTACCATTGTAGCATGTCAGCTTCTTTTTCATCACATCATTGATTTGATTTGAGTCATTTAGCTGTTTAATTAAAATGTTGGCTTTCCTTTGAATGGAGTTCGTCGGATCTTTATTTAATTGTATATAAGATGAGTTATTGGATATAATGTCATTGGATAATTGTAAATATTGTAGTTTTTCCATTACTACTGTTACGTTACCTTTGTCTGAAAGAGTGAGAATTAGATTTGGATTTTCTTTTAGAAAACGTTTGGATTTGAAAAACAAATTTCGAAAGATAGAGGATTGTTGAGGAGGATTATGAATGTGATTTGTGATGATGTTTGTCGCCCTTGCTACAAGGATGCTTCTTTGTATGGGGTCAGAGATAGTGGATGTAATGCAGTCTACATCAGCTAAGATATTCTTGATCGGAATATCTATGCCTATTGAAGGTTCAATACAAAATTTTGGGCCTAAGGCCAGGAAAGAGGAAATGTCTTCCGGAATCATTACATTTGAAATATTTTTTAACCATTTATGGTTAGACTTCACTTTTGAATTGACGTTCTGAATTTTTAAATTGTTCAATTTGTTGATATTTTTAAATTTTACTCTATGGAAAAGTTTATTGTAAGCTCGTAACTGCTTACTGGAAAAAATTTGAAAGGTTAGTTCATTGGTGAGTGCAATTATATTAATACCCAGTGACGTTAAAGAAGATTTCAATTTCAAGATAAGTTTATGATTTGAAGCAATTTCAATATTTATAAGTTTCACCCCTAACCTGTAATTCTGTTCTTTGATGTTAGTGTGTGCTTCCTGTCTTAATAGTAGGTTTTTAATCGGTCTTGTGGAAGCCGTTATATGGGGAGGAAGGACGTTCTGCTTTCTGCACTGTAGAAGGAATATTCTTCTGTTCATTTCCTTTGCCAATTTCATCTTTGTCTTAGACCAAAGCTTCAATATTTGCACTGCTCTGTCACCAAAAGTTGTAGCGATGGATTGGTAGAACCCCATGCCTGCAGAGTAGAGGAAGGGTAGTCGTTGCTGACTAGTTAGGAATGGAACTAGTAAATAGTGGGGCTTTGCAGCAGAATCAAAGAGTACTCTTTAAAGTTTGTCCAAGTTTTCGGAAATTTAATAACTTATTTCCATCATCAGGGATACTACAATTTGCATGTGTAAGTAATATAAAAAATATATATGTACGGTTAACTTATATCTTTGTTGAGATTGTTCGACGCGATGTTATTCAACCATAAGTGGCACATTGTGCAAGATGAAAATTGATATAAAACAAGTGAAATTGTAAAGATGTCATAAAATATTTAGATAAAAATACGTTACATTTAAAATTGTTAAAATTACTTTATATTTTGACCACGACAGGCCAAATCAATGCTATTGGTTAAGAGAAGACAGACAGTTGACATGACATATGACTTAGTCAGTGGTACCAATTTACAGTTACCAACTTATGTTAGAGTCCGTAAATCCAATTTTTAATTGGTAAAGCGACACCTAGTGAGGTAGGATGGAACCTGAATTGAGTACATTTGGCATGGAACTAAATGTCTTTAGTACATTTTCATTCTGGATCTTGATGTGTTGAAATAGATAACAATTTTTTGTCCTACTGTGGGCAAAATTATGAAGGTTTATACCTGGAGAAAAATGGTTAAGTTTTATGTTGAAATTTCTGAACAAAGTCAAGAAATATTTGTTGATAAATTTGAAATATTGAAGGACAGTGGATTCTTATCTAACGTCAAGAGGTATGAATAGATTTCACTAAGATGATTGATATCTGTTTTTTTATTTATGCAATTACTATTTTCTGCAATAAAGGCCATTTCAAGAAAGGTCCTTTTTGGAAGATGCGATTCACTAGCTAAGACATGTCAACATGTCAACAAGTTTGATCACCATATGAATTTTGATGCCACTAAGGTCTTAGCTAGTGAATCGCATCTTTCAAAAAGGGCCTTTCTTGAAATGGCCTTTATTGCAGAAAATAGTAATTGCATAAATAAAAAAACAGATATCAATCATCTTAGTGAAATCTATTCATACCTCTTGACGTTAGATAAGAATCCACTGTCCTTCAATATTTCAAATTTATCAACAAATATTTCTTGACTTTGTTCAGAAATTTCAACATAAAACTTAACCATTTTTCTCCAGTTATAAACCTTTACCATAATTTTGCCCACAGTAGGACAAAACATTGTTATATCTACTTCAACACATCAAGATCCAGAATGAAAATGTACTAAAGACATTTAGTTACATGCCAAATGTACTTAATTCAGGTTCCATCCTACCTCACTAGGTGTCGCTTTACCAATTAAAAGTCGGATTTACGGACTCTAACATAAGTTGGTAACTGTGAATTGGTACCACTGACTAAGTCATATGTCATGTCAACTGTCTGTCTTCTCTTAACCAATATCATTGATTTGGCCTGTCGTGGTCAAAATATAAAGTAATTTTAACAATTTTAAATGTAACGTATTTTTATCTAAATATTTTATGACATCTTTACAATTTCACTTGTTTTATATCAATTTTCATCTTGCACAATGTGCCACTTATGGTTGAATAACATCGCGTCGAACAATCTCAACAAAGATGTAAGTTAACCGTACATATATATTTTTTATATTACTTACACATGCAAATTGTAGTATCCCTGATGATGGAAATAAGTTATTAAATTTCCGAAAGCTTGGACAAACTTTAAAGAGTACTCTTTGATTTTGCTGCAAAGCCCCACTATTTACTAGTTCTATTCCTAACTAGTCAGCAACGACTACGATATATATATCGTAGGTTGACAGTAGGTTGTATGATGAACACATAAGTCAGATAAGATTACAGGTGCAAAGGGCATCTATATAGATGAATGATGAAGATAAGTTCCTCAACGATAGGTCCCTCAACCTGGTGCGCTAGGATGTCTACTATATAGTTCTCGTACTGTAGGACTGAGAGTGAGGAACGCACTATTTCACAAGCGTGATTATAACCCTAGCAGGTACTGCACCCCAAAGCGAAAGCTAGATAGGGTTGGTTCTAGGCTACCTGTTCCTCCGTCTATACTACGGGGTCAATACACATACTTCAGGTCATGTAGTCGGATACCAGATGATTCAGAAGGCTGTCTGCTAACAGGTAGGGCATGCAGTATAAGAAACGTTGTTAATCAAGCGGTTTTATACAGTAGTAGCGTAGCGTATACAGGAAGGCCTTAAATAGTATTCAGACTATATAAGAGGTTCTAAGAAGCTAAGAGATATATACAAGAGATACTTTACCTTGGGTAGAGGGTGGCCTTTTGGAGAGTGCGACTCAGAGTCGACGAGAAGGAAAACTATCAAATCCCTCAAGAGGAACGAAATCGGCAGATGATTTCAGGGTATAGTTTTCAACAAACTGTCATTTTACCAAGAAAATCCGTATTAAACGATTTAAAAGCACATGCTTTACAAATTGGTTATGTTAAAAAAGGAAAAGGTCAAAGGTCATAAACCTCAGGTCGATAGATCATGTTGACAGATGTCAAGGTTGTTGACAGTTCAGAATATATTTGACCGTGACACAGAAGTGGCATCTGGACAGCAATTAAACATAATGACAAAATATCTAATTCGGGAACCCCTGATGTATCTAAATATGTTCCATGGTTAGATAGACGTGGTGCTGCCTGGTTCTTATCTTATCTTCATTACTGTAAAGGATAGATGGATGATTTTATGAGCAAAATGATATTATTTTCTGAGCTCAACAAAATGAAAATAATGAAACTTACACTTATCAGTTTTTTCAGGGCGACTCTCAACTTTGTTTTTTTAAATGGAAACCTGTATTTTTTATAAATTTTTCGCTTTCTACATGGAAAATAAAAGGTACTTTATTGAAGTCTTTCTTTCGAAGATATTGACGGTTTTCGAGATTTTTAGCATGACAGTTTTTTTTTCCAAAATTGGTCACTCATTACATTAAAAATTATTAAGTTGTACAAAGTACCATTAAAGTTCGTTTCTGGTCAAATAGTGTACGTACGTGACTCACTCAAACGATATATCTAAAATCAACCTGTGATATACAGGGTGCGAAAAACAGCTTGCCAAACATTGTAAATAAAAATGTGCAAAATCTTCTTTATTTTAAATGGAACACCCGGTATATTATCGATCCGTAAGAAGCGCCAACAAAGGCTCTACAAATTTCATTGTATATGTCGTATGGTTAAAATCAATAGTTTTGTCTCAAAACGCTTCTTTTCGAAAAATGGATATTCCTCCCATTCCTTCGCCATGATTTTAATTAATGGCCTTTTTTATGGCGAAACCCATTTGAGTCGACTGAGTTATGAGTTGCATGATATGTAGTCTCACATTATTCTAAATAGAAAACCTATTGTTTCCATTTGACACACATATCTAGTGCAGTTTAAAACCGAATACGATTATAGAAGAAAAAAATCTCGAAAACCGTTAATATTTTATAATAAAGTACCTTTTATTTTCCATGTAGAAACCGAAAAATTTATGAAAAATACAGGTTTCCATTCAAAAAAAACAAAGTTGAGACCCGCCCAGAAAAAACTAATCACCCTCTTTAAGTTTCATGATTTTCATTTCGTAGAGCTTAGAAAATAATACAATTTTGCTTATAAAATCACCCATCTATCCTTTACCGTAATGGAGATATGGAAGACCGAAGATTACAAGACCCTGTATAAATACAATACTAGATTAACAGTCACTTAATTAAATATAGAATATATAGGAAATTGAAAAAACTTACAGTCTATCTCCACCAAAAATATTCTTTATTGTAGCTGTCATGCAGTCAGAAGACTGACATCACGTTGATATCATGTAGTCAGAAGACTAACATTAAGGGGGAAGACATGTTTCGAAGGATTAAACCTTCATCTTCAGCAAAAAATATTCACTCAACCACCAATTTTTCTAATAATAATTCTAAAGTTCATAGAACAGTTAAAAAAATTAACCGTAAAATAATTGATAATAATCTTGTAGTTTCAAAAGCTGATAAAGGTAATTGTATGGTGATTATGAACAAAACAGATTATGTTGCAAAAGTTGAACTTTTCCTTTCAAACGATGACTTTTCAAATATTAGACTCAACCCCACAACTAAATTCCACACTTTATGTAAAAAAACTTTTAATGAATTGAATGACACCTTAGTCCATTTAAATTATAATAAATTTTTTCTTTCTACCATGAATCACTCTAGTCCAAGATTATATGGCTTACCAAAAATTCATAAAAACAATATCCCCATCAGACCAGTAGTTTCATATACAAATTCTCCTGTTTCTAAATTAGCTACCTGGTTGAACTCCATACTTCCTTCTTTAATGAATTTCAAAAATCGTTTTGCAGTAAAAAATTCTCTAGAGCTTACAAACAAAATTTCACATTTTAAGATTCCGCCTGATTGTATCTTAGTTTCTTTTGATGTTTCAAACCTCTTCCCCAGCATAGACCCTGAGGATTGTCTGATGTTAGTTAGACAACTACTCTTTTCTAATTCTAATTTACCCACCTTTCACATTTTGAATTTATGTTCGTTAGTCGATTTGGTCCGTAAACAAAACTTTTTTCAATTTAACAATTCTTTCTATTTTCAAAAGTCTGGCTTAGCCATGGGCTCTAATTTAAGTCCATTGTTAGCTGAAGTATTTATGTCAAATTTTGAATCCACAGTTTCTGAACACCCACAATTTTCAAAAATTTTATTCTGGCACCGATATGTTGATGACATATTAGCACTTTTCAAAGGCACTTTCGATGATCTTAATTCTTTTTTAATTTTTCTCAATTCTTTTAACCCTAGAATACAGTTTACTATGGAGATTGAAACAGAAAATAAACTATCCTATTTAGACCTCATGATTTACAAATCTGATAACCTAGAATTTGCCATATATAGAAAACCTACCTCCACTGACAATATTATACCTTTTCACTCGAACCACCCATATAATCAAAAATTTTCTTCTTTTCACTCACTTTTTCATCGTTTGTTCACGATACTTCTTAATGATTCAAATTTTTTAAATGAAATCAACGTAATTAAACAAATTGGTGTCAATAATGGCTTTCCAATCCATCTAATTGATAGATTATATCACAGATATGTCAATAAATTCTCAAACTATAGATTAACTCAATCAAGTTCACCAAATAAATATTTCTCTTTATCCTATTTTGGCCCCCTTTCATTGAAACTTAAAAATACTTTGCTCAACAAATTCAATGCCAACAACATTTCAAATTTTTCGATTTCATTCAAAACCTCCAATAATCTCAAACACTTGCTGGTCAACTCTAAAGATAAAATTCCAATGCTTGATAAATCTGGAGTCTATAAATTGAACTGTTCTAACCTTGATTGCAAAGCTTGCTATATTGGCCAAGCTTAGAACTCGTTTAGCAGAACACGTTAGAATTATAGAGTCCAACTCCGAAAAAGAAGAAATTAATTCAAATTCTGTTTTTTCCAATCACATCATAAATGAGAAACACAATTTTGATTCCAACTCTAACTTAAAATTTTTACATATTTGTGATAAAGGCAAGAGACTCAACTTACTTGAGACTCTTGAAATTAATAAAGCGATTAAAAATTCAGATTTACAATGTTTGAACGAACAGACCCAGTTTGACAGTTTGAAACTTTTTAACTCGTTACTATTTTGATACCTGTTTCATTCCACTTAATTTTCAATGATTCACTTAAATTTTTTGGTTAAAGTTTTTATTAAATACCCAATAATCTTTACAAATGAAAACATTTATTCGTTCGTTCTATGGTTCTGTCTGCAGATGTCATTTTCTCAATTTTCTTGTTCTATGAACCATGGGACATTTCACTCTCTTCTCTGTCACCTTGAGTCAGGACTGTCCACATGACAGATGTCATTCATGTCAAATTTATTGTCACTTCCTCTTCCTACTTGTTACTTTGTAAACAATTGCTGCATGGTTACAATTTTTTAAAAATTTATTTATTATGAAAATGTTTATTGTTGGATGGACCAACCATGGTCCCTGACATTGGTGGTTGTGGCCTTCGCTCCAGATACGGACCACATGGTCTTGTGTTAGGACCAAAATTTTAGTTTAAGAAAAACTTTTTTCCCATTGAATGTGATTTTTCCACCATAATATGGTATGTTCACACATTTTATTGTTATTCATTACTCTTTGGTAACCATTTTGTTTTTCCTTAGATCGACTTGTAACTAACTCATATTTTTTGCTGAAGATGAAGGTTTAATCCTTCGAAACTTGTCCTCCCCCTTAATGTTAGTCTTCTGACTACATGATATCAACGTGATGTCAGTCTTCTGACTGCATGACAGCTACAATAAAGAATATTTTTGGTGGAGATAGACTGTAAGTTTTTTCAATTTCCTATTGAATCTCACCTCCACTGTATGCGATGGATCGTCTCCGATGGATATAAAATATATGATATTCTGATATATGATTTGAAAATATAGATATGAATATAGATGAAAGTGAAAATAGAGTATTTTTCGTTTCAGAACAACGAATTGTTGGCTACCTGTCAATTTGTAGACAAACCTCTACTTTGGATTCCTTGGTTCGTGTCAAATTGAGTTTCAACTGTGGATGTCATAAGTAACTTTCTATGAATATAGATATGAGAATTTCAAGATGTGAAGGTTTATATAAATGTGAAATAATAGAGAATTTGAATACTACCTATATCATACTTTTAAGACTAATATTGGTTATGAAAATAACTAACTCATGTGAATATCTCAAAGAGAGGGGTGTATTGAGAATGTTGTAATATAACATGTAAATCCAACAAAAGTGCGGAGAATAAAAAAAAAAGTGAAGATAACAAAATGAAAGATGTGAAAATGTAAAAATGAAAAAATGTAAAGATGAAGAACTGTAGAAATGTAAAAATGATGGAGTGTAGAAACGTTAAAATTTTCGAATTTTCAAAAGTAAAAAATGTGTGATATGATGTTCATCCAATAAGAGTTTCAATTATAAAATATAGAGTATAAGGATGGGCCTATGATATAAAGGATGGAGATGTAGACTTTGAACGTTAAAAATTTCAAGAGTAGAAGGTAAAAGTATGGGAATATGCTATTATTTTTTTATTTTCATGTATCAATTAATTCATGAATAATTTGCCTAGAATTTTAGAAGATTTTTTTTTTTATATATCATTGAGTTTTCTACTTTGCTTCTTGTTCCTCAGACTCTTTGGTAATGCATTGAAAACCTCCTAGGTAACTTTAAATCATGTGGCTTATTGATTTGTGAAAGAACGAGATTTGGTAGAGGTTACGTCCTCAGTTATTTTGCTGATAACGTTTTCTGACCAATTCCTGTTTATTTATGAACTGATTTGTTGCTAGGCTAAAGAAGTATGATTGGTTTATGCACACATGTGAACAGGCAAAGGAATTGACGACCACGTCAGAGTGCGATAATGAGTAATGGTGCAATGAGTGAATCATTTAGATAATAGAATGATATCGAGAACGGTCAGTTAGTTATTATCCGTTGTTCAGACGTTTTTATAATTGTCGTGTTGGAGTTCGTTTAGGGTGGAATAAATAATGAAGAATAGTAGTGTTTAATTAATACCGAAGTTCACATCAGAAGTGGGATTACAAGAGTCTCGAGCCAGTGACCGCAGTGTATCTAGCAAGAATGGGTAACCAAAACCGAAGGCATTCCGAGATCTCCTACACCAAACGAGGCAGGAAGTCGAGAGAGGGAAAGACGGAGAAGAAGTAGTAGAATAACGAGTAGTAGAGAAACAGAGCAAGAATACCCTGAGGATTACCATGTCACGCCGGAACTCTCAACTTCAACTACGATATCTAATATGAACGCAGGTTTGCTAGAATTATTTGACAATTTCAGACGAGAAAATCGTTCAGAGTTGGGTATGTCGATGAAAGATGTAGATATAACCGAATATAATCCTCTTGAGTGTGATTTTGTAGAATGGATTTCAAAAATTGATGGGCATGCAACCATATATCATTGGGATGAGTTAAATGTTTGTCATATTGTTATAAATAATTTGAAGGGTTCTGCAGAAAGTTGGTACAAAACGTTTGTGTTCTATTCCTGAAAATTGGGCTGAATGGAAAATATTGTTGACCAGTACGTTTCCATCCACTAGAGACATTCACGGTATGATGGCAAAAATACTAGCTTTTCGATAAATTGTCGTTGATCAGAAAAAAAAAATTAACTTATACTTGAGCGCTTCAGAAACCACGGTGTGCAATCGAATGTTTGTTTTTGACTAATGAGATAGAATATCTCAGATATTAGATACAGGGTGGAGAATTCCAACCTAGTTGATTGAAAGTAAATGCAATACATGGATTTCCTTACCCAGGTAATATACACCAAGTCGGACAATTCCTGAGTTTAGTTGGACATTCTCGCAAGTTTGTTTCTAAGCGAAACCATTGACCATGCAAACTACTCAAAAAAAAAAGAATCAGTATGGACATGGAAGTCTGAACAGTAAAATTCATTCAAATTCTTTAAGGAACTCCTTACAACTTCTCTGATGTTTACTTCATTTGATTGTAAAAGGAAAACAGTCCTTTACCACCGACGCTAGCCGTTTGGGCATTGCTGGGATGCTAATACAGTTGTACGATGGCAATGAGAAAGCTGTCGGTTACTTCAACAACGCCCACTGAGCAGATGAGGTATTATTCGTTTGAACTAGAAGCCCTTGCTAAGATTCGGCGCAGTTAAATGATTCAGACACAACTTACTAGGGGTAAGGTTTACAATATTCACTGACTGCGCCGTTGTTAGGAGTGCCATGTCCAAAAAAAGATCTCAGAGAATCCGAAGAGGGGTTTTAGAGTTACAGGACTACGATGCCGAAATAAAGCACATACCATGGTCAAAAATGATACCTGTTGATGCACTGAGCTGTAATCCAACAATAGAAAACGCGCATCATGAGGTATATGCTGCCATTTTGTCCTAGTACGATTGGTTGTTGGTGACTCAAGAATCTGTTGCAAACATAAGAGCAATAAAGAATATTCTGTTGTCGGGTAACCGAAGTAGCAACCGAGAAATTTTCAATAGTTACGATTTAAGAAGGGGGGAGTATACCATAGGACTGATCACGGTAACAGGGCAGTATTGGCAAAGGCGTGTGGCAAATACTGAGATTCAACGATGATGGCAATTTTGCAGTCGATAAAACATTCGTGTAAATTTTTAGTAAATTTTGGTTTCCTGAAATGAGAAAATGTAATACTGAGTACGACAAAGCTGTATAAACTGTCTGTTCCAGAAGTCTGTTTCTGGAAAAATACCTGGATTCTTACAAGCAATCCACATAGTTGCTCGACCTTTTCATACGATTCATATAGATCACGTTGGCCCCTTCTGCAGAACCAAACAGAAAAATACGGTAAATACGAAATTTACTTGCATACTAGCAGTCGAAAATACAAATACTAGGTATGTACTCCTTTAGCGTATCTGGGCAGATAATAAGTGACAGGGGTATATCATTCACTTCCAAGAAGTTCAGAAAGTTCTGTGCTGAGAGGCAGATCAAGCACCACCGAAACGCAGTTGGAATGTCTTGAGGTAATGGACACGTTGAAAGGTGAAATAAAACCTTTTTGGAATCTCTTGCAACAAAGGATGAGATCAAGGCAGATGACGAATGGGACGAGAATATTTCAAACATTCAACTGGTCATAAATTATACATGGAATAGAGCTATCGGAACAAGTCCAGCTAAAGTACCTCTAGGGTACATGGCGGGTCCCAATAATGCAGGAAGTGTTGAAGAAGATGAGGTAGGCCGTCGGGAACTCTGGTCCCTGTGCTACCTAGGCCGTCGGGACCTCTGGTACCTGTGCTATGTAGGCCGTCGGGACTTCTGGTCCCTGTGCTATGTAGGCCGTCGGTACTTGTGGTCCCTGTGCTATGTGGGTCGTCGGAACTTGTTATACCTGTGCTATGTAGGCCGTCGGGAATTCTGGTCCCTGTGCTATGTGGGCCGTCGGGACTTGTGGTACCTGTGCTATGTAGGCCGTCGGGAATCCTGGTCCCTGTGCTATGTAGGCCGTCGGTACTTCTGGTGCCTATGCTATGTGGGCCATCGGGACTTGTGGTACCTGTGCTATGTAGGCCGTTGGGACTTCTGGTTCCTGTGCTATGTAGGCCGTCGGTACCTCTGGTCCCTGTGCCATGTAGGCCGTCGGGACTTCTGGTCCCTGTGCTTTGTAGACCGTCGGGACTTATGGTCCCTGTGTTCTGTAGGCCATGGAAACTTTTGGTTCCTGTGCTCTGAAAGCCGTTGAGATTCCTAGTATAATTAACGAATTCTAACATGTTTCAGGTCTCCAAGACTGAATGACCATCATCCGGTCAGGATAGCCGAGTGTGAACAGGCAAAGGTATTGACGACCACGTCAGAGTGCGATAATGAGTAATGGGATGATGGTGCAATGAGTGAATCAAGTTTAGATAATAGAATGATATCGAGAACGGTCGGTTAGTTGCTATCCGTTGTGCGGGCTGTTCAGACGTTTTTATAATTGTCGTGTTGGAGTTCGTTTATGGTGGAATAAATAATGGAGAATAGTAGTGTTTCATTAATACCGAAGTTCACACACATAATTAATTTCTGATCTCTCTATGAATGAGAGAGAGAGAGAGAGAGAGAGTATGTGTTTATTATCCAAGATATAAAATCTTATTGACAAACACTGGTAAAAATAAAACATAAATAATAACACTAAATACACTAAATACACAAAATATAGAATTGTACGGAAAACAAAACAAAACATAATAATATAATTAAATATAAACAATAGCATCTATACATTATATATTAATACATATTACATACTATGATCATCATTGTGTCAGACCATTTTACAAATGCACTCTCTGGATTTGACATTTATGTAAAATCATTTTAATATGTTAGTAGTAGTAGTAGTAGTAGTAGTAGTAGTATTAGTTCTTGGGGAGGCCACAGCCGCAGCAAGGAAAGTATTCCCTCATGGACCACATATCTACATTCATCCTTCTAATCTTCCGTTTCGAACCTTCGTGACCTAATGAAGGTCAATATATCCGTCCACTCCAAGTCGTTTAGTTCCTTTTGTTGAAGATATAACTGTGTAGACATCTTCTTATATTCTCATTTCTAGCACTGGTTCTTCTTTCCTGTTTGTTTGGTGTGTACACACTTATAATGATCGCTCCAGGTATTTGGAAATGCTAGTAAAGTTATTTGCCTTTGTCTTCTTTCACGGTCCGTCGGTGTAACTTCAGATGATTCTGAATTGTTCTAGAAACGTCAACTGGCATTCCAAAGCGATGGCATCATACACTCGTTCAACGTGTTGTACCCATGGTAGAAAATGGCTTGACGGTGGATCTTTCGCAAGTGGTCAGGTCCGTCTCCAGTTCGTTACAATATGATAAATTTTCATCTGAATGTTCTCTCTCCAGTTATAATAATAACCACTAACAGAGATTGGATACAATAATGGGTACCTATACAAAATTGTAAGTGAACATTGGCATCTGGGAAGCCATGCAAAGTTATAAATCACAGTCATCATCGATTTCATCAAGAACATTTGAAACTCAGAATGGATCTTGAACAGATGAAAAATAATTTGTCGTCAAAACTAATTCTACCAAATACGCATCCATATGATTATTTGAAATCAATTTCATGATGTCTGTCGATGGCAGTCAACAAAATCACAACTTAGTTAAAACATTAAGTCAACTCTACTCCTGTCCTTGGTCTACCTGCGACGAGGGTCAGAGACATAATTCAAAAGCTCGCAAAGCATATTCCGTTATATAAAACACAATATGTGGTTTCATTTCCACGAGCTATCTTTTCAGCCCGCCTAGAGAGAAATTGCTTTGCTTTCAAGCATATTTAAATTAATAATAACGCAAGCAGAAATTCTGTTAATGGATATAACTTTGAATTGGCTTCGAATTAATTTTCCATTCGTAGCATAGGAGTTTCTAGTTGGGAGTTATAACTTTGTGGCACTTGAATTATAATATGTGAAGAGTCCCAAAATGTTTCCTTTTGGAATTAGCAAATCATGATTATATGTTATACAAGTTTATTTGATGAGGTGATATTATAAAATATCACTGTTAGTAATGTTGCTAAGTCAACATTTTTATTATTATTTCGGCATTGACTAGTTTTTCAGTTAAAGCTTTGATGTCGTTGAGTAGGCAAGTGTGTCGCTTCACAAACAACCGTCAAATTAGCAAAAAAGAGGTGTCGCATCTGAATTGTAGCATAAGAAGAATCAGTAGTTAACAAAAATAAGACGAATGATCCATAAGGATTCTTTTATTATTTGTCATCATTGATCGTTGGTCTTAATGCAATTCGGCGTGCATTTAGAAAATTGTATTGTAAGTTTTTTAGAATGCAATTTTACATTTGAAAAAATATGCACAGAAAACTACTTTATAGTTAAATGAATTCGTGTGAACTTGGAGTCTATTATCTATTATTATATACTTGAAAGATGTCTCTAGTCCAAATAACTGAAATTTCGATATAAACAATCATCTCTTGACTCAAAACAGTTATATTCAGGTCTCTGTATGATGACCTATTTTACATTCTCATAAATCGCCTGAAACAGAAATTTGTTACGGAATGGAAAATGAGTCCTTCACTCCACTATATGTGTGAAGATTATGATCCTCCAAAATATAATTATGGGTTATCAAGTTAGAATTTCTACTAAAAATCATCTGATGACATTTGTTGAGGTTTAGGTGAAGGGTGTAAATTCGGCAGTACTCCAAAAATCGGTCAAGGTCCTCTTGAATGAGCACACAATCGTTCATGTGCAACACTGTATGCGATATTTTTAGATGATCAGCATACATAAGAAAATTCCACAGGCACTGACTAACTATCTCACTCCTATTTGAACAATGTTTATAGTCAAATAAGTTTATTTCGACAGAGCGTTTTCTAACAAATCCATGTTTTTGTATATTCAAAATGTGCATGACATAATGATGAAGATATTCGAAGGTTATACTTTCGAACAATTTTGACCATATACATAATTTGGACACTGGTCTTCAGTTCTGAGGTAACTTTTTTTTCCCAGATTTATGAAATGGAATAACGAATGCTTTTCTCAGGCGATTGGAAACTGCCCTTTCTTTAACGATTCAATAAAAACGAAATGAAGAAGAAATGACAAGGTCTTTGAAGACATTTCAATGAAATTTTTTAGAAGATTGTCAATTTTTAGCGCCAAAGTTCTCATTCGGAAAGGATTATTTTGAAGATTGAAGCGAGTAGATACCCTGTTTCCTTAATTTTCCTAAGGCTCACTGAAAGCTGATGAAAAATTACCGACAAATGCTCCACAAATAGTTTAACTTTCGGTCACGATCTCATCGTTGATTATTTTAGATATTATCCTACTGGCAGAGTATTTTGTTTTCTCAAATTGCCTAAAATGTTTGAGATTGGAATGTATGTTTTTTTTCACATGAATATACTTTCAAAACAAAACAAAATCCAATCCCGAACCTCCAAACCTAACAAATAATCCACAACCTGAACAAACAACAAACATATGTCACTCTCTCAATGTTCCATTCACTTTTTCCGAATTAAATGCAGTCCTACTCTCTGTGACGAACATAGCTGCAGGACCTGAAAATATTTACAGGTAGCAATAAAAACTAAACTGCTTGAGCTCTTCAACAAAATTTGGTGCGGCCAACAATTTTTGGCTCTATGGACAGAATTAATCATAATACCAATCAAAAAGAACGACTCGAATACCAATCTTCCAAATTCCTTTAGGCCAATTTCCCTAACATGCACACTGTGCAATATTATTGAGAAAATGGTCAATAGACTGGTACTGGTACTTAGAATCACACAACCTTTCAATTACAGCGCAGGCAGGCTTTCGATCAAACAGAAACACATTGGATAACCTGGTTTCTCTACACACAGATATATCACAAGCTATTGAAAGCAAAAATGACATAATTGCCGTGAGTCTTGATATCGATAGCGCCTTCGGCACGATTTGTAAAACTAACATCTTCAAAAAACTCAGACATTAACCTAACTGGAAACATTATCTCTTTTCTACGAACCTTTTCAACCAACAGATTCTTTAAGGTTGTTACAAATGGGCAGATATCTATAAAAAATTTCCCAGAAAATTGTTAAAAATTGTCAAAAAAAAATATACGCTGACGAAATCATCCTATACTGTCAAGGCAAAGTTACGGTCAGTACATGCACCTTACCACAGAAGGCTATAGATAACATCCACAATTGGTCTCTTATATCCGGTTTTCACTTTTCAACAACCAAATCCAAAGTATTCCAGTCCAGCGAAAGACTCAATCCTTTTCCTCCACAACTGCTCGTTGTGGTTGATCAACATAGATTTTTGGGAGTAATTTTTGATAAAAGGTTTACATGGAGACATCATATTCAGGGGACAAAAGCCAATTGTTTAAATTGAATTAACATTTTAAAATCATTACCACATCACCAAAGGGGAGCAGAAGAGGAACTACTAATAAGGACTTACAGATCATTAGTCCGCTCCAAACTGGATTATGGAAGCATAAGTTACATGAGTGCCTGCAAAACATACCTTAAATATCTTGACACAATCCAAACCACAGCATTACGAATATGTCTTTTAGATCCAGTCTCATGGAAAGAATTTATTTCGAATCTTCTGAACCACCTCTTTTCATACGACGAGAATACCAACTACTATCCTACTTTTCCAGGATATCTGCCCACCCACAAAATCCAGTATTCAAACTAATTGATTCTATACAACCAGCTCCCGATAATAGACCCAGAACGCCGCACTCATCTCCACAATTATTATACTCTATTTCGAAAAACACTAACCTCACAGTCACAACTCCCATAAAGCTTTCGAAAACTCCTCCATGGACCAAAAAACCGCCATTATTGAACACATGCCTAAGTAACTACAATAAGCGCGATACGCCTAACATAGTCTTCATACAAAAATTCAGAGAACTGATAAATAATGTGCTGTTATTACACTAGATACAACAATAGCAACTCACAAAATACCCGACACATGTAGCATACACACAGCCAAACTACAGGGTGTCCCTGGACTTCCTCTTTTCCTCTCGAAAATGTATAAATGGAGTCAAAATATCACCAGTACTTCATATTACTTTTTTTCCTAATTGCCTTCGTTACCAAGTTACGGGCCCTCAAAGTTACAAAATGAAAAATGTCGTTGATAACTTTTCAAGTGAATATTTATAAGCAACCAAATTTTGGTGATTGACTGAACAAATGAATTGCTTTGATGAGCTTTCATGCTGGAGTCACTTGCTTTCCTACAAAGTCAGGAACGGACGGCTCCCGATAGTCCACACCCCAAAACTTTGAAATGACTGGGATTTGTCGACATGTTTTAACAAAACAAGGTTACCTGGGCAATTTCCTGAATAAAAGTATTCATGTGGAAAATCAATCGGAGCAACGATTTTTGATAAAAATGCATTTTTGTTCGACGACATCCAACCTGAGATGTCTACCATCATTCGAAAATATTAATTTGTAATGAAACTAGAAATGATAGGTAAAATGTTCATAACGAATTTTTATAATGCAAATACGTTTCCCTAACAAAATTCATGGTGTAAATATCAATCGCAAGTCCCAAGAGAAATGCAAAATCCGCTACAAAAACTGCTCGATATGACCCCCTTCTCTCTCAATACATTTTCTTAGTCGACGAACACACCCTCTCTGTACTTGAAATATCATTCCAGGATCGTTTCGTATGGCTTCACAATGTAATGTTGTTCTATTCAACAAGGCATCTCTTGTGTGAATAGGTGTAGCGTAAACAAGGCTTTTTAGATGCTTCCACAAAAAGAAATCCAATAGATTTAAATCCGGAGATCGCGGTGGCCATGAACATGGCCCTCCTCTACCAATCCATCTATTGAGGAAAATCTGGTTCAGATGGTCCCGCACAATTAAACTAAAATGAGGAGGAGCGCCATCATGCATTAACCACATATCTCTTCGAGTTTGCAATGGAACATGGCTCAATAGTCCATTCAAATCGTTCTGAATGAATTCCAAATAACGTTCTCCATTCAATCGATCATGTAGAACAAATGGTCCAATAAGATGTTTTCCTTTGATACCTGCCCAAACTTTCACTTTGAATTTCCGTTGGTGTTTGGGGAATTTCTTCGGCCCATGCTTTATCAGTGAATGGAACTCGGGTAATAAGAGTCATATCTTCTCTTTGCTTAATCATGAACCAATTGGCATATTCCAGTCGTGCTGGAAAATCTTCAGGTGTCATGGCATGTACCTTCTAGATGTGATATGGGTGGAGCAGTTGTTCCCTAATTATTCTATGAATGGTGGACTTGAATGTATGGAACTGTTCTGATAGATTTCTGATGCTCATTGAAGGATCATTAGCGACAGCTTCCAAAATATTTTCCTCCAATACAACGGTACGCGCAGCCCTAGGAGCGCCCTCACCACCTCGTTTTGGCAAAACTGTACCTACAATAATATCGAAATGAATTAAAAGGCTCCAATTAATTATCCATTAGACATACCTGTCTTCCTAAGCTGCGATCTACACGCTCGATTACGAAAATGCTCGGCATACAGACGACGGGATTCTGCAGCATTACGAAATGCTCGTCCATACAATGCATGCATATCTGCATATTCGTTGAATGTAAACTGTACGGTCATATCAAAACACTTCAAAATATCCTATAGAATATTGACAATACAATGACAACGCACCACTCAACAAAACAAAATCGCATTCCAGTTTGTAATTTTTTATAAAAACTAATTGCATTTCTTTCTACACGGTGTTTATGTCAACATCTGTGGAAGAAATTGAACATAATTATTCACAGGATATTTTTCACCTATTCATGTGCAGCCGTTTTTGCACTATATTCGTTTGCTTTTTATTAGTAATTTCTTCCGATGTGTGTTTTTTCAGCTCGATTTATATTCGGGTTAAAATTTTTTCCCATGACATTATACTTATCAGTGAAACTCCTCAACATTTGAGCTGTGAATACGAATTTGAAACATGCAAATGTTGAGTTTCATGAGATTCAGTTAACACAACACGAAACGTGCCTATTCCATACGTACATACAAAATATGGACTGAATTCGAAATTTCATAGTGGAGTAGCTTGTTAGTTCAAAAACACCACGAATCTACAGAACTTGATATTTCATTTGGAAACGTATCTGCATTGTGAATGAAAATTTCAACTAGGTACTGCAGTTTTTGTGTACGACTTTATTTTAGCACAATTTGTATTATACCTGTTATAAAATGTTGTTGAATTAATGTCACCATTATTGTTCCTGCTGTGAAATTTTTTAATTTCAAACAATGGTGGACGGTCGGGATTGATGTCGATGGGTAAAACTGCATTTTTATCAAGAATCGTTGCTCCGATCGACTTTCCACCTGAGTACTTTTATTCAGAAAATTATCTACCTAACCTTATTTTGTTGAAAAATATTGAAAAATATCTTTCATTTCAAAGTTTTGGGGTGTGGACCATCGGGGTTAGTACGTTTCTGACTTTGTAGCAAAACAACTGATTCCTGCATGAACGCGCATCGAAGGAATCCATTTATTCACCAAAACTTAGATTATTATGCATATTCACTTTGAAAGTTATCAAAGAAAAACATTTTTCATTTTGTAACTTCAAGGGCCCGTAACTTGAAATCGAAGGATTTTAGGAAAAAAAGTTATATGAAGTACTGGTGTTATTTTGACTCCATCTAAACATTTCCGAGAGGAAAAGAGGAAGTCCAGGGACACCCTGTATATGGAATATTAAAAGCATTGAGGACCCCAGTACAGGATAACAGTAAACTTGCCATTTGTACAGACTCCTTCTCATCAATACACTCCATCAATAACAACTACTCACAACATCCCTCAGTTCAAGATATCCTCGACACCTGCCACCACCATCGCACTAGAGGTATCTACTTGAATATCATCTGGAACCCTTTCCATATAGGAATTACGGGCGATGAACGTGCAGACCAAGCAGGGAAACAAACTTGTTCCTCCGACTTGCCAGTACAGCAAATCCAAGTCCACCAAGACCTAAAATCAGCAGCTCGACAAATGATGACACAAAACCGGCAAACACACAAGTAACACAAAACTACGTACAATTCAACCTACAGTTTCCGTGCAGAAGATGCCTACATTGACGAGATTGGAATGTATTTTTTTTCACAAGAATATAGGTATTTTTTGAAATATTTGGAATGTCAAAGTAAAATTTCAGAGAGATAATCCATATCGTTATGGTATTTTTTCCTTCTTGAGTGATATTTATTCCTTTCTCTAACCACCTTGATGTTGCTAACTAAACCAACTAAGGAATTATCAGTTATTCGTGGCAATCTCCATAGTGAATATCGCAGGATTTTATGGAATGAATCTCGCTATTGCACCATTCCTAATTGTCGCTCACCCCGTACCACAACTCCTGTAATTCGAACGTGCGTAATCGACGAGAGAACTCCGACCCCAACTCCCAAAGACTCCGACCCCGAACCCCCCCGCGACGAACTCTAGTAACCGACTGTGCAATTATGACATTTCTGTTTGTTATTCATCTCCTGCAACCTCACTTTAAAACATTTGCATACTACGGCGGAGCTGACTCTACATCTCGGAGTGCACGCGATAAATCCGACATTTTAAATTCCGCGTCGATATCCGGAGCCGAAATCATTTCCATACGCTTCATAATGTCACCCTCGGTGTCCTCCAGACGGGGATATCCGGGATTATTGTGTGACAAGGTGGGCATTTTGAGCGAGAAGATTCATATTCATCGTCCCTCAGGTGACGATATGTCCCAGATGTGCATTTGGGCTCGGGGCTTTCCGTATAAGAACCCAGGACCGGTGTCACTCATCGAACGCAGTTGTGGAAACCGTTTGAGGGAGGTTTAGATAGGAAGGTGTGGAAGGGACACGATTCATTTAATTTTCTATTTTCGCTAATACCCAGATACTATTTCGGGATTCTTGCTCAAGCCAGCAACTACGTACACAAAAACTTCACAGAGATGTTGAAAGTGCCAGTTTCTGGGACATTAAACCACCACTGCACTCCAAGCAATAAAAGCTATATAGAGGGTTCTCTATCTCTTTCTTGAAAATAACATACCCGTCGTTGTTTGCAAACAACAATGCCCTAGTCGTGTTCAAAAAGGGCATTGTCGGATATCTCCGTTTGTACTCGTTGATCAGGTTGGAATTCCGTATCATATTCACTATTAATTTAACGATCATGTTTGTTTACGCCCGTTTACGACTCATTTATCGCCTTGTCAAATCAAACCATGGGCGTCGCAGGAAGGTAATCATGGCATGAACCATATTTATCTACTCCTTTTATATTATACTCCCGAAGTATTTAACGCGATTACCTCACTGAAAAACTCCAGCTGCTTTGACTCCTATGACTTGAACAGCAGAATAATCAAAGAATCCATACAGTTCTTAGTGGAACCTCTGACCATTTTATTTAATGCTTGCATACTCGAGGGAGTCTTTCCCGACGAGCTGAAGATCACTAAGATAATACCCATCTTCAAATAGGGTGATGTTGATAACCTGGAAAATTAATGTCCAATATCGATTATACCCATTTTTGGCAAACTATTTGAAGTAATAATTAAAAATAGGTTGGAGACGTACTTTGAAAGCAATCATCTTCTGAATAAGGATCAATATGGGTTCAGGAAAAAGTGCGCGACCATCCAAGCAGTTACTGAGGTGGTGAGACTCTCTGTGACCTCAGCAAGGCCTTTGACTGCATCTCTCATGATATCCTTTTGAGAAAACTTTCCGACTATGGTGTGAGAGGATTAATACTTTCTCTCTTCCAGTCTTACCTTACCAACCGGAATCATTTCGTACTTCTCAATAACAGCGAAGCATCTGGATTTGAATTGGTGAAAAGAGGAGTGCCACAGGGCTCTGTCCTGGGGCCTCTTCTCTTTATTATATTTGTTAACGACTTCTTCTGTCACATGTTACCTGATGAATGTGTCGCCTATGCAGATGATACTACAATCATATGTTCCGACAGAGACTGTCAAAATTTAACGACAACAATGAAACATTTAGAAAATCAAGCGGAAAAGTGGTTCACTGGAAATCTTTTGAAGTTAAACAGGAACAAAACTCAAAATTTAATATTTTCGTCCAATAATAAAATAACAAATGGCGAAAAGGTAAATCTACTTGGGATCACCATAGATGATAACCTCAACTGGCACAACCATATTGACGACCTATGCTCCAGGCTTTCAAAATATATATTTCTGCTCAGGCAGTTAAAACCCATAGTGAGTCCTACAATTCTTCTGACAGCATATAACGCTTTCTTCAACTTCCATCTCAGATATGGTATTATTTTGTGGGGAAACACCTCATCTTCTGAAAGAGCTTTCAAGCTGCAGAAAAAAGCAGTAAGAATAATTGCGAATGCAAATTATAGAGACACATGCCGACCTTTATTCAAAAAATTGTTATTGACCTGCCTACTCCTTGATCTCAAAAGACGATCCGGAGATCAAGGAGTAGGCAGGTTGAGACCTTGATATCTCTCAAGACCACGACTCGAGTAGTAGGCAGATAGAGGCCTCGCAGTCACACTCTTGAAAATGGCTCCAAAGCAGGAGCCGAAACGTCGAGTTATAAACTCTCAACGCGGTTCAACCCATGAACTTAGTAATGTACATATTTCTGACCGCGGAAACCTTTCCGAACATATATATATATATATATATATATATATATATATATATATATCTTCTCCCACGCTCCTCGTGGTATTCCTACAGGTGTTGTGCATCCGACACATTTTTTAATTGTTTAATGTTTTACATAAATTTCATTAAGTACCCCATGTTGCACATGGATTTTGTCTTTTTTAATTATATAACATCGTTGTTAAGCGACCAATCTCACTAACATTGTAAGTATAGGACTCTCATCCTCACCATTTTACAATAGTTTCATCCATTTTTGTAGCTCCCTGATGATGACAGTAACCAGTGTCGAAATATTGGAAATATAATGTTATAAGAGTACACTTGCGTTTTGCTGCTGTCCCAAATATTTTCAAGTTTGTTTCTAACTAGTCAGCAATAGACTACCTCTCTTCTCTCTCTCTATATATATATATATATATATATATATATATATATATATATATATATATACCGAAAACGAAACAGATCGAACATCTTCAAAACACATGTGTTGTGAAAAAATGCGAATACACGTCGATTTTCAATACAAGGAGGAAGGACATCTTCCTAAGTTTGCATCGGAATATCATAACAATAACAAATCGCTCCTTCCTAACTCAGAAGTTACCCCTCACCCACAAACTATCACAAAGGAAAGTGATATGGAGCTTTCATAACAACGTGTATTGTGCATATAGAAATGGCACCCCTATATATTTTATTTCTCGGAGCCACTGCTGCACGGAGTGAAGTGATCATTATTCACAAGCAAAAATTTCAATATGACAAGTAAAAGTATATATGGGCCGTGGTGGTAGAGCGTTCGCCTTTGGAGCAAAGGGTCGACGGTTCAAATCCCCGCACGGTCATCGGTCTCGTGCATGGCATCACGCGTCAAAAGGTACAGGCCGCGTCTTCCCTAGCTCACACAAGTCTCCCGAAGACTTCCGAGGGTTGCGCGTAGGGGTGCAATCGGTTGACGGAAATAACAAAAAATAGCATACGGGACAGTTCTCCAACTAAGCTGCCACAAGTAAAATAAGGTTGCTAACATAAAAAAAGATATTTCTGACCAATGAATGGCTTGTTTTAAAAAATGATCTGAAATATTTGGATAGGTACCAAATGTCTTAAAATCATAACAAAATAAATAGTTATTTTTCGATCCAAAATTTTGAAAGATTCTTAAATGTTAATAATAATTGATTTTTCACAACTTTCTTTAATGTAAATGTTCAACATATCAACATAAATGGTTCCTTTAGGTTTTTCAGGCAAAATTTTATTAGCCGCCTGCTCTAATATTGGAAGAAAAATTTGAAACTATATTTCAAAGAACTGTGCGGTATGTGTAATTATATTTTCTCATTCAAGGAAAATCAGTGCAATTCATGGCAAACTACCACAAAGATGATAATGAATTATATAAAAAATTTGATAATACATTCTTCGTTATGATCAAGCTTCAATTTGTCACGCTTTTCCTCAAAGCCAACTTCAAGTGAGAAGTACAAATCACCTGAAACAAATAAAGGTAAAAACAAAAGTGCATTGACAGGCAGAGGGTTCCAATCGAAATCTTCAATGAAATGAAGTACCTTTATTGAGAGCTATAAGAAAGATCTGGAAATATAATGTCTCATAGATAAGTAGCCTACTCTATGACAATAATATCTTTGGCAAACAGAAACGAACATTCACTAAAATCTACCTACAAGCAAAGTTGACCAAAAGCAAAGAGCTCAGTGCTCATGGAAGCACTTTTGTGCTTGTGAGCAGTGTGCTTCAAAGCGCTTTTTCGGACCAGTGCTTAGTACTTAGTGCTTCGGAGCATTTAACGAAATGGTTTAGTGCTTTATAATCCCAAAAAGTGCTCGCGAGCACTTCGGTGCTCCGGGGCACTTTTAGAAATTACTAAACCTTCCCATGTAAATGAATCTTGAAGATTCAAAATTTCAGTTTTTGTGGTCTCCCCGTTTATTCACAAAACCCCCGAAAATATTGTATCACATTTCATATTTCAGATGAATAAACATTTTTTTTTTCATTGGTGTTTTGGCATCGACTGCTATGGTCATTAGCCATGTGTTCTTTATAGGCCTTGTTACTAACTCCATACGCCACCTTAGGAGCAGCACTGTTAATTGGAACGCAACAGTGAATCGTGCAGGACTCACCCTACTCGAGCCACGAGATTTTAATAATTTAATAGGTTGAATTAAATTAAAAAATCCCAGCCCAACCAGGGTTCGAACTCCGGACCTTTCGACTCAGAGTCGGACGCTCTAACCACTGCGCCACGCCCCGACATAATAAACATTGTTATTATTGTATTTGAATCAAATTATTCATTTCAGCAATTATATTTCAAAATGTAACAAGTGTTACAGGCGTCCTTTCAGTAACGAGTATTTCAATCACAAGTGCAGAATAAAGAAGTGTCTCGAATAGTTTGAAAACGCTTCACATAACGTACTTTTTTTACGAACTCATATTATAACCACAAAATGGTATGGTTTCAAATTGAAATATTTTTTATCTTAACAGGTTATCATAACAGTTCCAATTGACAGGTCAAGACCTACCTTGTCTACCCACTGAAATCAAACGGTAACCCAAGCGATATATATTTGCTTTGGTAAAGTTTTTAAAAATTGTGAATCTTTGATTAATTGACTATTTTGCGTGGTATGCTCTTGATAGCTACCATATTTTTTATACTACTCTTTTCTGATTGATTATTGAATGATGGGGATTGAAAGGTTCTTATTTACACCAAGCAATAGAGCATAAAATGAGTGAATTTTTAACAAAAATACTATAGACAATCAGATAGTGACATATTTAGGTGCCCCATTTTCACATACAAGCCTCGAATACGGTTGAGAAGTACATCGATGTTGAGTAAAATGGAGGGAAATTTACGAGTGGCTCCTGGGGATAACATATGGAAAATTCGATTTTCCATATTTTAACGCGAGCCGTGTTCACCTAATCATTAATTAATAGAACCTGGCTTCAGAAGATCAATGGCTTGAGTGTTGAAGGTGGCTAAAGGGTTGAAATGAGGCTGTAATCTTGTAAAGAAAAATCGAGATTTTAACAGGTATTCCAACGCAAGCCCATCGATACCATGAAAACCTACATCGTCACTAGACCGAAAAACATAATAGCTTGAGTGGCGTGAATGGAAAAGTAGATTTTGTCGTCGGAAAATTTAATGGAAATTCTTTTTGATTTTTCCTTATGTTTTCCCCACGAGCCACTCGTAAATTTCCCTTAATTTTACTCAACATCGACTTACTTTTCAACCATATTCGAGGCTTGTATGTGAAAATGGGGCACCTAAATCTGTCACTATCTGACGGTCTACTAGTAGGAAACCTACTATGCCATCACATGGAAGACAGTCCGTAGTTATCGTAGTTATCTGTAGAAATCTGTTTTAGAAATTGAAATCGGACCATCACTAGCGCATCTAGGCACGCTGCAAGATAGTGCAAAAAAAAATCAAATTGCAATTGTGCCAAAACTAATGATCCGTCAGACCCCGTTTTGTGCACACACAAAGTACACATGATTCAATACTTTCCAACCCTACTTCTTGAAAAATATCGGAGTTATGCATTTTTCGATAAATCGTTAAATTTTCCGGTTGTTTCGGTTTTCCTCCGTTACTAATAACATAGTCATAAAAAACTATTTTGTTCGTATTTCAATTATCTACAATTCTTTTCATTAAAGCAACCAAATTGCTCCATTAGTTTTCATTTTATAAGCAAATAAATTTAAAAAACACGTTTTTTGTTATTTAAATATTTATACCAAATTAATAAATGACAGTTGCGAGTCGAAAACATAACAGAATATATCTACGGACTGTCTTCCATGTGATGGTACAGTCGGTTTTCTACTAGTATTTTTGTTAGGTAAAAATGCTCTATTGAATGGCCTAATTCAACAGTCATGATAGACCAGAGCTGTCATATGAATCTAGCGTTATAATTAATTTGGGTTGATGATTCAATACACTCATGAAGATGTAAAGAATGAAACTCTGAAGGGTGACAAACAACATTTTTCCCATTTTTTTTTGGTTTATGGTGAAACCGCAGCATCAAAAAATAATTAGTAATATTTTAAGCCTATTAAACGTTTTTGAAATTGTTGAATTACATTTGGAACAATAAAAACAGCGGAAAATTTTGTTTAGCAATCGTCAGAATTATATTTTACATCTTTCTGAATGTAATCATAACATTAATTAATCCTTTCAGGAAAAATTTTATTTGTCACCTGGTCTGATATGCACGCAAGTCAACACAAATTTGATGCAGTTTTCCAAATTGGCAATGTACATAAGTGTTTATGTTAAGCAAATTATTATTCAGATGATATTGACAAATAATAGACGATCACCAATTTCACTTTTTCGAAGTTAAATAAACTTGCTTTCAGTAAAACTACTTAGCCAGTCTTTTCAAACAAAAATAATCGTATGTTATATCACAAGACCTATAAATTTAATCGATTGAACTATCATAGTAATTTATGTATCAAGGGCGTAAAGTAGGCGTTTATGGCCTGCGGCGTGGATGATGGCCCGATGGCGTTAGCCGAGGGCCATCACACGCCGAAGGCCTTAAACGCATTTTACGCACGTGATACATACAAAATTTTATGCACTAGCGGTTTTATAGCGCGAATCACAAATACTGACTTGAATTGCAATGGTCTACACGTTTCATACGTTATGCATACAATAATTAAGGGTAACATAATATGAGGAATGTGAAACTATAGTAGCTGAGTGCTATATTGGAGAATCTATTTCAAATAAATAGATCATCACCGAAATAATTGCCAACAATTATGAACAAATGTTAGAAAGAGTATTGCTCTATTGAACTGAAATGATTCTAATTCGTGTTAGGAATTGCATGAAATGATGTGTGAGTATAGACAATTTGAGAATTTTGTCTACTTTACGGCCCGCCGGGCCATAATGCGCCCACGGGCGGTAAAGTGCCACTTTATGCCCGGCGAACCGGGCGGTAAAATGTACTTTACCGCCCGCTAGTGCATAAAAATATTTTGAGCATGATTTTGCTTGGGAAATAGTTGAATGCACAATAATTTAATAGAATCCCGAGTCCGCGAAGCGGTCAAGGAGTTTTATTTTGAAATTATTGTGCATGAAATTATTTATCAAAAAGCACAATTATGCAAAAAAAGTTTTGATAGTTAAATCCATTGAAATTTATAGATTATTTCTTGAATGAGGTAGATTAAAACCAACAACAAACATTTTATTGATAATCAACACCGACATTTTCTAACAATTTCTTTATTAAATTTTATTTTCTTAAGCTTTAAATACGAGACGTTTCAGAATCAACCGCTTCGTTGATAATGTTTGTTTATATATTACTTTTGTTACGCATACCAACAATGCATTGAAGATGCCTTTGCTGCGAATTTTGCAAGTGAACATTTCAAATTCTGACGTATTTTCGTTGCATTATGCCAAAAATATTTGTCTACAAATCCTATCGAAAATGAAGTTTTCACTGATGAAAATCAATTTTAGGTCATTCAAACGATTAGGAAATAATTATTTTTTTTATAAACTGTTTACAATAATTGTAAGAATCCCTGAAAAACGACTCAACGATAACCAATATGGTGGACGAAAATTTAATCGCGATTAAACAGCTCTTGTGAAATAATCACTAATTCGAAAAATGGTGGTGTCTGATTGGTCTGTTTCATCATGAATAAAATAATCAATTGAATAGTAGTAGTGGAAATATATAAAGAAATTTTACAATGATGTTATCCCAGAAAAAAAATTAAAGAATTATTGTGCGTGTTGAAATTAATTATTCACAATTTCATATTGAAATATATCCAAAAAACAGTTGGGACTGATATAAATGATGGAATACATGTATCTCACAATGTTACGGGTGTCAACTCGAAAATGGTGACAGGAATTTTGGGAAAATTATTCACAATAGACCATTTACTTTGGAATGGAGACATAAAAATACAACTAAGTGAAATTGTACATCATAAAATATTTGTCACATGACAAAAATGGCAATTCAGAATAAGATAAGAGAAATGATGGTGAAGATATCAATAGTAAAAAAATTAAATATACTTTGATGTTGTTTATAAATATACTTTTGAATTGAGACTATAAAAAATGCAATCACAGATTGATATCGCATTGAGGATTAAGGAACACGATAGAGACATACACTGATAAAAATACCCTATTAGAGACAAAAGAATCATGCTTTTGGATTATTTCTCTTCTAACAAAGAAATTGTCTTCGTCCCAAATATTTTGCTTTTGAATGAAAATCATTGTTGCTTTTGTAATAAATTTTCTATTCTTTTGGCTTCAAATGCTTTTGAGAGAACATTATTAACTTTGTCTCCAGTCCTGCTTGGTTGACTCTTGTCTCAAAATCATAACCATTTGATACAAGGTTCAAATGTGTTTGGTTGAGATAATCTACCTCAGCTATCTTCGCCATGCATGAGCTCGGGTCTACCGGTCTACCCGAAGTTTGCCAATACCCACTTGCATTTGAGCAAGTTGCAACGACAGAAGCGCCCTGCGCCTGCGCCCGTGCAGCGGGTCAGGTGCAGGGTGCAGGTGTCAACATATCAGTTCACTGGTCACTAGTTAGCGTCATTCTGCCATTGTATTTTCTTATGTCGAATGTCGATGAGTTGATGTTGATAAATGGTGTTTGCCGGCAAGATTTGTGTTGTGAATAGGTATTAGTTTTTATGATGAGTGAATCGGTGATTTTGAAAATCTCCTCAAAACGTGGCGTTTAAGTTATTTGTTTTATTTCCTTTACGAGTTTTATGGTTTTGTTGGTACCACCTAGAGTTAGTTTTGTTTTGTTCCTTATTCACCAGCAATACCAATTTTCCCCTGATTTGTGTTCAGTAACCAAAGCAGGTAACGTGTTATATGTTATTATTTAAATAAATGCGTTTTTATCAATATTTGTTTTTCTTAATATCCCTATAAGTTTTCATGAATATTTAATTTTGAATTTGATTTTAACCAATGCAAGTTTGTTGCTTTAAAACTTTCCAAATTTTCACATGAACTATTATTATCTTTTAAAAATATCCTCAGGAAATTTGGCTTAGACCATACACATTTTGTCACAAGACCGTTTTGGATCTTTCAAAAAAAGAGTAAATATTTCACTCGAGGACGCAAGGTTTCAAAACAAGAATTCAACATAAACCTAAGATTTTTAATGAAGCATTTGTTGGTTTTATATCATAAGCCTTTTATTTCAAGACAATGACATCATGTCTATTATTTTAAAGTACGTAATTTTCAAACAATCTCCTAATGAATTTGATCAAAAATTAAGGCTTATTTGCTTTAAGTTAACATGACTTCAAAAAAACATTGCATTTCCCTCAAAGCTTTTCACAATTTGGAAAAATAATGATTTTGAGACAAAATCATTTTATATTATGACAAAACTAAGGTTTCTTGCCTCACATTTATATAACTTTGTGCTAAAGAAAATGATGCGTTTGCCTCAAAGAAATTCAAATTTTGGTTCAAAATATCCATGCATTTCGCCCATATCAAATGCTGGGCGCCTTTGAGGCAAGTTCAAATTCTTTCAAATCAAGGAATCCTTTTTATCTGTGTAGTTTGGTAAAAGAACAGGCTTCGACAGCGCAACATTCCAAAAAAATATTCGCGCAAGAGAAATTTTGCATACTATGTACAACCTCTGTTTGTCAAGAAATTCATTCCATTTTAATCTTCAGCAAACACGTTACTTTCTATCCACATACCTTCCTTACAACTATGATTTCATAGATAAAAACCTATGACTTTAAAAAAGGTGCCTCCTTGTACGGTATTGGCGGACCTCCAATTCATTTCATGTCACATCTCCTCTATCTTTAATCTCCTTCACATAATGCACTCAAGAACTCCAGTCCGATTTCGATTACCTCTTGCGTTCAAGTTTCAATTGAACGTTGACGAAATATGTACGAAACCTCGTCGAGGCCATAATAGTGACCAACCATTTCATTCGAAAACGTATCCATAATAAACCACCTTTTGAAATCGACTTCATTTTTCGTATATTGAATTCCATACAAACACGGTCAGAGATATGAAAAGTCTCCCGAATGATAAGATATCATACAACGAACCGCAAAAAATGTCTCTTCCCCTTCTCAATATCCGGGTCTTCTTGCGGGTCTTCTTGCCACCCTTTTAGTGAAATTTATATAGGTTTCAAGAGGAGCGGAATAAATCTTATCAAGATGGCAGCGAAAGACCCATTTTAATTGTAAAACAGTTTAGGTTCGTGTATGTTAATTCATCTGATATGCCGTCAATTTATTTTCCGTTGAAAACGTTAGAACATAAGGGAATGGTGGTTCATATCAATGGCACAGGGGAATTGCTAAAATACAGAAATTAGGGGAACAACTGGTGCAATTTTTTTCGATACAAAAAAGGACTAGACACAGATATGAGGAAAATTCTAGGCATAGATAGAATTTGCTGAATAATACTTTGAGACAAAGCTAAAGGAAGGTGGAGAAGAACAAAAAATGAACATCATCTGGCTTACTACTAATAATAATAATAATGTCAAAAATCGTTCATTGGTAAATAACAAAGCAGAATATACTACAGATTGTCATTCACGGCTATTTAGATAAACAATCGGATACTCGGGTAAACATTGCTATCCATGTAAAGAAATAAATATTAGATAAGATAATAAGTAGCCATATTTATGGAAATGAAACAAAAGGCTTCAAGGATATAAGTCCTCATATCAGTCAGAATATAGAATTTCTGGAAGAAATCTCTGCATGAATCTCACCTACTTTTGTTTGTATAAGTGTCAAAGTTTGACATAACTCAGCCACTCAAAATTTAATTGACTCGTTTTGAGTCGTCTTCTACAACATAATGGTTGTTAAAATACGGGTTGAATTAAATGTTGAAACGTATAAGAACGAGTATATGTATGATTTTCTGCTGTTCATGAAATTATCTTGCTGAATATTACTCAATCATGACAATAGCGACTATCATTTTCTTTAATTCATCTCGAGTAAGTTGTATTTTGTAACAGTTTAATTCGACCATATGAACATTCATATGGTCTCATCAAATTTTCAAAATACAAGGTACTCTCGATAGAATAAAATAATATTCAGCTATTTGTCATGGTCTTGGGATATTACCTACGACTATATCATTGTAATAAACATGTATGATTAAAAATGTAATGATATGTGAACTTTATATTATATATAATAATTGAAAAATTCAGTTACTGAGCGGTGAATATTTTAAAAACTGTTATAGAATCTGCATTCTGTATATTCACTGCCAGAAAATTATAGCATTTGCACCCAATAAACTCGAAGATTTTTTGATATCATCCTCGGGAATAGCTCGAACGGAGAGCGCCGGTTCACCGATATCTGAAGCCAAGCAACGCTAGGCGAGGACGGGGTTTGGATGCGTGACCAACGGACCGCCTTTCGATATTCTCCTCGGATCGTGCTAGGAATCGCACGTAAAGAGGTGAGACCTAGTTAATCCTTGGCTCGCACAAGTTTCGATTTTTGAGGGCTGCCGTTCGTAAGGGGACGACAGCTGGTTAACGGAAAAAACAATATTAAACAACAATCAATTCGATGGAGATGTGGTAAAACGAGATTTTCAACCTGGAATCATACTCATGGCGTGTTCCAATAAGATAATAAGTAGCAATATTTTTGGAAATGAAACAAAAGGCTTCAAGGATATAAGTCCTTATATCAGTCAGGATATTGAATTTTTGGAAGATATCTCTGCATGAATATCTCCTACTTAATTTTGAAATAATGAAATGGTAATAAAAATACATTTTGTACAGAAGTACTTGATGTTCAAGGTACCCTCATACAGCTGTCGGGAGAAGCCCAATATCTCGGGGTGATTTCATACTCGAAACTCACCAGGAACCAACAGCTGGCAAAAATAAAGAAGAAAGCCGAGGCCACGTTTATGATAGTCAGACGGGCACACGGGAAAACATGGGAGTTAAATCTCAAAACGATGTATTGAATATACAACATTGTGGTGAAACCCATGGTCACATATGCACCTTTGGTATGGTGGACAAACACAACACAAAAATAGCTTCGGCTAAGTTAAGCAAGCTACAAACACTTGCATGCCTTAGCATAACGGCAGCTACGAACACAACACCAACACAAGCACTGGACCTCCCATCGATTGATATAACAATTATGGGAGAGGCAACAATAGGACTTTTCAGGCAACACAAATCGAGCAATAGATTTGTTCACAACAAGATAAAGGATATAGTGGGAGGCAACATTCTTGAAATGGAACCAACGGACTCCTACATACGTCTTCAACATTAACTTCGAGGTTATCATACAAGATCGAAAAGAATGGTCAGATAACAACATCAGGGGCAAAACTGTAGAGGGTATCTGGTATACGGACGGATTGTATTCACGTGTAACGATTCGTGTATTTGAAGGACCACCCCTTGAGGGGATACTCGATAGTTTGCTATTTTAAAAGTTTTTATTTTACAAAGTATACATGTAAAACAAATTTCAAAAATTAATTATCTCGTTATCTATCGCCTTGACAACAACTCTTCCATTTTCTTGCCTTAGCTCCACAGCTCTTCTTTTCCTTTTCATGAAGTGACAAAACTAACTCAAAGTCTTAACACGGATCCAAACCCTTGGAAGGAACTGGTGCTGGAATATACAGTGAGGGGAGAAACTCATGAATAAGGGTCTCACTAGGAACGAACACCTCCGAATTCCAGACAGAGCTGTACGCTATCTTGCAATGTGCAAGAGAAATCAACATGAGGAAAATGCGCAATGCACGGATCGAAATATGCTCAGACAGCCAGGCGCCACGGAATGCTCTCATGAACCCGAAGGTGACATCAAGACTAGTATGGGAATGCCGAGAAGAACTCAGTGTCCTCTCAGATCACAACAAAATAACTTTGATGTGAATTCCAGGACACTGTGGTATCGAGGGCGATGAAAAGCTGATGAACTAGCCGGAAACAGTTCATCAACTCCATATATTGGCCCAGAACTCGACTTTCGAGAATACATTCGGGACTGGATCAAACAATAACAGAGGGAGAGGTGGAACAACGAGAAAACATACATTAAAGAACCGTCAAGACACAAAACTGAATAACTGCTTAAGCTGAGCAGGAATTATGTTAGAACATTAACGGGCTTTCTCACTGGTCACAGCCCAATGAGAAAAAACCTGCACAAAATGGGGCTGTACAAAGGAGAACTTTCCTGCAGACAATGTGGCAAAGGGACAGAAACAGCCAAACACGTACTGCCAGAATGCGAGGCACTAGATCGCAAGAGACTGGCAATATTCGGGAAACCCAGGCTAACTCCCGAAGAATACATCAGTCAACCGGTGAATAACCTGTACAGACTGGTACGGGGGAGTAGAGTTACGGAGTGGGTGCTGTGAAACTAATTGGAAGGCACAAAAGGCTCAAGAGGCTGAGGTGCAGCTGTTGACAGGACCAGCATCCGAAAGGAAAAAACTTCAATGGTGACCAATGTTCACTTTGTTGTTTATTTTAACGAATGCTGTCTGTGAGATAAACACGATTGTAGCAGCTGAAACTGTGTTCCCCTCACTCTATAGCTTGATAATTCAGAAAAAAAAATCTCATTACTGACACAGTCGAATGCTTTAGAGTATTGTAAGGAGAGGCCCATTACAAACTTTTCATTCCCAAGAGAATGGATTATTTTACTTTGAAATTCGCATATCCCTATGTAAATTTCTCTGTACTTTTTTCTGTGAAGTTTGAGAAATTCATCAGGCCCATTAATAATAATGCTGTCTCACTCAAGGATGTACCAATTTCCGTTATTAGCAGTTCAATATCAATAACTGATGAAGGTTTCTCTTGCACATTATTTATGATATTCCATATTGCCTACGATTTGTTAACAGAGGTTGAAATCAAATTAACATAATATAATTGGGTTGCCAACTGTAGTGCAAATTATTGTGGAGAGATACAGTGTTCTTGAGTTTTACTAAATGAGGTGTCATAATGTATTCGGTTACAACTTCTGAAGTTACATGTGTTTTCGTAAGTCCTTAGGCTTATTGAGCTATGTATTTGAAAAAACAAGGTTTTTACAAATTTCGATAATTCCTGTTTCCTGACAGTAAACACCTGAAGATGACACAAGTGGTAAGCACTCTGCAATAAATAAAATTTATACACTAACATACAAAACCTTCGTTTCATTTATTATCAACAATGTTGTTACTGGAAAATTAATTTTTTTGTGTTTCGTCTCCATTAAGTTTCAATAGATTGGCTGTAAACCATCTAGAAGCATGGACCGAAGCATCACTCTTCTTGTCTGTTGAGTTAATTACTGTTTTGTCAGATGATAAGTTGGTTGTATCGTCAGCAAAGAGTACACATTCGTAAAGTAGCATGCATTTGCTAAAATCATTGATGTAAATCAAGAATAGAATTGGCCCCAATAGCAATCCCTGAAGAACTCTATGTTTGACTATTTTGTTGGTCTTAGTGTATTGACACTTCAACTGAATAGTACAGAATACAATTTCCGGAGATTTTCATGTACTATCTTTGGCTAATCTTCGCACCCCGTGAAGTTACACATTGAAATACAACTTTTGTGGAAGATGGCATAGTTTTTTTATTTTTTCCACATGTTTTATTTCAAATGCTAAAATCATTGGTCTACTTCTCTCATTGTGGTTCATCCGTATGTATTTCTTTCACATCCTTAAAAATATAATGTGAAATTTCTGGGAGAAGCGATGAATAGGTACATCAAAGATTTTCTAAATAAATCGATTGAAACAAACTCTGCTAAAAATATTGTCGAATTCAAGTATATCAGAAATAACAAATAGCAATTCCAATTTCAACCTCATACATGGAAAGGACCCCGCAAACTCCTTATGGAATTTGGGTCACAGTGGATTTTTTTGAATTTTCGGTATAATGTAGTCCATGTAATTCTTAACCAATGTTACCATTGCGCCAACCCAAAAAAATGAGCAGTTTTGCAGTTAGGGGGCGTTGAAATCACCCCTTGCGCAGATTAGACTATTTATTTTTGAGCCCAGTAACAATATTTTCATTTGTTTCATTATTGTTAATGTTGCACAATATTGTGCTGTTTTATAAAAAAAATGCTTACCCCCTCCCCTTTTTCACCCAACTCCTATTACGGAACACAAAAAAAAATATTTCTCGAGTTCCTTCAAATGTATCGTTGAATATTTAAATATTTAAATAGCAGTTTTTTATGATCATCCCCCCACCCCCCAAATGACACAAAACGAAAAAAGTTCGGTGGATTTTTCTGAATTTTTAATATGATGCAGTTCAAGTTATTTTGAATAGAAATAAATCGGGTGGCGAACCCCAAAAATGAACAGTTTTGATGCTACGGGGCGTTGAAATCATACCTTGCTCAGAATAAACTATTCATTATTATAGGCGGAAACAATATCTCTAAGTATTTTTGTTTTATTTTCTGCCGAACAATTGTGTAAACTAACATAAATTGAAAATCTAAAACCTCCCCCTTACCTCCAACCCCTATTTCAAAACACGAAAAAAAATAATTCAGACACCACCTCAAATTCAAATTGTGGATGTCTAATTTTTATTTATTTTCAAGATATTCGCACAATTGAATGATATTCAAATTTCATGAACTACGCCCTACTAAGAAGTCAGCAAACTCCATCAATATTTTTCTGAAGGGAGGGAAAGGTGATATTAAACAACTGTAATTTGATCTGATTAAAACATTTATTTTGATAAAGCATTTACAAGTAGTCGGGAATACATTTTTTCGTGTTTTAAATTAAGGGTAGGGGGTAAGGGGGAGGTTTTAGATTTTCATTTCATGAAAAATGACAGAATTGATCAGCATAATCTAAACTAAAATACTTAGAAGTATTATTTCCGCCTATAATAATGAATAGTCCATTCTGAGCAAGGTATGATTTCAACGCCCCCTAGCATCAAAACTATTCATTTTTGAAGTTTGTCACCCAATTTATTTCTATTCAAAATAACTTGAACTGCATCATATCAAAAATTCAGAAAAATCCACCGAAATTTTTTCGTTTTGTGTCATTTGGGGGGGTAGGGCTATTTCCCTTATTCAGGCATATTTAAACATTCGACGATACATTTGAAGGCACTCGAGAAATATTTTTTTGCGTTCCGTAATAGGAGATGGGGGGAAAAGGGGAGGGGGTAAGAATTTTCTTATAAAACAATACAATATTGTGCAACATTAGCAACAATGAAAAAAGTGAAAATATTGTTAACGGGTTCAAAAATAAATAGTCTAATCTGCGCGAGGGGTGATTTCAACGCCCCCTAGCAGCAAAACTGTTCATTTTTTTGGGTTGGCGCAATGGTAACATTGGTTATCACATGGACTACATTATACCAAAAATTCAAAAAAATCCATCGGGACCCAAATTCCATAAGGAGTTTGCGGGGTACTTAACGAAATATATCCAAAAAATTGGACGAAATGAAAATTATTCTCATTGAAATGAAAAATTATATGGATTTCATAATATTGTGAGAAACATGGAAAATTACCCTTCCAGACTTGATTCTCAAGACGTTCCTCCCTCATCTTAAACTTTGAACATTATCATCTCAATAACGTATTCAATAACTGTGACCGTTCTATCGAGTTCGATAGAAAACCGTTCTAGGAGATTTAATGTCCTCAATAAAATTCACTGGTTTCCATCAATCTCGGATCAGACTCTTAATCGGTCATTAACCCAGCAAATCGAAATAGATGAACCGAATTGAAACGATGCCGATGTGATGACTTGCGGGATCAGATCTTCGAAAATTTACATTTCAGATTCATGTAGAAATATATCGATTACGTTCATCCAGAGGACTGGTTACCCAGTCGTGTGTTATCCTTAACGTTGTGATCCTGGAAATGTTGATTTTAAATGCGTCAATTGTGAAAGACTTTTGTTGCCATTGTTACTTACACTTCACTTCACAGTATAACGTTAGACACGTCCCGAGTAACCCCACTTTGTCATAGAAATGTCAAGGTAATATGAACGAGAGATTGCTTGCAGAAACTATAGAAATTTTACAGATGAGCAACTGCAGAGACCTATAGCACAAGTTAGGGGGGGTCAATCGATATACTAAGGGTTGCAGAGTTATATCACAATCCAAAATCCATACTCAGTAGACATTTGCGTGAGAAGCAAAGTCCAAATATGGCAAACCTTGCGTCTTCACAAGTCTGCATGGGTATATGATTGTAGATTGTATAGTAGGATTTCCCTAAGGCTGTGTCCTAATTGGACAACCATCGCGCGAGCGGGCGTCCGGCGATGGTCGGTAGCATCGCGTCTTGATGGGGCGATCAAAATGGGTGTCCTGATTGCGAACGCCTATTCGTGCGAACAGACGTTGGCGGTCCGATCAGCACACCATCGCGCGATCACCTACGTGCATAGTTGTTTTTTCCTAATTCCGGTGTCCATGCTGAAATAGCTTCTAGAATTGAGGATGCAGCATTTTTGCTAGGGAATATGTAACTGTCGTAACTTCTTGCAGAACCTCCTCAGAATAAAAGGAAATAGACCAATAAATTATATCCGAACTCGTAGAGTTTCACCATCTGTATCACGAGCTGCGAAGTCAAGAGGACATATTTTACCAGTACACCAGAATGTCAGCTTCAACATTCGGCACATCTGCAAGGAAATTGAAAAAACTGTCCCACACTTGATCAGTGTTTACTCTATTTTTGTAGCTATCACTACGTTTATCCCATAAAACTGAATTAATTCGCACTTCGTTGATTAATATTGCTTCAAAATCCATGCTTCCAATCGTCAGATAGCGCGATCAAAATCAAACAAGTTTGTTTTTGAGCGTTCAGGCGTTGCTATGTCGCTTTTACTGCACGAAGTGGGTACCTGATTAGGACACACTCACTCTCAAGAATAGGTTTGTTCTTGCAGCGACAGAGCGATGTAAGCGACACGATTTCAAAACAAACCAATGTGAGCGTCCTCTTGCATCGCGCGAGCATATTCGAAATTCAAACAGGACACCCTGCTCCATTATTAAGGTTTGAACTTTTCATCGTCCGAGTCAGCGACCATCGCCGACGCCTGCTCGCGCGATGATTGTTCAATTAGGACATAGCCTTAGGGAGCTACGATATACGGCTAAGGCTGTATCCTAATTGGACAACCATCGCGCAAGCGGGCGTCCGGCGATGGTCGGTTGCATCGCGTCTTGATGGGGCCATCAAAATGGGTGTCCTGATTGCGAACGCCTATTCGTGCAAATATACGTTGTCGGTCCGATCAGCACACCATCGCGCGACCACCTACGTGCATAGTTGTTTTTTCCCAATTCCGGTGTCCTTACTGAAATGGCTTTTAGAATTGAGAATGCAGCATTTTTGCTAGGGAAAGTGTATCTGTCGTAACTTCTTGCAGAACCTCCTCGGAATAACAGGAAATAGACCAGTAAATTACTTATATCCGAACTCGTAGAGTTTCACCATCTGTATCACGAGCTGCGAAGTCAAGAGGACATATTTTACCAGTACACCAGAATGTCAGCTTCAACATTCGGCTACATCTGTAAGGAAATTGAACATGAGTGGAACTTCTCTGCCACACTGTCCCACACTTGGTCAGTGTTCACACTATTTTTGTAACTATCACTAGGTTTATCTTATAAAACTGAATTAATTCGCACATCGTTAATTAACATTTCTTCAAAATCCATGCTTCCAAACGTCAGATAGCGCGATCAAAATCAAACAAGTTTGTTTTTGAGCGTTCAGGAATTGATATGTCGCCTTGACTGCACGAAGTGGGTACCTGATTAGGACACACCCACTCTGAAGAATAGGTTTGTTCTTCCAGCGACACAGCGATGTAAGCGATACGATTTCAAAACAAACCAATGCGAGCGTCTTCTTGCATCGCGCGAGCACATTCGAAGTTCAAATAGGACACCCTGCTTCATTATTAAGGTTTGAAATTTTCATCGTCCGAGTCAGCGACCATCGCCGACGCCTGCTCGCGCGATGATGGTCCAATTAGGACATAGCCTAATAGTTAAATAATTTTTCAATAGACCTGGTATAACTGAAAGAAGATTCAATAACAACTCACCAGGTCCAGATTGGTTTCATTCCTTCTTCAGAAGACATCATGATAGTATCGCCCAACGCTTAAGTCAGAATTTAAAATAGACCTGAGCAGGTGATGACCGTGATTTTATAAATAATTACATTGAAGAATTTGCTACCACCACTGAAGGTATTAATCTTGCTATTATAATAAATTATGCTGACAATTTCCCTCATGTTATATAAACCAACCAAATGCCATCATTTTTTGAATTCAAACCAATGAGAAAAGGACTTTTCGAAAACACTGTCTCCAGCCCGTGGTATTTTCAAATCGGTGTTTCGCTTCTTCCTAATTTATACGTTTCCATAGTTACAACAATTTCTGTCAATAGAGAAACGTCAGTTCAACTCTTCAACTGACATTAATGACACATGATGAACCGTTCCTGCAATACGTATTCAGTCCATAATAATTTAATGTTTTCGTGAAATTGTCTGATCGAATATCACTTCAAAATGCAGAATTTTCAAAATACTTTCACCTTGCCAGTCGCTCAAACTGTGTTGCTGTATAAAACACCACTCGAGCAAGCTCTCGTGGTGTTTCTAAGCAACACAGTTTTCGTGACAGCAAGGTGAAAGTATTTTTTGAAAATTCATCATTTTGTCGGGATATTACTTCTGACTATTCCACTCTTCTCAAGATATTCACGTAATCTGACCAATCACAAATCAAAGACAACTTATATTATCGCGAAAATACAATTCTGATTGGTCTGTCAGCGTTGGTGTTTTCAACGATGTAACCATAGATGACAAAGCAAAGTTTGACATTTTGACAGATCATAATTGTAGGCGAAAACGTCAAAATGAGTCGCATCGTAACTATATAATAAATTATTGATAGTTATAATACATTTTTTGTGATTATAGTTGATTGATTATGATTATGATGAATTGATTGTTCATGTTTATAATAATACTTTTAATGCTTCGTGAAATAGTCTAATAAAATTCCACTCGTGATTGACTTTATCTCATAAGTCTGTCTTTTATTTCTGAACTCAATTGAATTGTATTGAGAAAACACCACTCGTCCTGCGGACTCGTTTTCTCGAAGCAATTCAGTTTCGTTCAGAAATGAATTGACAGACTTATCACGAAAATTCAATCACTTGTGGTATTACTACTGAAACTAATACAAGTGATAATCCGAAAAAAACAAATATGGTTTCTCCGCAGAGTCTATCATTACCCGCACAAAATTTTCGGCTCTTCATTTGTAATGGTTTCAGCTACTGGGACTGTTATCCGAACACCTGTGCACTACTTGGATCCAAGAGGGACTAAAAGTGGACTTCTTACAATAGATCAAAGAATGGATGGTTCAATATGGAGTAATTTGATGATAGTTTTAAAGTAATATTTATTTCCGACAGTTTGATAATGATCAACCGAGAATTATGATTGGTGACAATTTGGCAAGCCACGTTTAACCAATAGTGATGAAAGAGTGCCAAGAGTACAATATTAGATTTGTTTAACTGCAATCTAATAGTAAATGGATATGCCAATCACTGGATGTTGCATATTTCTAGCCACTGAAAAAGTAAATGGATCAACGTTCTGACAGACTGAAAACCAAAAACAGAAGGACCCTTCCCCTTCCCAATATAATCGAGCCGAACAGAACAGTTTCCTATTATTTTTCTACAACCACACTCCAAAACATGCTTTTCTGCATAGTTTTACATTCGCAAACATGATTATTTCTCACAATAATTGAAATTTGACATTAGTGTGTCGCAAAGTGACATTTCTGTGCCACAAAGTGACATTTCTGTGTCAACATTTTTCAGTACTTAATTTCTAAGCAATACAGTTTTCGTGACAGCAAGGTGAAAGTATATTTTGAAAATTCTGCATTTCGAAGGGATATTCGATCAGGCAACTTCAAGAATGAATAGACAAAGTCTATTGGTCTATATAATATGAGGGAAATTGTCGTACAAATTCATAATATTCTGAAAAAAATCATAGACATCACTACTGCTATCTCAAATACCCACATACACATTATCCATTGCTAGGCAACGGAGCAACATCTATCGAATGCCGCAAAGTGACATTTCTGTGCCACAAAGTGACATTTCTGTTCCACAAAGTGACATTTCTGTGCCAAAATTTTTCAGTACCTAATTTCTAAGCAATACAGTTTTCGTGACAGCAAGGTGAAAGTATATTTTGAAAATTCTGCATTTCGAAGGGATATTCGATCAGGCAACTTCAAGAATGAATAGACAAAGTCTATTGGTCTATATAATATGAGGGAAATTGTCGTACAAATTCATAATATTCTGAAAAAAATCATAGACATCACTACTGCTATCTCAAATACCCACATACACATTATCCATTGCTAGGCAACGGAGCAACATCTATCGAATGCCGCAAAGTGACATTTCTGTGCCACAAAGTGACATTTCTGTGCCACAAAGTGACATTTCTGTGCCACAAAGTGACATTTCTGTGCCAACATTTTTCAGTACCTAATTTCTAAGCAATACAGTTTTCGTGACAGCAAGGTGAAAGTATATTTTGAAAATTCTGCATTTCGAAGGGATATTCGATCAGGCAACTTCAAGAATGAATAGACAAAGTCTATTGGTCTATATAATATGAGGGAAATTGTCGTACAAATTCATAATATTCTGAAAAAAATCATAGACATCACTACTGCTATCTCAAATACCCACATACACATTATCCATTGCTAGGCAACGGAGCAACATCTATCGAATCATTTGAATGTCAACAAACGTCAAGCATAAATTATTCGTAAAATATTCTTGTCCCGTCATTTTTTAATGAGATTGAACTAAAATGGATAGCGACAGTTCTGAAATTGAAAATACTCCGCCAGAACTAAGAGAACAAGTTCATTCATTGTCATTGAATTTACTACCTTCAACTTCAAGAGGATAATATGAAAATGCATACAAACAGTTTATGGATTGGAAGGAAAAATACAAAACTAAAAGTGTTTCTGAAAATATAATTTTGGCATATTTTGAAGAACTATCCAAATCAAGAAAAGCCTCTACTCTCTGGTCAATATATTCAATGCTAAAATCGACTATTAATATTAGAAATATCAGGAAAAACAAGAATGAGAGTGGCTTAAAATCCTCTCCCTCTTCCCTTGCTTCTCTTGGGCATCATAAAGCTAAGAATGAGTCACTGACATTTCATTCCGTCTTATATATTATTTTTAGCAAAAAGGGTGTTATAGAAAAAATATAGTGTGTAACACGAGCAGAAATGCAATTTCTCACTCGTTTGAATTGCAGCACTCGCTTGCGCTCATGCCGCAACTTTTTCAAACTCGTGAGAAATTAGCACTTTTCTGCACTTGTTGCACGATATACTATTTCAGAATGAACGCAAACTGCTGAGCCAGTGCCATTGAAAAAATAAAAAATAAATCAGATATGCACTCAGACAAAAAAGGTAGTTGAGGAAATTTTCAAACCACAAGAAGAACCAGGGCCATGCACAGATTGAGAGAAGAGAAAAAAAACAAGGCATATCTGAAAAGAATATAGAGAAGAAGAAAAGGAAACAAAGAGCAACGATTGTAATATCGAACGAAGAAACTAACTCTGAAAATTACTCGCTTCCAGATTCTGGAGAGCCTGATCTTAGTTTTTCAGATTTCGAACGAGTATCTGACCAGTTCGAATATTATAATGAAACTGGTACTACAGACGACGTGACTATTATGGAAAATACAATTGATGAGATAGATACAGAACCGTCATATAATGAGACTGACATTGATCCTACTATCAATGAAGCTGATGAAAAACCAACAAATAATGAGTTAATGAGATAATGAGATAATGATTTTATATCAATGCAATAATGAAATTGGTGCAGAGTCAAACACGTCCACGAATGCTGAGTGCTTAAAAAATACAGAAGCTGTACAGTTTGCCTTTGTCAAATATATTAAAACCAGAATACTGAAAAGATTTTCGAAAATTGTTGGAAATATTATACCCATAATGCTTCCTGACAGTGTCACATTGGGGTTCTTACGTGAATCCACGAGTTTTCAGAATATTTTTACTTTTCTCCAGTTAATGACAAAAACGAAGAAATGTCCTATTCTAAAAATTTTGTAACAAAAGAGCTTGAATATATATCGAGGTTCAATCTATTAAATGGGTTCATTTTTTCGAATATAGTTTGATTTTGTTAAATATTCCAGGAAATTCTTCCACAGATGTTTTTTTGTGTTAGAAGAGTGTCCCATGAAGCCCCATTTAAATTTAAAACGATATTACGGTAATAGAACTGATGGGTTTTAAATTACCTCACTTGTGGGTAACATGAAACACCAAAAAACGTGTATTCGCTGTGATATCATTACAAATATGTAGCACAAGTACGTACTCGAGTTTTGAAATCATAATTTCATTGAAGATACGTATATGGTGTTGCGACGGCAACATGTAGAACTTGAGAATCGTCCCAAGTAGACCCGTTTAATGGTATTAAAATTTTCCGCGGCTTCTTGCAAGTTACGATATTGGTTATTATCCTCGTCAGCCAATTAATCAGGAAGTTTACATACCAGCCGATGCGTTGCTGTTACATTCTTTGACTTGTCAGGCTATTCTGGAAGTATAGCTTGAGATTGAAAATAAATCTGCATTATAGTTTTCTTAATATAATTTGAATTTTTGTTCATGGTGTTTTTTGGTTGATATCTTGATGACGACAGAGATTCATAATTTCTATATTTTTTGAAGTTTTTGTACATATCTCTAATGTATTGGTGAGGTATTATTAAAAAAATTTTCAAACAACAATTATTGGAGATTAACTAGAAATTTTGCATATATTTTGGTTCGTTTGTACAATATCCAGATTTTTTCTAGATAATATTTTCACTCTCAAGTGTGATGCTTCAGGATATCGAATAGGTGTTTTCCTTTCAAATGGAGATGACAAACCCTTTGCATATGTGAGCAGATCTCTAAATAAGGCAGAAAGAAATCACCCTTCTGCACATCAAGAAATGTATTGCTTGGTTTGGGTTGTAAAATAGTGTAGACCTCATTTGTTTTCGAGAAAATTTGTCATTGTCTTAGACTGCAGGCCATCATATCTGTTCGGAATCATGAACCCATCAAGTGAACTCACTCAATTCAGACTTGTTCTCGAAGAATATGTGATTTTGATGAAAAATATATCATAGGAAGAAACAACGTAGTAGCGGACGCGTTATCTAAATACAGTATATAGTAAATACAATCAACGTCATGACGAGAGCTAAAACAAAGAAAACACTTCACATGTATAATAATCTCTTGAGTGTTAATATTGATTCTGAAGAAGGGATTGATCACCCTGGAGTTATAGAATTATTCAAACGTCCCAGAGGCTTCTGTCAACTATGTCCCGTTTCAACTGGTTTCAATGAAATCGCTTAGACTGAGAAGAAGTACTTCGTTCTCGCTCAACGATTGACTAATGGTGGATTTATGCAGCAATCATAAGTCATAAGTCTTAAGTCATAAGGAAGAATATTTGTCAATGATTGGTTGGTCTGTATATTCCAACCAATCATTGACGAAAATTCTTCCTTATGACTTAAGACTTATGACTTATGATTGCTGCATAAATCCACCATTAGGTACAACGTTGAGAGATCTTCACATTATTATTTATAAAAAATATGAATTTTTGGAAATTTGGAAATTTTAATTAATATAACTAATTTCGAGAAAAGACAACTTATTCCTAACGACTACCATATACTACTGACTGGGCGAAATGCAGCATTAACAGAGTTAATCAATGTACATCTGGTCAGAGTTAAGGAAAAATGTAGAAGACTTTGTTAAAAGGTGTGAAGATTGCCAACGCTACAGACACTCCAGACTCAACACAGAACCAATGACAATAAGAACAACAGCTTTTTCCGGGTTTCAAAAAATAGGTTTCGATTCTGTTAGATCATTACCAGAATATTCTGACAAAAACTGTTGAATCTGCAATTTACAGAGTCAACTGATGAAATCTGTAGAAGCTTACCCACTTCCTAATAAAGAGGCATCAACTGTTGCAAAGTCTTTTGCATTTTGAGATATTGTATTCCAAAATTCGTTATTGATAGGGATCTGAGTTTCAGAATTCAATTATATCTGAGACTTGTAAACTCTTGAATATAGAACAATTGAATTCAACAACTTAACGAAACTACAGGTTCACTCGAGAATACGCATAGGAGTTTGAGAAATTATTTGAGAATTTAGATTTCAAACCACCCAAATTAATGGAGTTCATAGGTTCAGTATTGGTGTTTTGCATACAATGATACAGTACACACTAAAACTGAATATTTACTATTATGATATTATCGAAATATAGATCACAAGTAGCATGTAATGATACCAAGAACAATCTAGCGGAATCGAAAGCTTAGTAAATAGGTATGAAATCAAAACCATTTAGTTATCAAATAGGAAATAGAATAATGTTAATGTAATGATGTAAGCTACAAACTATTTTCTTAAGTTATTTTACTGTTACAGAAAATGAGTCACCTTATACAGTGTGTCCCACTTTGAGCAGCCACACCATCATATTTCGTTGAGCATGAAATAATTCGAAATTTTCTTTGACTCAAGTTGTAGTACTCGGAAATACTTACCTTTATGTTTACGTAACCTTTGTATATCCATTTTCCACGGCTAACTACGACCAAATGAAAAGTGAAAAATTGGGAAAAACATACTAGGCATTTTTTTATTGCAAAAATAACACCAGATTCTGTTTCAGAACATCTTAAAACCCCCAAATCGCAATGCTTGAATCATTTGAATATACAGGGTATCATTCATTCTGATCAGAGTTAGCCTTGGAAAAGTGATATTTGGCTATTTTTCAAAGTATCAATTAAATATTTTTGGGAATTCTGTGACAAGAGAAGACATTTTGGAAATTTTCCAAGCATTATTTATGGATTAGAGTTGATAATGCTACCAGCTACAGATAATACCCTGTATATTCAAATGATTCAAGCATTGCGATTTGGGGGTTTTGAGGTGTTCTGAAACAGAATCTGGTGTTATTTTTGCGATAAAAAAATGCCTAGTATGTTTTTCCTAATTTTTCACTTTTCATATGGTCGTAGTTAACCGTGGAAAATGGATATACAAAGGTTCCGTAAACATAAAGGTAGGTATTTCCGAGTACTACAACTTGAGTCAAAGAAAATTTCGAATTATTTCATGCTCAACGAAATATGAGGGAGTGGCTGCTCAAAGTGGGACACACTGTATAAAATTAAATTTAGTGAATAATCATTTAGTTGAATCACATAAGAATCAGATTAGGAAATAAATGTTCAGTTGAGGAATAAAAAAGAGCAGCTCATATTTTTTGGATCTCCCATGGAATATGAGGTAATACAGCTAATTATTATTTTCAATGAGCGATGGCTTCCTCATGGGGTAATTTATTCAAAGAGCATTTCTAATATGAAAATAAGATCTGAAGAGCTTGCTGAAAAAATTATTGAATTTGTTAAACTCTCCTTCAAACGAACATTCTACCCGAAAAACGAAATTCCAGTCACTAGGTTCGGTGGTGCGGAAGAGGTGAGATTATTTCGGTAATATTCTTCCCCCTGGCAACTATTCAATTCGACACATTGTAGTGAGTGATTAAAAATTCATTCACTGATAAATGCTTTCGAATGTGAAGAATTAGCACTACTAGAAAGAATTATCAACGAACAAACCAATAATCAACCATGGAGCATCCAATACCGAGGATAACATCGTATACATTCCCTCCAGCCTGATCCCATCCAATTTTATTCGTACATATATCAGCTCTAAACATACACGATTTGCATGTTGCATATCGCATAACCCGAGCACTTCTTTGTTTCGCATTCGCATATTTGTGCATTCGGCATTAGTGAAGATTAAATTCGCTCCATCTGCATATCTGACGGGCTTCTGGTTGTTTTCTCCACTCGACGGAATAGGACATGGAGAGGATTGAACAAAGCTTTCACAGAAAAAACTGTATTGTATCAAGATCGGGAAGTTGCGTGGAAGCTCTTTGTCATTTCATTAGGCTTGAATGGAAATAGGACAGAGTAGGAGGAATATCGTTGCCAATCAGGAGGGAATATCTGAATGACAATCAGTCTCAATAGTGATGATAACAATCTAGGATCAATTCTCGAGGACATGGTATGAATATTGAATTCGAGATTGATGAATTTGCAAAGGTGCAAGATATTGTGAATTTATAGGAAACGTGTATTAATATCTAATACTCAGATAGATGAATATAGTCAAAATTGGTCTTAACGTGAGGATGTGAGAATGGAATTCAGGAACTCAGATTCTTTATCTATGAGAAATTCTTTTGAAATACCACATTTCAAAATGAAATAATCCGCAAAAGATTCCGCCACAGTTAATGCCTCTATAATCGAAGGATGAGCTTCTACAAACTTGGTCAGTTCACTCTGTAAAGTGAGAATATAACAGTTATTTTCAGAATCTTCTGTTAATAACCTAACAAAATCTGAACATATTTTTTGAAACCCGGAAGAAGCAGTTGTTGTTATTGTTGTTTGTTCTGTGTTGAGTCTGGATGTTTGTTACTTAGGCAATTGTCACACCTTTCAACAAAGTCTTCTATATTTTTCCGCAACCCTGACCAAAAGCAGATTTTCTTGATGTTATCGTACATTCGGTTTATGTCTTCCAGTCGGTAGTATATGATAGTCAATAATTTATTATCGATATTTTGACTCCTGAATTTTTACTTTTTCGTGGTATTTCAACACTTTCTTCAAAATTTGTGATCAATTTTAATTTTTTTTTTTCAATTAAAATTCTTGGAATATCAACTTTGTACCAAAGTCTATCATCTATCGAGGATCCTGACATAAGTAAATGATATGTGAATCAAAATTACATTACAATACAATTTTCCAACAACGAAGTTATTTTCAGTCCTAGCAATTTTACTGAAATAGTATAGAAAAATTGTTGAAACAAGATTTACCGGGTGTAACAGAATCATAGTACACTCCCCGTATCGCGTTAGTTTTAAAGGTAATATATTGAAATTTGGGATAACCTATATACATAACAAGAGGCACTTTTAAACATACAAATGATTTTTTTTTCACTGCTGGTTTTGCCGGACGTGATACCAACTTTTGAACTAAACACCCTGTATATTATTACATTTCTGAAATATGCATATTATTTTGAATCCAATGAGTGACATTTCGAATGTAAATTTTTTTTGATAAATCAATTTGGAGTCTTCCGTTCTAGTGTGCCAGGATGGTTCCGATTTATTTCAATTGACCCGTCTAATGGTAGAATAATCGAAATACTGTCAAAAATACTAAATTGCGTTTTTTATGAACAAATAAAGTTCTTCGTAATCGATTTCGGGATGAAACTCAATTTTTTCAAATGGAACCACAACATGGTACCATTTATTAGTACCATTAATAAGGAATTTATTCATACCTGGTAATAAAATGTGCAATAGTTTCAATCAAAATTACAGCTTCAAGAAAATAAGAAAACAAATTATTTTGTTCTAATTCAATGCTAAGGTGGCTTTGAAAACAATGAAATTATTCCTTCAGATTGTCAAATAAATATTTGTTGGTTTATCGGAGTATTCTTTGTGTATTGGAAAAGTCTTTACTTTTGTTGTTATTTGTGTTCAAAATGCCGCACATTCATACAAGTGATGAAAAACTGGACGTGTTAATTATTTATAGGATGGAATATTGCAATTTGATGTCACAGAATAATGTGCATCATCTAGTATAAAACTGAAAGATTCACACCATCTTGATGAATATTATCCCTAATTGACCATTCAGTACAAAAAAGCTAAAAAAAGGACATGAAGTTTTATTGAGAGATTATAAAAGAACGTAAAATGACTTATGAAGCTCCCATTGATGTACCAAACTCATGAATGATCTATTACTATACATACAAAATGGTGAGAAACGTAATATTTTCAATGATATCAAGGTAGAAATGAACGAGTACTCGTTTTTGCTCAAACCCTCCACTAGTTTCAAGCTGATATCAATCTTGAAATATGAACAGAAACATAAGCAGTCTCCTGGGCATGATAAAATTTCACTTTTCAAAATCAAATCTTGTTAAGAATATATTATTGAGCATCTCACACACTCAATGAATTTGTCCTTTCTGAATGATGAGTTTCCTCAGAATTTGAAAGTTGAAAAAATGATTCCCATCTTTGAAGATGCGTGTAAAACTACCATGAATAATAATCGTCAAATTACTGCAACATCAAGTTTTTCTAAAGTATTTGAGTATTCATTTCTCAACAGTCGTATATGACATTTTTAAATAGATTCAATATCTTCATTGAAAATCAAGATGAAGTTTCAGCCAACCGTTCCACAAATACTTCCATTATTGCTTTTTTGAAAAGATATTACATTTTATGGAGGCAGGCGAGTGCCCTGCTGGAATTCCTTGTGATATTGTTGGTGTTAAAATTGTTGAAATTGTTATATCCGTCAATCGATTGCACCCCTACGCACAACCCTCAGAAGTCATCGAGAGACTTGTGTGAGCTAGGGAAGACGCAGCCCTTCTCTCTTGATTTGTGATTCTAGGGTATTCGACTGTGTCAATCATTATCAGCTAAAATCATTGGAATGGATTTATTCATATTTGGAACACCGTCATCACTACATAGATGTACCAAATGTCCAATCCCATAGTGTTGATTACATCAATTCGATGAGTTAACACATCAATGTTGGTGTATCACAAAGTTCCGTCTTGGAGCCTATTTCATTCTTATTCATTCCAAGGATCTGGATAAATTCTTGCAAGGTGTTCACGTAACAATGCAAGCAGTTGACCGCTGAAGCATTCAAGGTATTAAAATTTAAAAAAAAACAATGGTTTCCATTCCAAAAGTATTACAGAAATGGCGCTCAGCCGCTAACTTGAACTTTGGAACCTCATTATATGAGTCAAAATTTACCATTTTGACACTATTCAATTCCACAAAATTTCATAACAGTATTGAGTGTACCAAGTCATTCAAAAGTTAACATGAAGGGCACTATTTTCGCCCGCACTATATAATTTCCGCTTGCAAGCAAAACTTCTTTCCTTACGAAATTAAGTTATAGTTTCAACACCACGAAAGATAATTTCCGCTCTCATCGTCTATATCAAAGAAAAGTGTATTCCTCAACAATTCTCAACTATCCCATCAACTAGCCTATGTTAGCGTAAGTTCCAGTGACAAGGAAATCCGGTAGTAAAATTTCCGGGGATCACATCCCTTCGTTGGTGCGCTAATTAAATTAGTGCCGTTTTAAATTTCGAAAGACAAATTTCACTTGGAAGTTTCGCATTACTTGCTCTTTGGAGAACTAAGCAAACTTGCGAAACTTATAAACTAGAAGCTAAATACCTCTCAAAACCAGGGCAAGGCGATGCGATGCGACAATAAACAGACATCGTTACAGGTCCGTACTCTAAATCAATGCGTAGCTACGATTTTTGATAAACAATTTTCCACAGCTTTTGATTATATCATATAGCCTTCAGGGGATCTCAACCTTCCACGGACTCGAAAAGGAAAAATATTCATTCAAGAAAATCTGTAGAAGTGAAGGAAGAGTATGAATCAATTTGCCTTGATATCTTACCGCGTTTAGAAGTAATAGGCCAAGGTGGAGATAAAAATAAGAGAATATTTTCACACAAAATGAAAGACGTAAACGGCCTATACGTCTTTTTATAAGATAGCTCGTAACTCAAAAACCCTGTTTTCCCCCCCAGCAAAATCGCTTTGTGGAATTTTTTAAATATGCAATAGTGGAAAAATTAAACCTTTTTTGTTTTTTTGTAAATATCTCGAAAAGTATTTGAGGAATCGTTTCGCAGTCAATACAGATTTTGTAGAGAATTAACCTACAAAATGATTTTTTATACGACCAGATCGGTGCATTTTTCAATGAGAAAATCCGGAAAAACCTCGAAAAAGAGACCATTTTTCAAAAAATCATAATTTTTATAAATCTGAAGCTGGACGAACAATATTGCGGAAACTGATAGATAATAACATGTGGTTCAACTGTGTACAAGGTGGTTTCTTTCCGATGTGTAGTTTTTGCGCAAACGCGTTATAAACAATTTAATGGCAAATATTTCTAAATGCGCCGATTTCAGGGAAATCATCTTATTCAAATTCTGTAAACAGCATTTAGAAGTAGAGATCAATATCTACAATTAGCATATTTTGGATTTTCACCGAAAAGGTGGGAAATGTGTTGAAAATATCACTGGAATTTACTCTAAATGATTCAAAGTGTACCCGAAGTCATCCGAACTCAAATCGAGTTAACTTCAGTTCGACTTCGGGTGACTTCGGACGCACTTTGAAGCGTTTTGATCAACTTTCAGTGACATTTTCAACAAATTTCCCACCTCTCAGGTGAAAATCCTAACTATACAAATTGTAGATATTGATCTCTACTTTCAGATACCGTTTACAGAATTTGAATATGAGAATTTTCCTTGAATCGATGCATTTTGAAAGATGTGCCCTCAAATTGTTTATAACGCGATTGTGCAAAAATTACACAACGGACAGAAAACATCTTGAGCACAGTTGAACCACATACTATCATCCATCTATTCTAAATTTTCGAAAAATGGTCACTATTTCGAGGTTTTCCCGGATTTTCTCAGTGGAAAATGCACCGATCTGGTCATATGAAAATCCATTCTGCAGGTTTTATAAATATCTACAAAAGTTCCATCCACTGTAAAACGATTCCTTGAATAATCTTCCAAACCCAATTGAAATTGAGTTTTCAGCAAGTTCTGCTAACGGAGGCAGATAAACTCCAAAACGCCAGCGATTTTTGAAAATGAATTGTATTTTTAGTAAATTCGTAATTATTTTATCAGGTAGGCAAATGTTATAATTCGATACGTTTCTGACGAAGTTAACTAATTTTATTCAAGACAACAGTGAACAGTGTTCTAAACGCAGTGATTCGTCGAAGAGATTGATTCCTTGGCCCTCTGCTGGTCCCTATATTTACCAGCCAACTGGCAAAATTTTCAGATTACTGTAATATTCAATTGTGTGCGGATAATACACAGATAGAACATTAAATAAATAAATAAATAAACTTTATTTTCCTTTCGATAGTTACAGGTACTATATAGGACTATATAGGAATAGTCAAGTGAACAAGTATATAATAAAACAATTAACACAGAGTTAGGACATAACTGTGTCCTTAAGCTAAATATTCCCTAAGCGAGTAGTGACATGAGGATGCCAAGAATTCATTGAGTTGGCCTTTAAAAAAATTCGGCTGTTTGATGCTTTTCAAATTATCAGGAAGCTTGTTGAGAAGCTTCATCGCTAAACAATTGGGCGCATTCCCTCTAATTTTCGTTTTTGCAAAAGGTACTAATTCATTCTTAGCAACGAAGTAATAGGAGAATTCAAAATTATTGATTAAAAAAAAATCCAAAATACCTACAACACGGATTGTTTTGAAGTCGCTCATTTTGTCGGCTGGGGCTGCGGGGAAGAGAGAAGGTAGCGATAGACTGTAACCCATCCACAACTGACAGAAGCGCACGCATTTGATAAAAATAAGGTTTAATCACAAGAAAAAAAATGCTGAATTTGAAATAATGATGAAAATATCAACGATGGGACTTCGTGAGATTGAAAAACTGGTATGACACACCTGATTTCAAGCAATACTTCATTGACTATGCTAGTATCGAAAATTAGGTTCACAAAGTTTGCAAACTAAAATGAAAATAGACTTTCAAGACTTTCGTTTTCAATGAAAAAAAAAGAATCAATTGTAATATATTCAATTTTCTCATTCAGATATGATAATAAATGAATAATAAATATTTGCAGCAAATCCTAGTAGACTTTGGAACACATTCAGTTGAACATTCCATCCCCAACTTTTTCAACCAAGCCGCTTTTTCTGTAACATCAGCTGGAAATCTTTAGATAAATCCAAATTTTGATAGGCATTTCATGGACTAATTGGCAACTTTTTTTAATGCATTATCCAAAGACCTAATGAAGTAGTAAATGTTTCGTGGGGTTTCTATTTCATTATGTCCACATATAAAGGTTTGAATACTCGTATTGATTTAATTTTGTTCGGCGAAAACAGATTCGAGAGGTTCGAACACATGGATTGTTTGCATACCCAACAAGATTGCACCATTATGAGTCTTTGGCTATTATTCTGCCACTATTTATCACGAATAAGTTCAAAAAAAAAGAATATGACAGAACGTCAGGAGTTTACTTTGTGGAGAACTTGAACATTGATATTCAACAGGTTTGACAAACGACCAGACACAAAAACTACACAACCCTTTTAAGACGCAAGTAATGATTTTTTTCGATAGTTTGCGTATCTTGAAACTTGTGAGTAATACAGGTTTAAGTTGCATGATAATGTCACTATCACCATCCTTCATTCTCCTATTGTTTTCGAATGGAATACGTATAGTGAAACAATTTTGTCTATGATGAAGACTTATCACCTACGAGATGTGACAACGCCCAACTCAATATCACGACTACAGATTGTGACCATTCTCGACTTCAGACCAAGATGCATACAGCTAGTCCAGTACAATACTTCATGGGTCCATGGGCAGATCACTCTCCAACTAAATCAACTGTTATGTTTTCTGGGAAGAAAACTGAAGAATTAACTATACTACTATACTTCGGTCGGTAACGACTGTTCGTTAGCAAACAATCTCCCAAAGATATCTGTCTTCTTCGAATAAATCTCTTAACCCGGAGATCGGAGTGTTCTTCCTCTGCTCGTTAGGTGGAGCGGCCTAGAAACTGCTTTCATCTCGTGAACCAGAATTGACTAATCAGCGGAGTGTCGAGGATGCGGTGTGGTGAAATTAGAAAATTCCGAACATCTTTGTTCTGGATTTGCCTCGGCCAGCCATGAGTTCGGCACCGTCCTCGCAGAGTAATAATTCTCCATAATATCTGATTACGGGAATTGTTTAATAGGCTGAATATTTTTAGGAAGTTAACACCAGAAAAATATAATTCCCTAAATCCCTATTCTGACTTAAAACTAAAGAAAATTTAGCATTTAAAAGATCTATGAAATTTTGATAAAAGTGAAATACTAATTTTCTAGCGATTCCAAATTCCTAAAAGATAGATAATTCTGACCGATGACTCTACCGGAGGCACCACGATGGCTACTGCACGGCCACCCGGTAGTCCCTACGCTCCCTAAACCCTATACGACACTTTTGCACAATTCATGAATTTTCCCGAAGTTATCAAGGACTTTTAACCACGTGTTCCCTTAGCCGGAAGGGAAGGCTTCGTTTTTAGCCTCGCTTACTGAGTGCAATAGCTTTCCCCACGTAGGGTCAACCACAGTAAACGGTGGGCCTCCACCGGGCATACATTGAGTGGTAGCTTAATGTAATCCACAGCAGGGTCAGTAGTAGTCCCCCAGTCTCAGAGGAACTTGATGAGTGCCAAGTTTTAAGACCTTGTAACCACTGACGGCATCCACAGGGGTTTGGCTAATCAGCTGTCACTAACAGTGTCAGCCTAGCCGCTAAACAGGAACAGGGTTGGAGAGAAAACAATGATTAGTAAATAGTCACTTTTGTGAAAGTTCCACACAAGTGTCACCAACTAAATGTTCACTTGCACAATAGTTCAAAAAGGATACAAGGGCTTTTAAGTAAACCCTTTTCTTATTCCAATTCTTCTTGTCGGTATTTGGAATATTTATTCTTCCTTGGAATGTGGTTCGTTCCGTTTTTAAATGTGTCTCTTCTTGGTGCAGTTTAGATCTGAAAAGATCTGATCTTCCATCTATATTTGCGGTTAAACGAATTCTCTTTTGAAAGGATTTGTTTTTTTTTTGGTTAGCAATCCCCTCAAAAGAATCGTGGCGCTTATTTAGCGAAATACTGGCTGTAGATCGTAGTATGGCAATTGAACAGCTTTCCTATCTTCTTATATTTGGGAATCTGCTTGCTGAAATATTTCTTCTCTCCAATATCCTGGTTTGCTCCGGAATAACTTTCCCTTGGCTAGGACTGTTATACGAATTCTTTTGTTTTTGGTTCTTAAAAGAACAGATAAAGTTCGTTATTGAATAACGAAAGACGAATTCTTTCAATAAATCTAGGCTAACCTGCACTTGCTCAAAGCCTAGCTTGAATACAAAATGGAATACTTGAATACTTTAGTTAAAAATGGCAGCGGGGTGCCTGATGCCTGAAGATCGAGTGCGTACTGAACAATACGAATCGCGGATCTCGAATGAGTGTGTTGAGCGCTCTGGCTGTTATAAATTCCGATAAAAAAAACTGAAATTTTAATCGAAGGGATAAAATAAACCAAATTCGATGTTTCGTCAGAACGGCCGAGTCCGACTGAGAAATTTGCGAGAGTATATCTCCGCGATAATTTCCACTAGGCTCCGCCCAATTCCGCGACGCTGCGATTCTATAAAAGAAACGCAGCGCGCACCGAAACGGCAGTATAGCTTTGGTTGCGAACTGAGTAACAACCTGCAAGAGAAGCTATTCTTTTAGTGAAAAGTATTTTTACTGGTTCCGCTGTTGCTGTGAAAAGTGTTTCACTTAATAGTCATAAACGACTATCCCGAAGAGTTTAACTCTGGGGCATTTTCCGTATTTCTTTTCGTTTCGATAAAGAAATAATCCCGAAGACTTCGCCGAAAAGAAAAATTTCTTCCAAAATACTGGATTGGTTTATATCCCGAAAGTAAGGAAAGAATCTAAGGCCAGCCATCCGATTCCGGCTAAGGGTACCAATCACACTGGGTGATTTTATTGGAAGTCTGGATTTTATTTATGGACCGTTCCTGTTAGCATTTCAGCTGTGTACAAATGGAATGAAGATAGACATCCGGTAAGCTTGAAACTGTAATAAAAACTGCTATCAAGTGAAACCTAACGTATTCTTTTGGAACAACAGTGTGTTCTTTTTAAATTTTTTTGCTAATCGTACGTAATTCCGTTTACGAAAGATTAGACAATTGCCTTCGAAAATAAGTTATAGACTATATCATATTTGTTTTGGTAGTGAATAAAAGGTTACCTTAATATTAAATTTAAGACTTTAGTAGATTTGAAGTGAATTAAGCAATCACTTTTTTTATTTTTTTGATAATACAGATACGGCTCTTATACACAGTCTGTGGGCCAGAACACTAAGTGAATACTTATAATTAAATTGTTCTTGTTGTATACATATTGACTCGACCTTCGTTCTGGCTAACGTCCAGCTTGAGAAGGGTGGGTCGTATTTTCGTATTGTCTTCCGGGCTACGCCCGACATACCTTTATTTTAGGGGTCGACTTTGCTAGGGCTGGAGCAGCCATCGTTGTAATCGTTCTTGTTAGAACCAAATAAAAGAATTCGTAAGCCCTGGCAATTTAGACCTAAAACGTTACAACCATCTTAAACAAATGTACATATTATTTATAATAATCTGGGGATTCGGAAGTCATATATTTCTACAGTAAATACATTTTTCCGAACCTGGCTAGCGACGAGCGTTTCTAGCCTGTTTATTAATATTTTCTCCTCTCCGGGAATTCATTTGATAAAGGGTCTTAAAAATAAATTATTATTCGGTGTTGGAGTTATGGATTTCAACACCAAGCGTACTGGCGACAGGGAACCCGCTGCTAGCCGGGCGGATTTTTATAAAATGGAATTGTCGCCTTTACGACATGGCGCTGGCCACCGTGGGGCCTATGATAGGAATGAAAGTAATCCTTTTGTAAGCCGTAACCCAGGTTATTACCAGGCTGCAGCGATGCTTACTTTTGAGGATTCTCCGGTAGTTCCTATTCCTCAAGTGGAGGAGAAGACCCTGTATGAAAACCTGGAATCTGGAAATTTTCACTTTCCAAGTTTGGAAAGAAATCATCGCCGATTGGATCAGGCATTTATTACAAATAGAGTACATGTCTCAGACATGTTTGGGGACGAAAATTGGCAAACAATTTCTAACTTGGAATTGAAAGATGTCAATACCCCTGCAACTCCGAAACAAAGTCGAAGCCCTCGAAATCCTTTTGAGGGACTTCTTATGTCCCCACCTATTCAGGACAGGAAACAAGAGAATAGGTGGCGCCCAGAAATAAGAGAGCCAAAAGTTTTTTTTGCAGAAACGAAAGGCCCCGAATGTAGTTCTCCTATAATGCGAAACTCTTCACAGACTGATTCTATGAGTGAATTAGTGAAGTTATTTAAAGAACTTGTTGGAAACAACTCCGGAGTGAAGAAACTTGATCGGAGCCGACTCCTCACCTTTTCAGGGGGGGAAGAGGACCCAAAATCATTTATAGCGAAACTTATTAAGGAATTTGATAAGACTAGGACAGAGTCTGATGAGTGGGTGAACCTTGCAAAGTCACAGTTGCGTGGTGATGCCCAGTCATGGATTAACTCCTATACAGGGGTAGAAATGACTTGGGAATACTTCTTAAGACGATTTCACCAACGTTTCGACAGTCCGGAAGTGTCATCAAAACTCATGTCGAAACTTTATGGACAAAAACAAGGCCGTGAGAAGGTCGACGTTTTTATAGCAAAGAAGGCTGCATTGGCGAGAAGACTTATTCAGAATGTGGAAGAATCCGAATGTATACAATTAATCACGGAGTTGATAACTCCGTCGATTAAAGCATATCTTCGGGGAAAGAAGTTCAATGATATTGAAGAAATGACTACTTTTTGTAGTGCTATCGAAGAGGACTTGAGTGGGAGTTTGAATACTGCCACGTCCAATTCAAAATCATCTTCAGGTCCAAGAAACAATTATTCGAATAGTTCGAATGTTGCTGGTAATTCGAATGTGGGTTCGAACACGCCTGTGCCTCAACAGACAGGCAATAATACGAATAATTCTTGGAGAAATCAAGATAATAATCCCATAAGAGGAAATAATCCATCTAGCCGTGGCCGACCAGGCTATAATAACGGCCTGAACAGAAATTCAGTCAACAATTCTGCTTCGATGGTTAATAATCGTGGAAATTCCCCACGAAGAGAGCCTCAACTTAGTAACCTGCAAGATAATAATGCGGGAAACTATCAGCGAGATGTGTCGCCAGCGACGAACACACATCTTTTCCAAGAATAAGTCGCTATTTACAATCCCCCCCTCCGTGTGTACAAAAATCCCACAAAGCCAATTTCAGTGTCTCGTCGGTGAGGCCTGACCCACTACTCCCTTATTTCTCTGAGACATTATTGGGGAATGAAATGTTGATAACCCTAAATGATGGAACTTATGTAAATAAAACTCTTCCCAGGATCCCTGTGCAAGTTAATGGTTCTTATGCATTGGCACTGATTGATACCGGTGCCAGTACTAATTTTATTCGTGCAGACATTTTCAAAAATATGGACCTTACAAATCTGCCCCATCCCACAGCCATTCAACTAGGTTGCCGTGACAACACTAGTTATAGCTTGGGGCAGATAGAAACACAAATCGTGTTGGGAGAAAATGTCTATAATATTTCGGCAACGGTTTTGACGGATTTAAACGAACCAATTATTCTAGGGATGCCCTTTTTGGTAAAAGAGGAAGCTATTCTAGATGTGACTAGGAAATGTATGTATGTCGGCAAAAAACCGAGACAAACATTATTCTGGAATATAATAGCCGAGCGGCGGCTGCATGATATTGCGCTACCGGAATTTACTCCTGAACAATTCTCCTCAAACACAAAGGATCAGGTAATGTCGGTGATTTCCGATTTCCCTGATGTGTTTGAGGAAACCATTAAACAACCTATCACTAAAGCGTCGGTGCATGAAATCCGGGTGCTCCAGGAGAAGCCTTTCCGACAATTCCGGTATGGAAAAATGTCGGAAGAGAGAAAGGCCCTGGTGCACGAGGAAATCCGGAAACTTTCGGAGGCCGGTGTGATAACGCAGAGTGATTCCCCTTATTGCTCTCCTGTAGTCCTCGTCCCTAAAAAGGACGGCAAGCTGAGGTTTTGCGTGGACTACAGGGAGATAAATAAACTCATTATATCAGAGGCACCAAACTTACCTCCGATCCAAGAGACGGTTCGTGAGATGGGCCGAGCTACCATCTTCTCGACATTGGACTTAAGAAATGGTTTTTGGCAAGCTCCTATAACCCCTAACTCTCAGAAATACACAGCTTTTGGAGCACCGGACGGCCAAGTTTACCAATTTAAGGTTCTTAGCTTCGGTTTAAAAAACGGGCCAGCCGTGTTCCAGAAGCTGATGTCGTCGGTGCTAGTGGGATACACAGATAGTTTCTGCAAGGTCTATCTAGATGACATCATCGTGTACTCCCACAGCATCAGCGAACACTGTGACCATCTACGACGCATCCTTGAGAGACTCAGATCCCACGGATTATGGCTATCCCCAAGTAAATGTGTTTTTGGTTCAACAGAACTGAAATACTTGGGGAGAATCGTGTCCGAGAAGGGAAATCGGCCTCAACCGGCCCACGTCATTAATATCCAAAACTTTCCTACTCCCAAGTCGATTCGCCAGCTCCGCGCGTTTCTGGGGACCGCAGGCTGGCTACGGGAATACATTCCACACTTCGCTGAGATTGCCGCACCCTTGTCAGACCTTATAGACAAGGAGCGGCGATTCAAATGGGATTACAAAGCTGAAGATGCCTTTGAGAAAATAAAGGAGCTTGTTGCAGGTCCTTTGGAATTGGCTAGGCCCGATCCCTCTCGTCCGTACTGCTTGCAGACGGACGCTAGCATGATAGGGATCGGAACGGTATTGTTTCAAGAGAGAGACGATGGCCAAAGAGACATCATCACCTATGCCAGTGCCAAGTTGAATCGCACTGAAAGACGTTACCATGTGAACGAGATAGAATGTTTGGCTATAGTCTGGGCAGTGCGTAAATACAAGCACTTTGTGCAGGATCGCACTTTCAAATTGTATACTGACAATTCTGCCCTATTATGGTTGAATAGGATGAAAGACGAAAAGGCCAAGCTAACCCGCTGGTCGCTAATGTTGCAAGAATACGACTTTACAATTATTCACGTCCCTGGAAAATTAAACCAGTTACCAGACTTCCTTTCACGCAACCCCGTGGAGGAAGAGACTGGACAAGACATCCTCGAAGACTCTGAGAGGATGTTCTTTCCTATTATGGAAACAAAGTCGACGGAGGCTGAAATGAAAGACACCCTGCAGGAAGTTGAAATTCGTCCTGATTTCCTAACTCAGATTCGTACATTCTACGAGGAAGTCATGCAACAGCAGTTTGAATGTCCCAGTTTGCAGAGATTCGTGGAACGAATCCTGAGAGCTAGGCAAGCTGCAGACCCCTCTGACTATGAACGCCGAATCGCGAACGAGTTTTTGTTGGACGAAGGTCAATTATATTTTGTAGGAGCAAACCACGACGAGCGACGTCTCGTAATACCTAAAGATTTTTTTCCAAGAGTCATGAAACGTTTCCATGATGATATTGGCCATCCTGGCGTAGACGAAACATATCGTCAAGTAGCTCGCCATTATCAATTGGCCCCTCTGCGAAACCGTGTCCATGACTATGTGACTAGGTGCCTTGTTTGCGCTACGACCAAGAGGTCGGCGCCGCAAGCGGCTTCAAACCTTCGCCCTAACCTCCCCCAGAAACCATGGGATATAATCTCGGTGGATGTTATGGGCCCTGATCCCATTTCTACTAACGGAAATAAATACATACTAGTGGCGACAGATTGTTTCAGCAAGTGGGTAGAGGCAAAGGTCGTCCCCAAAGCTGATGCATCTGCTGTGGCACGCTTCCTACAGGAAGACGTGTTTAATCGCTGGGGGTATCCGCGAAAGATCATTTCCGATAGTGCAGCTCAGTTCAAGGGCCGCGTCTTTGAGACGTTCGTAAGGCGCCTGGAAATTGAGTTGAAATGGTCGGCGGTTTATCACCAGCAAGCTAACCCTGTAGAGAGGCGTGCCCAGGAGATTAAAAAAATGCTTAGAGCCGCATTGATTAACAAGCCTGAGAATCTCTGGGAAGAGCATATCTCAAATATTGTTTACAACTTGCGTACCCGACTTAATGCTGCTATTGGCACCACCCCGAGCATGTTACTCTTGGGGTACGAGCTTCCGAAGCCTGGAGAATGGGTGACACCAGCCCAGAGGCGAAGGCGAGCTCGAAATGAGAACCGAGAAGCTCGGGTGGATGCTGCAGCAGCCTCCTCGACTACTTACCAAAATAAATATTTCCCAGATCCGGATAACCAGCCGATCGTCTTCGAACCGGGGCAATGGGTTCTTTGTCGCAATTCCGCACAACTTCGTAAAAATTTCGGGCCTACTTGGGTAGGGCCCTACCAAGTTGAAAGGTTAGCCGGACCAACTTGTTTCGTGGTGAACAAAGGTGGATTAGAGCAAAATGTACACACGGACGATTTGCGCCCGGCCCCTGCTCCGCGATTAGGTCAGGCCGAGTTGGATCCTCGGCCTCCGCCCCCTGAAGATGAGGAAGATTAACCCCGAAGGTTTTTCTGATGGAAATATATGACTTCCCATTCCGCTCTCAGTGGAGAGTGATGATCGATTGATTTTTTTCTCTGTTACGACGCCTGGATGTTATGACTAATGTTGAAAGCGTCATTGTAAATAATTTCTGACTGCTCTGTATGTATTTATTAGTATTTGAATTAGACTAAGGTTGTTGTCATTAGTTGGTTGCAATGCAATATGTAACATGTTTTAGATGCTAAGTTAGAACTGTATGTATGCAGAGTAGAATTATTGTAAGGGACAGTTGTCCACATAACTTAGTGAAATTTTTTATATTTTTAAATGAATAAAGCAACAAATGTTGACCTTGCTGTGATTGGACTGATGTCGTAAATTGGATGGCCAGCGATTCCTTATGGGGGGGGCATGTTATAAATTCCGATAAAAAAAACTGAAATTTTAATCGAAGGGATAAAATAAACCAAATTCGATGTTTCGTCAGAACGGCCGAGTCCGACTGAGAAATTTGCGAGAGTATATCTCCGCGATAATTTCCACTAGGCTCCGCCCAATTCCGCGACGCTGCGATTCTATAAAAGAAACGCAGCGCGCACCGAAACGGCAGTATAGCTTTGGTTGCGAACTGAGTAACAACCTGCAAGAGAAGCTATTCTTTTAGTGAAAAGTATTTTTACTGGTTCCGCTGTTGCTGTGAAAAGTGTTTCACTTAATAGTCATAAACGACTATCCCAAAGAGTTTAACTCTGGGGCATTTTCCGTATTTCTTTTCGTTTCGATAAAGAAATAATCCCGAAGACTTCGCCGAAAAGAAAAATTTCTTCCAAAATACTGGATTGGTTTATATCCCGAAAGTAAGGAAAGAATCTAAGGCCAGCCATCCGATTCCGGCTAAGGGTACCAATCACACTGGGTGATTTTATTGGAAGTCTGGATTTTATTTATGGACCGTTCCTGTTAGCATTTCAGCTGTGTACAAATGGAATGAAGATAGACATCCGGTAAGCTTGAAACTGTAATAAAAACTGCTATCAAGTGAAACCTAACGTATTGTTTTGGAACAACAGTGTGTTCTTTTTAAATTTTTTTGCTTATCGTACGTAATTCCGTTTACGAAAGATTAGACAATTGCCTTCGAAAATAAGTTATAGACTATATCATATTTGTTTTGGTAGTGAATAAAAGGTTACCTTAATATTAAATTGAAGACTTTAGTAGATTTGAAGTGAATTAAGCAATCACTTGTTGTATACATATTGACTCGACCTTCGTTCTGGCTAACGTCCAGCTTGAGAAGGGTGGGTCGTATTTTCGTATTGTCTTCCGGGCTACGCCCGACATACCTTTATTTTAGGGGTCGACTTTGCTAGGGCTGGAGCAGCCATCGTTGTAATCGTTCTTGTTAGAACCAAATAAAAGAATTCGTAAGCCCTGGCAATTTAGACCTAAAACGTTACAACCATCTTAAACAAATGTACATATTATTTATAATAATCTGGGGATTCGGAAGTCATATATTTCTACAGTAAATAAATTTTTCCGAACCTGGCTAGCGACGAGCTTTTCTAGCCTGTTTATTAATATTTTCTCCTCTCCGGGAATTCATTTGATAAAGGGTCTTAAAAATAAATTATTATTCGGTGTTGGAGTTATGGATTTCAACACCAAGCGTACTGGCGACAGGGAACCCGCTGCTAGCCGGGCGGATTTTTATAAAATGGAATTGTCGCCTTTACGACATGGCAGCGCTTTATTTATAGACGGGAAGCCCGCGCGCCGGGCGCGATTGGCTGAGACGGGCTGACCAATGAGCGCGCAGGCGGAGAACAAAACTCGGCCGCAGTTCCGATCGAGAGCGCAAAGAGGTCGGACGCTCTGCAGAATGCTCCTCGGAAAACAATTATTTTTTTTTTTGCGAAACTAATTGAAAATAAATGTTCAATTGTTGCCAGATGATAACAGGAGTGTGTATTGGTTTGGACAGGGAACAGATGGCTTCAGTGCTGTCTGTGTTGACCTGTCCTTGCACGGATGAGAGGCAACAACCTCGAAACTAGTCTGCAGGTGGTCACCCTGTCCAAATCAAAACATAATTCTGCTGGTTGATCATAGAGGGCACTTGCAATTGCGTCCTCTGATGCTTTGAGGATTGTTGCACAAGTAGCTGTTAGATTTAATTCAATACCCGTCGTGGTCTTAGCCAGGGGAGTAGTTGTTTTCTGACAGGTACTTGCCATAATAAGCCTACGTAGTAGGTGTTTATGGGAGTAAAGGGTTCATCTTCGGTCGGTAACGACTGTTCGTTAGTATATAACTATATATCATGTCAGATTTATAACTGGGATTAGAAATTATATCACAAAATCAAAGAATTGGGATGGTGGAATATGAAAAATAGGCGAGACTTTCTATCTCTTGATTTATACCATGCAATAATAACAAAAAAACAGCCCTCGTACTCAACAAGAAAAATAAATGACCGAAGTAAGGGTCACAATATCAACATCAGATTTAAGGGGTTTACAGACATGCTCACCTTATAGAGCGAAGTTTTTTTGGAAAGGGTTATTAAAAAAAGATCCCGAATCGTCTAGATTCAAACATAATAAAAATCTGAAGAATTTATACTATTTCGATGTGTTACTTTTCAATTGTTTGTCGTTTCATTTTAATAATAATAATATAATATATGTTTATTCATCATAAATGTACAACAAAATTCCATCAAGTATAATTTTGATAAAACACTGCTCAAGTGAGTAGTACTTGAGAGCTGAGTGAAATAAACAATGGCATCACTGAAGGAGCAATTCTAGAAAATTACTCCTTGTGCGTGATATAGCCTCTAAATCTAGATCTAATAAAATACGTAAGATTAAAATATAAAATAAAATAAAGTATAAGTATAAAATATATGGGTAAAAGTTGCAATCTTGCTGTGTATTTTAAGGTGAACACATTTAAGTTGTTTGGAATATCATAATAAGTAGTTTTCCCATGTATCACAGAAAATAAAATTTCACAATTGTTGGTAAAAGGGTCACATCCAGGTAGGTATCACATAAAGTTAGTGGCATTATCGGGTTTAAGAGTCACATATACACATACATCACAGTAATATGATCTTGACCATGTGAGTGTTACACAAGATAAAATATTACAATTAGCAAAAGGGTCACATACAGGTAGGCCTCACATAAGGTGAGTGTCATAATCGGGGTTTAGAGTCACATATACACATACATCACAGTCATTCGATTTTGATGAACAATCCGTGCTAAATAAAAGTTGAAACCATTTTTTGGAATATTTGTCTGTCATTGCTTTGAATCCAATTTTTAACTTTTTTTTAAAATATTTCGTAGCTTCGGCTGGTCTTTATTGTTTCAGGCAACAATTCCTAAGCTTTTGGACCCAGAAAGCTGCAGTGCCTCTGACCCACTGTTTTGATACATTTCGGAACCACGACGCTGTGGTTTCGTCTTCTGGTATTATATGGGTGATCTGAGTGCGTTATTTCAATTTTATTTTTGTATATCCCTTGTAACATATTTTGGCAATAGAGTTGTCTGATATCGAAAATGCCACATTCGTTATACAGACTGTCGGTAGAGTACCTACGTCTTTCCCTTGGCCGAGGATTATTTTAAGAATTTTCTTCTGCACAATATTCAGGCTATTTAAATGCCTTTCATTTACGCTTCCCCATCCTGTTATACCGTATATAAGTTGGGATTGAATTAGGCTATAATATATAGTTTTCAAGTGAGAAATATTAAGGAATTCTTTCAACAGTTTAAATCTTGATATGAATCCACGTAGTTTTCTTGTTAGATACGATATATGTGAATTCCATTTCATATGTCTGTCAATTTGTATACCAAGGTATTTTATGGAGCTGGCTTCTGGGATGGATATATTTTGATTTATTTTTAATAGTCCCATATTCGGCAAATTATTACTATAGGAGGTGAAAGGTAAATATTTGGTCTTTTCCGCGTTTATAGTTAATTTATTGCATTGGAACCATTTAAATATGTTGTTGAAGTCTTTTTCCGCCTTTGCTTTCAGTTGTTGCCATGTGTTGTCATTGTAAATTACTGCCGTGTCATCAGCAAAACTTAGAATAGTACCCACAGATGTCATTTTCAACAGGCTGTCTATATAGATAGTGAATAGTAGGGGACCCAAGACCGTGCCTTGAGGAATCCCGTAAGTGATTGTCCTCGGAGTGCTCACCACACCATCAATATCTACTACCTGTTTTCGGTTTGAGAGGTATGATTTTAAAAGGTCATACGGCTTACCCCGCATACCAATTTTTTCCAGTTTCTCTAGAAGCCTTTTATGACAAGCGTTATCAAAGGCTTTGGAAAGGTCAACAAAGATACATAGCGACGGTTTAGAAATGTCGAGTGATTTGTAAATGTCCGATGTCAGTTTTAGTATTGCATCTTCGGTAGACCTCCCCTCTCTAAACCCATACTGATTATCGGATGGAATATTTTGTTTTTTCATGAAATGTATCATTCTTTTTTTTATAATTTTTTCAAAAATTTTTGCTATGTTTGATATCAAAGAAATGGGTCTATAATTTGAAATTTGCAGTTCATCCCCACTCTTGAAAAGCGGTTTGATAACACCAGTTTTTAAAATGTTCGGGAATATTCCATTTTCAAAACAGCTATTTATAATGTGAGTGAGAGGAACTGTTATGAAGTCGGCTATTTGTTTCAGCGTTCCTGCAGTAAAACCGTCATGCCCAGGACTTTTTTTGAGTTTCAATTGTTTGATTATTTGTGATACTTCTTCATGGTTTGAGGGGTATAAGAACATATTTTTGTTTGTTTCAGTTGTAATATCTCGGAAGGAATTTGGTTTTTCGATTTTATTTGCTAGTTTTTGCCCTATTTCACTATAGTGTTTATTGAATTCATCACTAATAACCTGTTTGTTTTCAGTGGTATAATTATCATTTATTTCTATTTTGGTTATTGTTGTTTTGGGGCGTGTTTTATTGCAAATCTCATTAACACTTTCCCAGAGCCCTTTTGATTTACTCTTATTTTTCTTAATTTCGTTTTGAAAGTATTGTTTTTTTGCTTCTTTCGTAAGTTTATTTAAGTTTCGTTTGTAATTATTGTATATTTGTTTGAGTTGTAAGTTATTGGGATTTTTGATTAATAGTTTGTAGAGCTTGTTTTTTCCTTCATTGATGCGGATAGCCCTGACGTGATCCATTTTTTTCTAATTTTATCTTTAGTTTTTATTTTGATTTCAGTTGTATGTTCATTTACATGGTATTTCAGTCTATTTATGAATATTTCACATTTCGAGTTGACATAGATTAGGTCAAGCTAGGATAAGTATTACAATAAATTGAAAATTATGTAATAAATATGACAAGGTTGAGTTGATTAATGTGGAAATATGGATGATATTATTTTTATTATTATCATATATTCACATCTTCACTCCTCAGGTTTGATAATATTTCAGCATAGTATTCCTTGCTGATTTGTGATTGTTTCTTCCGCTGTATAGGAAACATGTAATTTTTTCCCATCAAATGATAATAAGAAAATGCCACTTTTACCCCCTATGGTCTTTTTTATACCTTTCCTTCCTTTCTCCCGTCCACAAGACATCTGTAGCATCCATTCTAAAAAATTACACTTTCTCCTTCAACAACTCTGAAGGAGAAGCCAAATTTACGGCGTCTGAAAGACCTACAGGTAACAAATCTTCATATCCGGAATCCATTCTTAATTGAAAAAAAAATCTATTGGTTTGTAAAATAATGAACAAAACTTGGGTCTCTGTTCCTTCACTTCACCGTTGATTGATTATTCCACTTTTTACTTATTCAACCAGCCTCCTGGATAATCAGCTATTTTTGAATTTGAACGCGAATATCATCAGATTTGGAAGCACTCCTTCTTTAATGTAGTTCTTCAGTGTAACAAGAGTTTTGATTTCTGTATATATTGAATTCATAAGAAGATCGACCAAGAACCAGAGTACTTACAGATTACTATTCAGAATTTTCAATTGTTCGCTTCTTCCTTACTTTCCTCAAAACATTAGGTTCATGTGCTAGCATTGCTTTCGAAATTGGAAACTAGCTCATAATCATTGTGGTACATATTAAGCCGATAGGTAGACCTGACAAGCCATAAACGCCACAGAACTAATATATCTACTAAGTATTGTGCAATGCATCGTTCCCAGCTTATTACGTTCCTGTCTCTATACATGTTTTCAATCTTGGGTAAACTATGTAATCCTGTATATCTCGCGTTACATGCGTTCGCAATTAGAGATATTTCGTTAGGGGATGCATATGGTGATATTTTTGGTGTTAACTTTGTCTCATGATTTATTCCCGCCTTCCGACTGAACATGTGTTCGTTAAAGAGGTTGAGAACTACGCCTGAGTTGAGGAAGGAGTGAATCTCACTTCAATCATTCGCCAATTTAGATAATAAACACTTAGTTTGATTGTATTACAAACTCTCCACGGTGGTATTGATTATAATGGGCGAGTCGCCGCTTTTTTCAGAATGTACACCAGGCTGATTCAAATAATGCATGCAATATTAGTTACCTGCTTTAATTTCGTTGAAGATTAAACGTTGAGCATCGTCCTTTTGCGCAAAATGTTATTTCGAAAAACGATCACACACTCAAAATCATCCTCCAGAAAATCCAGAAAGTCGATATACCACTGAATCGTTGATGTATAACCCAGTGGAAAATACTCGACCTTACTGCTCCAGTTACACATGTTATGAGGCAAAATTAGAAAAAATCATGGAACTGTAGTATTAGTCGGTTAGTTTTGACATTGTTTCTCTGTTTTGAGAGGTCCTACTAAAACATTTTCTTTATAAAATTGTTATTGTTCATTTTGAATTAAAATGATCCAGATCCACCACTCAGATCCAGGTGAATCACTCCTCGAACTATGGGGTAAGCAGCTATTGGGTCCGGGAATCGTCTGCCCTGAGCAGAATTGATAAACCAAGAATGACAACCTTCTGCATTCTTCCTGCTATGATTTCAGACAACATAATAGTTAGGGTAGAGCCTGTGGAGTTCGAAGAGTAAAACTCGATACTTATTTAATCCATTTCTCCTCTAAATTTCGATAGCTCTATGACAGAAATCGTCTTATTTTCAGGGTCGAGGAGGACTACATTCGGCACATTGGCCTCAATTTGCATGATGGTGGGGAATGAGTTTTAGTAGATTCAGCACGTCTCATTCTTCACCAAGGACTCAATATCCCCCGGAACGTTAGGCAACACTGGTGTCTCGTTTAAAGCGTACGAGTGTCAGATGGTATCATAACAATCGTAACACACTTGAAGAGAAACGTTCCAATCCCTGCGTTTTCGTGGTTACAGAGCATGTAGAGGAGGAGATCCAGACCCGTAATACCAGTCCAAACTCAAAATTCTTCGTCTTATGATTATCATCATATTTCAGTCAGGAATGTCCCAGTCAGGCCCCAGACACATTCGAAGGGCGCGCTGATGTCGTTTACCCCATTAACCACTCCCAACGTCCGTAAGGTAAGTGTCTATCTATGTAATGAGCAGATAAAGTAAACCAAGGATGATGGCTGCCTACATTCGTCCAGCTGAGATTTCTGCCATACGACGGCAAGCTGTTAGTCAAATTCGAGAGCAGTGAGTGCATCAATCCACTAAGGACTCCTATGATCAGAACAACTATTTCAACATGGTTTGGGTGAAGCGTTCGAGGAACAAAGAGTAGATCTCGATGTCAACTCCGTCCCCCCCCCCCGTTTCAGGGCTTACTGGCTTGAATATCCCTCGGAGCATAAGACAACTCCGGTATCTCGTCTAAACCTCACAAGTTCGTGGATGGTAGTACAACACTCGTAGCGCAGCGTTATGCCTGTGGATGTAGGTTGAGACCGCATAAGCTGGGTATACTGACAGCAAATGTATTATAGTCTCTGGTGCCTCACGACACTCTATGCATCTGGTATCAGGGACATATATACCCATCACGCGACTACGGTAGACTAGGATGTTGAAGACATCATCCTTGCAGGCCATTCTGTATCTCTCGTTGTTAGACTTCAGCTCACTTAACCTGAGAAATGAGAATGTTAGATCTTGAACAAAACCTCATGCATTGGCTTATCCTTATGTAGCTGTAGGAGGACCTCAGTCTTCACAGCTTTGATGTGAACTTTTTGCTGGACGGGTTCCAACTTGATGACAGAGTTTGGGTTAGCTCGTTTAGTGTCGAATACTAGACCAACTTCATCAGCTGCATGGGTTGCTGCATCAAAAATGAATGCTCCAATCCCTGCTTTTTCGTAGTAGCGTACCATGCAGAAAAAAAGAGCTGAACTCCTGATGACTTTACAGGCTCCATAAAATACCATCCTTTATGTAGACACTCCAAACTCAGAAGTCCATAGCCTCCCTGTTGTCTGTAAAAGTTTAACCGTGGTATGGACGATTTGGGATTCAAGCTTCTATAAAGATTCATAATTTTACGAGTTTCAGCGTCTTCTTGGGTCCATTTCACCACTCCAGCGGAGTATAGCAGGATCGGAATGCAAGCATATTAGTTGCAAAAACTTTGTTCTTCCCCGACAGTTCTGATGACCAGATTTTTCGGAGTTTGTATAGATTTCCTTGAATCTACATTTTGTCATATTTAGACTGTGGAATTTTCTTTCACAAAATCAAACTTTCAATCAATACCTACCTACAGTCGCTTGCTGACCCTTCTACCAACCACAATCGCGAAAAAAAATTCTCGAGTGGATGCTGATTATATTTCTTTCGAATACAATATTGTCGAAATACCTCTTGTGGAAACACCTTTGAAATCATCATTCCGGACACACCACTGCTCTTCAGTTTGAAAAAGCGGGAGTCTCGCATAACCGGTTATGTGTTGCGTTTGTTTAGGACTCTGATATATGACGGTAGAGATTCGGAAAGTGTCGGATACGGCGACGTGGACCCGCTGGAATGACGAGATCACGTTAGGATATCGTCAGGATTACCTCCTGGGAAGAATAATAATTTTGTTCAGGGAAGTGAACTTATTTGGCGCTTCTAACATTATCTGATCGATAGGAAATATTTATGGTGCTTTGAATATATGTTAGATGACAATTATCAATAACTTCTTAGAGGTGAAATCAAATTTCAATTTTCAGAAGTTATTATTGATTGTTTCTTGTATGTATTCATGGTATACTTAAAGTTGAAAAAGAATCAAAGAATACAGGGCAATTCATAACGAGCTTGTAAGATTATCAATTCCTGGGAATTCAAAATCAAAGAACCCCACACATTCGGCCAATTTTCTTTCTGTATCCTAGAACAATATTGAACAATGGACCTTTACATTTATGAAAAATAAATTGCAAAACTCTTTTAAATCGATAGATTCTAGTCTGAAACGTCCATTTAACAAAGAGTTTATATTTTTTTTCAATTTGAAAAAATATCTCATTTGAAAGTGTGCCGCTGACGTCACGTTCATCGGAAACAACCCCCACCACAATCCACGTTCTGAAACATTCAATACCGTTCTCCCCAAAAATATAGATTCTAGTCTGGTATAAGCTATTGAGAATTGATTAAAACTTCGTCACTTGATCGACTCATAGAAAAAAATCCACATTTTAGCTACTTTTTATTGGTTTTGTAACTTTAAAATTTCCTGAACGGACCATCTTTTCGATGAAGAACGAGCATTGACAACACCGCAAATCATTATGACAGTTCTTATGCAACAAAAGTGATCTCGAGATTTGAGGTTAACGTTTGTTTTTATTTACATTCAACATTTAACTGATAAATTCATTATTACTGTGGCGATGTGTTATTATGACCGATCTGGTGTGAACTTATTTGTGTATTAAATGTGGAAAGGGTTCGTGAAGGGAAGTTCGGATAATTTACCGAGGGTAGATTATGAGATGATTGACCAATATGAATTTATTTTTTGCAATTACTAAAATTTAAAATCATTCTTTGAACGCTGCTTGAATAAAGCATTATTCAGCTGGAAATGTTCTTCACAAAAACATAATTATATTTCCGCTTTAATGTTTATTCATTGCTTCGAACCACATTTTACAATGCGCTTTATATTTAGGAGCATAAAAAATTATTTATTAGAATATTTACTGGTGTTCAGACAACCGGGTACGAAGCACCTTTTTGTCATTTTCACAGTTATTGCAGGGATTCAGATACAAGAATTAAGAAAACAATTTAGAGCACAAACAACAAAAACATTTCAAAACTTTGAAAATCGCATAAACCTCAAAAAACAAATCAAGTAGGGTCTTTTCGTTTACAGCATACATATTTGATGGTACTGCTCTACTTGTATTAAATCTTGAAGTAGGCAAACGAGTTAAACAGAGACAAACGATTCTTATTGATGCTCCGTGAAACAGACGAACGAACCCATCTGCTTTCAAATGACAACTGTCATACGACACAATCCAGTCTAATGAAAATTTGAGATTCCATGGTGCACAAGTTTCACAACGTTGCCAAGTCTAGTTTTGATGAACGTGACGTCACGAAACCACTTTTCTTCTGATTATAGAGAAAGTAGCGGTCAGAAAAAATAAATAAACAATCCCGAGTGATATTAGCGTCTACACTTTCTAATTACAGTATTCTCTCATATGTCGTGGAAAGGTCCATTCGCAATGATCTAATAACTTTATTCAGGAGATATAGCAGTTGTGAGCATTCAAATTGTCACCTCGTTTTGGAAAACTGCAAATTGTGGGACAGGCAATCATTTTAACACAATTTCTGCATCTCAGTTTGGCGTCAGAAAAATGTATCTACCGAACAAGCAGATTTCAAATTGATTAACTCAGTTTTCACCAGTTTCCGAAACAACCAGAAATGCATGACAGTGTTTTTGGATTTACGAAAAGCGTTCGATACTGTTAAGTATGATATTCGTTTGCAGCACCTATATGATATTGGTATAATAGGTGTTGCACTGGATCTTATTAAGTACTGATTATTTACCTATCGCCATGGGTGTACCACAGGGTACAGTTTTGGTGCCTATTTAGATATTAATTTACGACTTACCAGAGGTGGTGGATGAGAGCTCAGGTCATATTTTTGCACATTTACGAGAATGTATTGATATCTAGTTAGCCTAGACCAGTTCCCTGCATAAACAAAATATTGCGTTATCATGGCAACGAACAATAACTTATTAGAAGTGTCAGTGTGAAGTTTGACGTCAAAAAAAGTAAACCAGAGTTACGCATTGAATTAAAAGTAAAAATATGTCCACCGAAATTGTGAAAATCGAAAAATTGGAGTATCGAGCCATCATCAAGTACCTGTATTTAAAAGGGTTAACAGGTAAGCAGATTTACGAAGATATGCTTAATACCCTTGGTGATCAATGTCCTTCGTATGCGACCGTGAAAAATTGGACTGCCAGCTTCAAAAGAGGTAAATTTTCTATTGAAGATGATGACCGATCGGGAAGGTCAGTTTCTGTGTCAGTCCCCGAAAATATCGAAGCAGTTCATGACATGATTTTAACAGACCGTCGAATTGGGCTAAAACGGATATCTGAAGCACTAAATATTTCATACGAACGCGTTCATCATAAAGTTCACGTCAATTTGGACATGAGAAAAATTGCTGCAAAATGGATCCCCAAATGTTTGAATGTTGACCAAAAGCGTGCAAGGGTAGTAGCTTCGCGTTCGATCTGTGCTCGATTTGAAAACGATGTAGACTTTTCAAACCAAATTGTTACTATGGATGAGACTTGGGTACATTTCTACGATCCAGAAACAAAGCAACAATCGATGGAATGGCGACTCTCCGGTTCTCCAAGACCTAAGAAGTTTCGTGTCCAAAAATCTGCTGGAAAAGTTCTTGCTTCAGTTTTTTGGGATTGCCATGGAGTAATCATGATTTATTTTTTGGATAAGGGTAGAACAATAACTGTAGATTACTTTTCGACATTACTGACCACTCTACGGGAAAAAAATTATAGAGAAAAGACGCGGAAAGCTATACAAAGGTGTTTTGTTTTTGCAGGACAACGCCCCTGCACACAAATCTCATGTTGCCATGCAAAAAAATCGTGATTTAGGGTTTGAATTACTAGAACACCCCCCTTATTCACCAGATATGGCTCCGTCCGACTATCATCTCTTTCCTTAACTGAAAAAACGTTTAAAAGGTCGTAAATTTTCTTCCAACGAGGAGGTAATAATAGCTGTGGAGGTCTGGTTTGCAGAGCAAGAAGAAACATTTTTTTTGAAAGGTTGCAGGTTCGCTGTAATAAATGTATCCAATTAAGAGGACAATATGTTGAGTAATAAAATATTTTAATATTGAAATTTTGTTTGGTTCTATATTAGGCTAAGAATTTTTCAATATATCCTCGTATCTAATTCTCATGTAATGATCAGATGAAACTTACAGTGACCATCAATGAATTTTTGAAAACTTTAAAAACTATTGGTGTTGTTGTAATTAATTGAATATTTATACTGAGAAGATCAAATACGTGGTAAAAAGTAAAGAAAAACGATATCTTAGTTTTGTAACGAAAAGTGCGATATAATATTGGGGCCTGATACTGTAAATAGATTTACATATTTCAACTATCGATGGGTACAACAGGTGACTACACTTCAAAGAACATACCAACTATAATATTTAGACAATGTCATATAAAATAAAATAGTCATCCCGATGTGCCTCGTATTTGACGAGGTGAACAACATTTTTACTTCACAATTCATCATTACTTACATATTTCATGTATCGTTCTACAATACTGTATCTACTGAAACAAAATGACTTAGCACGTCTACAGCAACTCCAAAATAAAGCAATGTGCATGATTTCAAATTTCAGAAGACTAACATTAATGAAATACATGTTGAAACAGCTGGAAAGGTTACCAATTGAATGCTTTTTCTTGTTCCAAACGCAAATTCTGATTTTCAAAATTTAAATCAATATCACTCCAATCTGTTCACTAGAAAGACAATGACCAAATTCTTGGATACTTTACTAGATATAGATCTGACTTTGATATCGAAAAAGTCCAGTTAACTCTAGCCTAAATCATGTTTACTTCAAGGGGCTTGCTAGTTAAAATAATTTCCACGTTTGACATCATTCAAGACAAAGTTGAAATCATCTTTCCTCAATCAATAAAAAATCTACCTAATTTCAATCAGTATTTTAGTATTTTTAAAGAATTGGTATCACAAGTCATGGTTACGAAAAATACTTTCAGGTCGTCAGCGAATATTAAAAATCGCAAAATGAAAAAAGTCTGAAAATATCCCCACTTGGGACCCATGGGGAACTCCGGAAGTAATATTGATAAATCTAGAGCTGAAGTTTTCCTGAGTAACTGCCAGCGGCCTATTTGTTATGTGGGACTGAAGGTCGGCAGTTTTCAGAAAAATATTTATCACCACTTTTGAAGATTGGAACTACAAGAACAGTGTTCCATATCTTCTTTGCTTGACTTATTGAAGAATGAGGCAGTCCAATGTCAGTGTTAGTGTATGATCATCGATCCGTGCAGTTTTTCTGTAGTACCTACAGACGATGTATTATGTTCCTAAATTCATATGCTAGTTCCAACTTCATCTACTTACTATTTCTCACTTTGGAGAAATCGATCCAGCTCATCGGCTTATAACAATCAAACAACTGTAGCATGTAAATTTTCGCTACTTAATTTTGTTAATTTTTTATAAAGCTTTAAAGCATTGTAGACTTCACCCTGTGGTGACCTACTTTCAATGAGCCTTAACAAAACATTCGTATATGTTCCTAGTTGGTTGTCTAACGTCATTCATAGAAACCTTATCAACATACCCATGGTAATTTCCATTCAAAACCACATTTAATGATCAATTCACATTGTACAAGTTGTCACTACGAGGAGAATAATTAAGTTCTGGATGCACCATCAGAATAAATCATTACTTTTCGAGTTGTTCTCATTGAAACTGCATAGGTTGTGGTCCTGTCGAGCTTTCCAAGTAGTGCTTGTATTTCTGCTTACTAGAAAAGTGTGATCTGTTTTACGTTTTGCAAGTGTTGTTCTGAAAATTATTAAAGGTGAATAAGGAATTTCTTCGAATGAAAATATATCCTACTCACTTTGACATCCAATGTTGTCTTCGAACTAGTGCTTCGTATGTATGTCTGAGTTCTGGTTATTGAGAAGGTTCATAAGGAGTGTCTTCGAATTATTGTCTTTGTTTTAATCTTTAGGGTTTAAAGTGATTATAAACTAAATGTTTTGATTGTTTTCATGTTTACGTTTATTTTCTATTTGTCAGCTGTCCAATGATATTTCAACTGTCAGCTGTCAACTGTCATGTTAAAATATCACTGTAGCCAACTTAGCTTTTGGGGTTTCTGATCAGAGACAAACAAACACACCATTATTTTTATGCTGGTCAGATTGGTCGGTTAAGCATGGAACATGCAAATATCGAAATATCTGAATGTTGGTAACATAACTTCCTGGATGGAAAAATCTTCAAGAGGGATATCGTTTCCGACTGAGAGAAGGGTCAGATAGTAGAATTGGTAGAAGCTACAGGTGTCTAGCCATACAGGGGTTCCTGGTTTTGTTCGGCTGACGAATCCTGAATTTGTTAAGTGATCCTTTGTGGATATTCCATTCTACTCATCTCACTATCAACTCCAAAGACCTGGATTTTGATAAATGCCTATCTTGGAACAATTTGGCGTTTGAAAACTTTGTACCACGCCGACATTTTTTTAGAAGATAAAAACCCTTCACGGAAGGTGAGTTTTCCAACTTTTCTTTTCATCGTTTCCATGCTAACGACTGTTTAGAACAGCTATTTACTAAAAGACATTTATAGGGTTATTGTTGTACCCGGAGGAATTTGACCCAGAGAATTGTCACGTTTCCTTGCCTGGTTGGGTATCTCCCAAGCTTTGGTTGAGCCCCATGTTGGATATTTATGGTATTATGGCTCCAGTATAGTTGATTTGCCGAAGTATAGAATGCCTGGTTTTGCTTGATGAACTGTTGAATTGCTGTCAAATGTGATGAGGCCTTCTTCATTGATAGTCTTCGTAGACTCCATTCCTTCATCACTCCAGTCCTGGTTGGCCTAGGATCTAGTCCAAAAATCTTCACGTTGGTGTCACCAGAGGAACAGGTTTCACTTTCTAATTTTTTATATTGGATGAAATCCTACAATTTCAATTTTAATTATTTATTATTATTCAATATTGATATTATCTCCGGTTGAAGTTTAAATCTTTCAATGACTATCTGTAAACCACCACATAGTACTATGCGCTGGGAAAATTGATTTCCTAATTAAATCTTACAATTTTAACCTCAGATTCAACAGATACCAAATATTGAATATTATTAGAATCAGTCTTATTTTTGAGAAACTGTTACTCTGACCAGTGAAGATTAATTCATATTAAATGTTTGTGTGTTTATTTATGTTTTATTTATTTATTGATTAACACTTTTCAACTTGACAACATCGTATGGAAAAGTCTCTTATAGTTTTGGGTATAACATCTAATTGTCTTTATTCAGTTGCACAACTTCCCAAGTAAGTACTCTTTGACATAGACATATTAAAAGTTGCTGTGGCGCCCCCTCTTATTTTTGTGACCATTCTGTTACTGTTCAATGATATAATTATGTTATAAAGTATAAACGAACCCATAGTGCCTACCGACGAAGAGCTACCGTCTGCATTGCTCCTTTTTATTTAAATTTAAAGAAAAGAGGGTTGCACAACAAATAACAAAACCATACATGTATCTGAGAAAGTTCGCCATTTTGGCTTGATTGTTGACAAACAATTACATTTCACAGACCACGTATTATCCAACCTACAAAAGTCGTATGCACAACTTGAAACATTATTCTCTTTTAGACATATGATTACTTTCCAACTCAAAACTGTACTTGGCGAATCTCCGGTCTTATCTCATGCGATTACGTTTATGGGACCTGCTTGACTGTCCGAGACAGCTTTCACATTCAGAAAATCCAAAACTCTTGCGAGATTAGGTTCTGGCATACAAAAGTTCGAGAGAATTTCGCATACACTTTCGCAAGTCCCCGTCGTATTTGGTAGACGAAATCAGATTCAGAGCGGAAATTCATAACATCAACTTAAGAAGAAAGGATAATATCTCAATCTCTCACCATATTTCCATTTTAATTCAGAGAAGAGTTTCTTATCAAATTTCCAAAGAGTATGACAATCTCTCAACAGAACTGAAAGAAATAGCAAACCACGATAAGTTAAAAATATTAGACAGGGCGTTCCAACGAAAATTTGAACACCCTTGTAACTCAAAAACGTACGTATGATCAAAAATTTCAAAAAAACACATCAATTTGTGTTTCAAATTTTGATCTAATTTTTTTTTTTAATTTCATTGGGGAGTCAAGTGTTGCGTCATTTGAAAGGTCGCTTGACCCTCTATTACTTTGTAAATTTTCCAAATTTGATTTATTTTTTATCGAAAATTAAAAGGTGAAAATTTTATTTCAGAAAAAATCGTTGTCGTTTCTTTTATTGAGAAAAAATAAACATCAAACAACATCGAACAAAATCAACAGATTAATTGCTCAATATGTCCTTCACCAAGTTCGATGCAATAATACTGTACAGTCGACTACCAAAACCTTTTCTTATATTATTCAAGATTTCCGGGTCACCAATCACTACTTCCGAACAATTTTCAGTAGCAGCTCAAAGAGAAATTTAACTCGACAAGTATTTTTATACAACGACCTCTTAGGAAGTTGTATTATCTACGATTGCCCCCCTACGGACCCCAACTTTTTTATTTGACGTTTTAGACCCATGGTTACTTTGGAGAAAATGATCCCCGTCGAAAAATAAAATTTTTCAAAAATTCTGTCTGTCGGTCTGTCTGTCTGTCTGTCTGTCTGTCTGTCTGTCTGTCTGTCTGTCTGTCTGTCTGTCTGTCTGTCTGTCGGTCTGTCTGTCTATCTGTCTGTCTGTAGCTTTTTTTTGGTGTAAAATTTCAAACCGCTCGCATTTCTACACCCTTTGAGATATCGCTCTGAAATTTGAATCATTATAATAACTCACAGACTCCATTGCCCAAACTTTTTTTTTTCGTGATACCAAAAACTCGAAAAATAAACGAGATTCCGAAAAAATGTATATAAACAATTATAGTTCCCATGAAGTTCTACAAAAAGTTCAGATGAAATTTTTCTGTATCTTGAAAAAAAAATGCGATTTTCAAAAATTTGGGACACAAAAAACTCGAAAACTAAACAAAATATCGAAAAAATGTATTCGTACATTTTTATTGAACTCAAATTTGTCTACAAAAAGTTTTCATGAAATTTTTGCATATTTTGGAAAATAAACAAAATATTTGGTTTTCTTTATTAAAAACAACATAATCTCCAAGATGGCGATAGATTTTCAAATTTTACATATGAACTTTTTTGTTCACCTACTAAAAGTCTGCAAAAAATGTAGTGACATTTTTTCTGTAATATGAATAGTCTGGGAAATATTTCACAAACACGAAAAATTAGGGACTTTTTGAATATCCACTTACCCCCTCTCTTCGAATTTTCCCGGGCGCGAAGCGCCCGGATTTTTAAATATTTCCTCCTCCCTCCTTCGAATTTTCCCGGGCGCGAAGCGCCCGGATTTTTGAATATTTACTTCTCCACCCTTCCTTCGAATTTTTCCGGTCGCGAAGCGCATTGATTTTTGACTATTCACTTCCCTCCCACCTCCTTCGCATTTTCCCGGGCGCGAAGTGCACGGATTTTTGAATAATTACTTCTTCCCCCTCCTTCGAATTTTCCTCTAATTTTGAAAAATAAGACAGTCATATATTGACAACACGTATTTTTGTGGATAATTAGTTAACAGAGTCATGCATTCAAAACAAGTATTTTTGTAAGAAATTAGTCAGGTCAGTCATGTATTGAAAACACGTATTTTTTTGGGAAATTATTCAAGGCAGTCATGTATTGAAAACGCGTACTTTTATGGAAAATTATTCAAGACAGTCATGTACTGAAAACGCGTTTTTTTATGGGAAATTATTCAAGACAGTCATGTATTGAAAACGCGTATTTTTGTGGGAAATCAGTCAAGACAGTCATGTATTGAAAACGCGTAATTTTGTGGGAAATTATTCAAGACAGTCATGTACTGAAAACGCGTTTTTTTATGGGAAATTATTCAAGACAGTCATGTATTGAAAACGCGTACTTTAAGGGGAAATTATTCAAGACAGTCATGTATTGAAAACGAGTTTTTTTAAGGGAAATTATTCAAGACAGTCATGTATTGAAAACGCGTACTTTTATGGGAAATTATTCAAGACAGTCATGTATTGAAAACGCGTATTTTTATGGGAAATTATTCAAGACAGTCATGTATTGAAAACGCGTTTTTTTATGGGAAATTAGTTAAGACAGTCATGTATTGAAAACGCGTATTTTTATGGGAAATTAGTCACGACAGCCATGTATTGAAAACGTGTATATTTATGGGAAATTAGTCAAGACAGTCATGTATTGAAAACGCGTATTTTTATGGGAAATTAGTCATGACAGTCATGTATTGAAAACGCGTATTTTTATGGGAAATTATTCAAGACAGTCATGTGTTGAAAACGCGTTTTTTTATGGGAAATTAGTCAAGACAGTCATGGATTGAAAACGCGTATTTTTGTGGGAAATTATTCAAGACAGTCATGTATTGAAAACGCGTATTTTTATGGGAAATTATTCAAGACAGTCATGTATTGAAAACGCGTTTTTTTATGGGAAATTAGTTAAGACAGTCATGTATTGAAAACGCGTATTTTTATGGGAAATTAGTCACGACAGCCATGTATTGAAAACGTGTATATTTATGGGAAATTAGTCAAGACAGTTATGTATTGAAAACGCGTATTTTTATGGGAAATTAGTCATGACAGTCATGTATTGAAAACGCGTATTTTTATGGGAAATTATTCAAGACAGTCATGTGTTGAAAACGCGATTTTTTATGGGAAATTAGTCAAGACAGTCATGGATTGAAAACGCGTATTTTTGTGGGAAATCAGTCAAGACAGTCATGTATTGAAAACGCGTATTTTTATGGGAAATTAGTCATGACAGTCATGTATTGAAAACGCGTATTTTTATGGGAAATTATTCAAGACAGTCATGTATTGAAAACGCGTTTTTTTATGGGAAATTAGTCAAGACAGTCATGGATTGAAAACGCGTATTTTTGTGGGAAATCAGTCAAGACAGTCATGTATTGAAAACGCGTATTTTTGTGGAAAATTATTCAAGATAGTTATGTTTTGAAAACACGTATTTTTGTGGAAAATTAGTCAAGACAGTCATGTATTGATAACTAGTATTTTTGTGGGAAATCATTCAAGACAATCATGTATTGAAAACGCGTATTTTTGTGGGATATTATTCAAGAGAGTCATGTATTGAAAACACGTATTTTTATGAGAAATTATTCAAGACAGTCATGCATTGAAAACTCGTATTTTTGTGGGAAATTAGTCAAGACAGTCATCTATTGAAAACGCTTATTTTTGTGGGAAATGAGTCAAGACAATCATACATTGAAAACGCGTATTTTTGTGGAAAATTAGTCAAGACAGTCATGTATTGGAAACGCGTATTTTTGTGGAAAATTAGTCATGAAGTCATACATTGAAAACTCGTATTTTTGTGGAAAATTAGTCAAGACAGTCATACATTGAAAACGCGTATTTTTGTGGAAAATTAGTCAAGATAGTCATGTATTGAAAACACGTATTTTTGTGGGAAATTATTCAAGACAGTCATGTATTGAAAAATATACTCAGATTTTTTCTCAAGTCTCGCATTAGTCGTTGTATTCAAATTATTGGTGTCCAATTATAGTTTCAAATGCATTAGAGCAGTTGTATTCATATAATTGGTATCCAATTATAGTTTTAAAGGCATTAAGGTCGTTGTATTCATAGTATTGGTGTCCAATTATAGGTAAAAAACTACACATTGAGGTCGTTGTATTAAAAAAATTCTACAACTTCCAGGAATTTCAACTTCCGACCTTTAGGAAAGTTCTCGCGCGAAGCGCGAGGTCGAGCGCTTGCGCGAGAGTTAACCGCCGGAGGCCAAGTCTGAGCGTTAGGTGGATCCTAGCGTAGGCGGATCCCACGCCCAGACTTGTTATTTCAACAAATTGCATCAAAAATACGATCACAAGAATACCAAACTCAAATGACCCTTTTGTAGTTTTTACAGCCTACTCTTGATATGATATGATAACTACCGTATTATGACTCATTCACAAAATTTCATCCAATAAACATTGATCATTCAATTACTTGAAAAACCTAATTCATTATAAATGTTTATCTTCACTGTTTCGTTCTGATAGTCACTGAGGAATTTTTTTTTGAATCACCGTTGTGAAGTCAGCTTATGAATCTTCGTATTCAAAACGTTTGGTTCCATACAGAACCCCTGAAAATGGTTGGTAGATTGTTCTTGAAAAAAAGAAAGAATCAAGGAAAAATTACTTGGGAAGTTTACCTTTAAATGCAGTTTAATACATTATAAATGTTTTGTAAACTCGTTCCTTGCGTTTTCGATTCAATTTATGAGTTTTTCTGGTTGGTTGACTTTTTTTTTCTTGAATTCTCTTCTTAAATTTTCACCAACGCTTTTCGAAACAACTGCCTACTGTTTTCCTCATCTCTGAGGAACCAAATTCTTTGTGTGTCTTTCTGAAAAGACAAATCACACACATTGTTTTTATTTTAACAAATTTCTTATTTCAATAGACTAGTGGAACTAAAATTGGTGTTTACTTACCAAACTTTTATTTCAGTATATTTGCTTTCAATGTTGTGAAATACTATCACTTCAAATTCCCAATTTCCTATACTGCATATTCAAAGGTAATTTCTTCAATCTGACTAGGATTTTACAAAAAAATGTAATTTCCAATTTTGTTTTCTTGATAATCTGTTCAAATCGAAATAGTAATTAATTTCGATTTTCTCATATGACGGGAATAAGCTTTTTCAAAAGAGTCTGGTTTGTAATGGAAACTTCACTGGTAACAATTTTTATAATCGTTATAATGATATTCACCACCATCTCGACTCAATGAATAGAACTATGGTATATTGTCCATGAGGATAATGCTCTACCATACACAGGTCAAACTGTCTTGCAAGTTGCTAGGTAATTTTAAGTGATTGAAAATTAAAAAAAAAACTCTATCATACAACTCATAGCTTAATATTGAATAGTAGCCAGGGAAGTATTGTTTTTTGTTGGAAATATCCAATAAAATCTACTCACCTTTATGTTATTACCACAGCGAGAGCCTAATTTCCTAAGCGGCCCTCCGCAAATTTAATAATTTTCAGGGTGCCATCCACGCAAAATGAATCAAAAGACCTTTGGTGGCGTGTTGAGTATTTCGGCAGAGAATTATGAAATAAAGAGGCAATTCCGTAGTACTTTAATCCCGAACCAAAATATTAAAGGGGTATATTAAGGTGGAATTTTTACTCGACTTGCGACCTTTGCATTTATTGAATACTTATAATTAGCGCTTAAAGTTTTTAATGTTGCCAAGCAAACCAAAACGAATAATAATCCATAGAAAAAAATATTGTCAGTTCTAGTAGGTTTTCTTTCCATTAAAATAGTAAAATTGATGACACAATATTTTTTTCTTTCCACTGGTGATTCAATCAACAATAAATGTAAAATTGGAATACGTATTTGACGATACGAGTTGAAAAGTAATGCTCTAGTTCTCCAACAGAAAACCTGGAATTGAATGAAATTTATTATTAATTGTAGTGTAATGAACTGATTCTATTCATATTGGAGTCGAGTCATCGACCCCCCCTCCCCTCAAAAAAAGACAAAATACCCAGTGACTATGTTGATAGGAAAGAATATAATATGGAATATACCAAATTGATGTGTATATCACTGATAATTCATTTAATGAAGATAATTGGTTACAGGCTACACTTCCTGTGAAACGGAGAAAATACTTTGAGAAAAAAAGTCTGAGAAAAAGCTCTGTGAAAAAGATACACGAAAAAAAAGCACGAGAAAAAAGTAATAAGAAAAATGTTCGTAGAAAAAAGTTCCCAGATTTTTCTCCCAACTTTTTTACCTGGACTTTTAAGTTTCTAATTTTTTACCAGGACATTTTTCTTATCTCTCCGTACTTTTTTCTCGATAGTTTTCCCAATAACTTTCTGGCCGTATTTATTTGCTGACATTTTTTCTTGGACATCATTCACCGGACTTTTTTCTCGGATTTTTATCATACTTTCTTCTTTGGACTCCTCTCTCTTTTCTTCGAACTTTTATTGTCAATCTATTTTCTCAAACTTTTTTTCTGGACGTTATCTTGGACATTTTTTCCCGAGATTTTTTCCCGACCGCATTTCACGGATTTTGTTCCTGCAGACTTTTTCGTTCCGAACTTCCTACTCGGAATTTTCTACCGTACTTTCTTACCGGGACTTTTTAACTTCTAATCTTCTTTATTTGGACTTTTTCTCTTGATTTTTCACTTACTTTCGTCCCTGATTTTTTCCCCGTACATTTTCTTCCAGAACTATTTTCACGGACTTTTTTCTCTGTAATTTATTTCCCGAACTTTTTTCTAAGCACTTTTTTCCCCGACTCTAGAACTTTTGTATCTGGACTTTTGTCTTTTTACCAAAATTTTTCATTCCTAGCTTTTGTTACACAACTTTTTCCGGATTTTTTTCTCGGGCATATTTTCACCATAACTTTTTTCCCTGGAATTTTTCTCGGTTTTTTTCCTGAGCGTTTTCTTTCGGATTTTCTTTCCCGAAATTTTTTTCGCTTTTATTCTATTTTTGTTTCTTCAAGCTTGCTTCAAACGGGTTGGGGCATTTTTTATATCTTCTCGAGATATTTCCACTGGTGAAAAAATGTCTGCTAAAAAAGTTCAGGGATAAAGTCTGTTGAAAAAATCCGAGAAAAATTCTCGGGGAAGAAGGTCAGGACAAAAAGTTTGGGAAATAAGTTTGGGAGATTTTTTCCCCTGACATTTTCTTCCAGAACTTTTCCCCCAAATTTTTTCCTTAGAATTTTATTCTCGGGCTTTCATCCCAAACACTTTTTCGCTAACTTTTTTCCCGGACTTTTTCTTCCCGAATAATTTCCACAGAATTTCTGCTTTTTTCCGTGACTTTTTTTTACCGGCCTTTCTTTCTCCTAATTTTTTTCCCAATACTCCATTCCTGCACTCTTTTCCCGGAATCTTTCTTCCCGATAATTTTTCCCCGGTTTTGACTCTGACTTTTTTCCCGAATTTTTTTGTCGGTCTTTTGTCCCCTACATTTTTCTCGGATTTTTTTCCTGGAGATTATTTTCCCAAACTTCTTTTTCTGAACTTTTACTCTTTATTCCCCCAGACTAGTTTCCTTGCTTTTTTCCTGAATCTTTTTTCTCCGGGCTTTTCTTGCCATGTTTTCCTGGGCATTTTTCCAGGCCTTTTTTCCTATTTACAAAGGAATTTTTCTCTGGATTCTTTCCCGATTTTTTCCCCTGGACATTTTTTATTCAGAATTTCTTTTGTTCATATTCTATTTTGTTTTATCCAAGCTTGCCTCGAAACTGGTTTGGGCATTTCTTGACATCTTCTTCCTTTCTCGAGATATACTTACTAGCGTTTTTCAAATTTGAGACATGTTAATGATGGAGTTGAACTTCATGTAAAAAATGTCATCATTATTTTTGTTGTGACTGATTCATGAGTTGCCAAGTATGCAATAAGAGCTTGCAAAAAAGAAACGATACAAAAGTATATGTGTAGACACAATATTTGAGAGAAATATCTAGAACGCTAGAGCGAAAAATCAAATAACTCATCTCCGAAAGCGAAGGCAATTATTCTTCCGTCATCGCAAATCGCATTTGACCTACGTTTGAAGACAAAGAGGAGAAACTTTCAGCCGCAGTTGGAGTAAGTTTGTTTCAACGGCGGAGGCTCGGAGAGTTTGCGGAAAATTCGGTTATCTATCGGGAAAATTTCATTGGAAGGCACGAGAACGCTCAGGATAAGATCTGTGTCTCTCGATACGGTTGATATATCCCCTTGGTAACGGCCATATAAATGCAGATAGCCTGGCTAAAAGCGACTGCCTTACTCCTTTATCTTTAAACTAATGTGCCCAGAACTACATGAAAACTTCGCATCCCATCCCGCCTAGGATCTCATAATAAATGACCTTATTTATTATTCATAATAAATTCGTACTATATCCCCGGCATCCATTCTACTGTATCAGTAAACAGTTAGTTGAATTAAGTCAACCCGGCCAAGAGCTGCTCTTGCACATTGGCGGATACAGAGGGGGGACGTTTTATTTGTTAGCATTATTTTAACAGCTGTAACTACTTTAATAACGGGGAAAACATCTGTCGGGAATTGCCGACCACGCATGGACAGAGCACCACCGAATTCTTTAGGACGAGGCTATTGTTCTTCATAGAGAGGAACATTGGCTCAAACGCAATTTATATCGAAGCCAATGGTGCATTCAGTCAACCAACCGTGGAAATCAAAAACGTATGGAGACCGCCAATGGACCGTTTTGGAAGGAGAAAAACCGCAAAAACATAAGACCCCGCGAAAATATCATATAGATTCTCAATTTGTCAGTACTCACCTGAAGACGATTGCAGATTCAAGCAACTGAAACGTAGTAATTTCGTACTGGTATCGTACAAACATGTATGAACCAAATGATCAAACCAAATGATCAACAAATATTTCTGACACTTTGTGAATACACCTGCTTACAGAAGACTGGGACATGGCATACGATTTATCTTTTACCATAGATTTCTGGTAATTGCTATGGACAAATAAAGCAAAGCTGAAAGAAAACTATGCAATTGGTTATAGAATGAAAATTCATAATTTTTTTCAATTGTATTACACGAGATAAGGTCTCCTCAAACCAAAGCGGGAACGCGGGAGCGGGATGAACACGAGACCTAATTTCTATAGTGGGAAATGTGAACCTACCAACCGGTGCAATTATTTGTATTCCAAAATGCAAGCAAGCATGTTCCGTTCCGCTCTCGTTCCCACGTTCCCGCGTTGGTTTGAGAAAACCAGCATCCTCTTCTTCCTGCGGGACATTGCAAAGTGATCGCTCATTTAGTTGAATAATTCCCAAGCCAGTTCTCTGGTTGATCTAAAATCTTTCCGAAAATCTGGAGTCTCGAAAGGGTTGCTGATATCCCTCAACTACCTATTAAATCTCCGATTTCATTCTCTAGCGAACAACAGATATGTAATCCGATGTACCTTGAAAAATCATCATAATACCTTCTTCACAGTTCTTCCTAGATTACAACCAATACGTCTGCTTGATTTGAACAATTTCTATTTGATAACTATTTAAATTTTGCAAAGGACGGGTAAGAATTATTCCACCAACACCAACAATTGGTTATAAGCATTCAAAATATCCAATTTAGTGAATTTCTGACCACCCTGTAATGATGAAAAAATATCCTCGATACGAGGTAAGGGATGATTGACATCTTCCAAAAATTCATTAATGGTGATTTTGTAATTAGCACACAAACGAATTTTACCATTTGGCTTCAATATAGGTACTGAAGGTGTTCCCCAAAGTGAATGTGAAACTTTTTCAATTACACCTTCATTCTCTAATCTAATTAACTCACTCTCCACTTGTTTTTTGAATGCAAATGGTATAGGTCGTGGCTTATGAAAAATAGGTATTACATTATCAAGAATTTTCAATTTAATTTTCTGGCCATTAAAAGTTCCCAATCTATTTTGAAAAATTAAATGAAATTCTTTTTTTAATTCGTTGAAATTTTTGCCTAGACTTTGTGCAAAGTTAATATACAGTGTGTCTCACTTCTCATGGAAACACCCCCGTATCTTCCGTAACAATAGAGGTAAAATGATGAAACTCACTGGACTGATGGTAATGCTTAAAATGCACCTACCACCTGAATGGAGTTGGCCTAAGTGATATACACTGCCCGCCACTCGCGATGGTACAACCCATTTTTACGGTAAAACATACTAGGGGACAGAATAGGCTCAAAATTCCTACAGATTCATGATCAGGACCACCAACTTACTACAGAGACACGTTTTCCCTGGAAAAATTTCAGTCCTGAAAAATCCGAATTTGTCTCACTTCTCATGGAAACACCCCCGTATCTTCCGTAATTTTTTACGTAGAACCATAAAATTTCCAGGATCGATAGATACACTGGAAATAAACTCACTGCACGGGAATGGTCAATCTACGTAATATACACTGCACGCCAGCAGCGAAGGAACCAGCCATTTTTCTATCGCTGCTGGCGTGCAGTGCACATCATATAGGATGACCCGTTTTGTGCAGTGAGTTCATTTCTAGTGTATCTATCGATCCTGCAAATTTCAGGGTTCTACGTATAAAATTACGGAAAATACGGGGGTGTTTCCATGAGAAGTGAGACAAATTCGGATTTTTCGGGACTGAAATTTTTTCAGAGAAAAAGTGTATCTGTAGTAAGTTGGTGGTCCTGATCACAAATCTGAAGGAATTTTTAGCCTATTTTGCCCCCTAGTATGTTTTACCGTAAAAATGTGTTGTTCCATCGCGATTGGCGGGCAGTGTATATCAGGTAATCCAACCCCATTCAGGTGGTAGGTGCATTTTGAACATATACATCAGTCCTGAGAGTTTCATCATTCAACCTCAATTATTACGGATGATACGGGGGTGTTTCCATGAGAAGTGAGACACACTGTTATACCTCATTATTCTGGATAGCCAAACCAAATATGCTTATCAAATCTCTTTCCATTAAAATTTTCAACGCATTTTTCACCAACAAAATATTGCAACTTTTGGAAACATCTTTCAATTGAATATTAACAGATATTTCACCTTCAGGTATGAGAATGGATCCACCATAAGTTTTCAATTTGATAGTTGTAGGATTGAGATGAATATTTGAAAACCGTTCTTGATAAATTGAAAAAGGGATACAACTTAAACAAGCCCCAGTATCTACTTTCATCTGAAGAGGAACTTTATTTATTAAAACTTTGACTGAAATTGATTTCATAATATTTGGTGATCCCAAATGCAACATTTCAACAAAATTTCCTTCCTTATTACCTGAACCACTACCTTCCATCGAATCAATTTCATTTAATCCATTTATATTAATATCCTCTTTTTCCAGAAATTTATTTTTCTCAAGTCTTCTCTTACAAGCTGCACTTATGTGCCCTCTAATCCTGCAAAGAGAACAGATGTACTTTTTATATTCACAAGCTGAAAAATTATGATTTGGTTTGTTGCAATGATAACATAAAACCTTAGATTGATTGATATTTGTATTCTCATCTTTATATTTCGTATGTGCTACCGTTCGAATCCTATGTATCCTATTGATGTCAACGCTACTCTTCACTTCTCTCAACACTGCTTCCTTACTCAAGGCAATATCCAATAAACTTGCCAAATCTTTTGAAGGCTTTTCTTCACACAGTCTATCTAGAATCGGTCCAGACTTCATCCCTGCCACAAACTTATCCTTCACCCGTTCCATCAACATATCACCAAGGAAATTGCATTTCGATGCGACGTCCCTCAATTTCACGTACCAGTCATTAACAGCTTCTGCTCCTTGCTTAAGTGAATCAAACTGAATCCTTTGTCTGTATATTGACCTTTTCGTCTCAAATTGGGTAGACAAGATGGAAACTAACTCTGCATATGACTTTTCTTCAATCATATTCGCCATGAAAATCTGGTCTAAACGCTCTTCAAATATCTCCCAATCATCTTCTTCTTGAAAATTGGGGATAGTAGTAATACCAGCATTTATTAGCATCATAATAGGATTTTTTTCTGCTGCTTCAATTTCTGTCATATTATAACTTCTGACACCGTCTTGTTACGAATTTCAACCAATTCCTTATCCTCGTCACCAAATTCGCTGTATATTGAGATTTCAAATAGAAATAAATTATGATTTCAGTTTTCAAGTTGCTTATTATTCGTAAATACATAAAAATATTTTTGCTTCCTTGACAACATTCAAGATATATAGAGCAAAGAGTACACCAACTAACAAGAGGCGAATTAAAGTGGTTTTCGTAATCACAAATTTGAGAGCGCATGCGCGATTTAAGTAGTTTAACTGTCAGTGTCAATCAGCCACTTCCGGTCTCATAATTGTGTCGCAGTGTTGCCGGTTTAAGAATAATTACTGGTATTTACCGTAATACTGGAGGAAATATATGAGCTAAAATCCTTGAAATGAAAAACGAACAAGTTATAGGTACATACCAATATAATAAACTCATCAAAATCTCAGACATTGCAGGAAATGCTATCCTAAAATTATGCATACAATCAAGTTCAAGTTTGTCCAGTAATTTCATCTTGACCTGTTGGCAATACTGTCTATTCATCCAAAAATAGTAAACATTGTCAAATATTACGTTTTCATTGACATTGTTTTTATGGTGAATTTGTAGTTTATTGAAGTTCATAGTTTATATTAGTAAACATTCTTTTGTGTATTTGGATAATTTGGATTGTGGTTAGTGCATAGTATTGTTAAATATCAATGAATTCTCGCAAAGGTGGTTTTTTTTGTATATGCCGCGGCTGTAACTCAAGAACAGGCGGACGTTTCAGCATTTTTACAATACCCAATGATCGTGTTAGGTATGTAGAAAATTCGTTGAATTTTCGGCAGCTCCATTTGAAGATGGATGAAAAGAAGGTGGAGTCATATGAACGATATTATTTCTCATTTACTGAAAACTCATTTAATTTTATTTTTCTAGATCTGAAGTTTGGTTGAAAAACTACAATAGGCTAGGTCTTATTGAGAAAAACATCGATGCTTTACACAAGAACTACAAATTGTTCGAGCTTCATTTTGAAGAAAAGTAGGTAGGTATATTTATAATAGTGGAATTAGAAAAACTCTATTCCAGCAAGCATATCCTACTGTATTTTTACATCTGAAACACAAGGACCAGTTTGATTTAAGAGAAGACCCTTCCAAGGAACTGGTAATACTTGAAGGTGCGTGTTTATAGTTTCACCATTACTAGTATTTAAAATATATCTGGTGATATGTATGATTTTTTGAGTTTTGTAGGTAATACTACTTCATTCTCAAAAGAAGTGGCGTAAGTAGAAAGTGAAGAATACGAAATGGAAACATCAAGTCAACCTCAAATGATTTCAGGTAATTTCAAAAGTTAGATATAGACTTTAGGTGTGCTTAACTTGTTGTTGGACAGTGTCCGATTTCTTATAGACTGATGTTATTACAGTACGCTGATTCGCTAAATATTATTCTTTGTACTTATAAGAGGGGAGAGATTGAGTGGAAGAAAGCACTTGTGCAACTCTTAATTGAGTTGAACCAGCGCTAACTGTACCTCTTGATAGGTAAAAAATGATGTAATCATTTTAATAATATTATACTAAATTTTTCTCTTTACCTATCAATAAAAGCAATAATTATTCTTAAGTGATAATCAGAGAGGGCTGGTTAAGACTAAGAATAACTCATGACTGTATGAAACAAACATGATTCTTTAAGTTATGACAATTTCTCTAGGATTACTAATATGTTGAATAACAATTAGGACTCCATATTGTATATTGTCATTCATACAAAATTGTAAAATCCAAATTGACAGTTTTATTTACATATTATTAATCTCCTTCAATATATCAGATGTACTACATCGGAGCTGTTTAATGCTCATAATTTAGTTTGTGTTCCATCAACCAGTAATCCATGTAAGCTCCCCAAGAAAAAATAAGGTGCACAGGAAAATCCAATGTCTAATGTTGAAGATAAATAAACAAAAGGCGACATTGAAGAAAAAATCAGAAAACGAAAAATATAGCCTATCTGATTTTAATACAATATATGATAAGTTTTCAAACAAGGCATTAGCACACATAGTTAGGTCATTAAGAGCAATGGTGTATTCCTATGAATGAATATTGCAGAAACTCATTTATCAAGTGTAACATTTTTAACGTTACCCAGTTGGTAAAGGTAAACTGACCTACAATAATTTTCCTAACCTCGTGACTCTCAGAATGTACAACTTACTGCCAGTCACTATAATGAACTGTAAAACGTTGACCATTTTTAAGAACAGATTAAAAGACTATATGTAACTGTATTTATTGTCTAGAGGAATATATGTCCATTTAGTTTGTAGGTCGATATCGATGATTCGTATGTAATATGAAATGTAATTATCAAAAGGAAAATAAAGTTTATTTAATTAATTTGTTGTTTTTTTTTCCAATTACCTATCTAGTTGCCAGAATTTTAACAGCCTATTTATTAAAATTCTTGTTTCTTTAGTGTTAGTCAAAAATTGCCTAATGATGATTCCATCTCTAGACTATTTGGCAATAGTATTTAAACTAGACAATGGCTTCAGATTTACTACCCAAAAGAAATGTTAAATTTTATTAAAATTCTTACAATACATGTGTTGCTTGAAAGACATTGTTTTTACTTGATTGAAGTTTATTTGTTAATCGATATCTTATAGCCTACCAATTGTAGCCATCTCAATTTATAGCATTTTTGATGTGGTTTCAGGAAAACTGATGGAAATACTAAATTCATAACTTCAGAAAAAGTTCGTGCCTGTATCAATTTCATTGGTATAATTTAGATACTTCAATTTTTGTGTCTATCAAAATCACGATTTTATATCAAAGTGCAAGTTTTATGTTAAAATAGTAGTGGATTTGGATATCATTTACACATTTACGAAATTACATAGTAAAAGTTTGCCATCAACTAATTCCGTCAATTACATTAAATTTTGTCACAACAACGATGTTTATCAACATAATTGTTTTTCTTGGTGTAGTTCGGTTTTAGAATTTTAATCACTATTTGTGGTACTTTTCTCAGTGTATCAGGTACGTTGTAACGTATTTCCGCTCAAAATCGTGTGTACTCAACATCAAAGGTTCCGACAAAACTTTCGCCTCTTGTTAGTTGGTGTACTCTTTGATATAAGTACTCTAAAATGAACTAAACTGAATACACTACAGTATCCAAAGATTTTTGACCCATACAACTTGCGCTTCCTCCTGAAACGTGTCCGTACACGCCTCTGCTCTTGCAGCGGCGTGGGTTTGTATTCACAATCGATTCGAAGGGTAAACTTTTCTATATAATGAATACCATTCATGCAAGTTTTGGTTGCACGGTATTCAAGAGGAGCCCGAATTACATCCAGCAAATTCGTATTCATCCACTTTGGGGTCATTTCTATAATTGGATAGCCGGTAAACTTTTGAGAATGAAGGATATCTGCAAGAATACTAATTAGCAGGTTTCCATCACAAAGTTTATACCATGCACGGCTATTAATTATTCAAATTCCGTTGTAATAATATTCATTCATCGAACATTCATCGAACACGAGAAAATGAACGTTTAATAGTTATTTAATCAACTAGTGTATTAATCGCATTATAATATAAGAGTTGATTGCAATCTTTTTCCGTCTACCTCACTCTTTAGCAGTTTTCGCAACATCTGACAACATGAATTTATCCTCAATAGATAGATAGATAGCGATAGATAGCGTTTATTTGACTACGTTATGTGAATAAAAACATTTGTAGCAAGTCAAGAGTACAAGTAGGCCTGATGCTGAAATCAGAAAATTACATAAAGATGAAAAATATCAATATACAGTGTGTTCCTAGACCAGTGGGACAGTTAAATATCTTGATTTGGGAAGCTGAATACACTTGCGAAGAATAAATGAAGAGGGGGTTTTTGTATAAAGTGTATAATTTCAAAATATACAAAGCGCTTTCGACTTTCGTCATCTTCAGTGCTTCAAGTCAGGTAACAGGAAGAATTACAATTTTTGAAGTCATCTTATATGTATTTTATAAAATTTCTGGCTTAATTCCAACGGAAATCATGTTAGAATTTGAAGGCCATGTGGCTATGTCAAGTATATCAAGTCTTTCAAAATACTTGACATACCCACATGGTCTTCAAATTCTAACATGATTTTCGTTGGAATGAAGCCAGAAATTTTATAAATACATATAAGATGACTTCAAAAATTGTAATTCTTCCTGTTACCTGACTTGAAGCACTGAAGATGACGAAAGTCGAAAGCGCTTTGCATATTTAGAAATTATACACTTTATACAAAAAAAAAACCTCTTCATTTAGTTAAATATCTCTTGAACCAATAGGAATTTTCAAAATATTTTTATTTCACATCATATCGCATTATGAGAACTAACTTCAGGAATAATTATTTTTTATACGAAGGGCGCAAGAAAAGCACACAAAATCGAACATCAGTTTTTTTAAATGGAACACCCCATATATATCAACACATCTGAATTCTCATTCATTTAGGCTAATTATTAGTTTTTTATTTTTGAAAATCCGACAAGGCGTTGCCAAGTTATAACAGTTTTTCTTTAAATACAGACATTTTTGAAGACAAACCCATCATTCATACTACCAAGAAATTATGAAATCATTCAAGGCTCTTGGTAGTCGGTAGCATATTCTATCATATGAAATACTTATCTCCTTCGAAAGTTATACAGGGTGGTCAGAAAAATGATATGATTTTCACGAAATTCAAACTTTCCTCTCATCAATTTTTCAAATCATGCACCCTACAATATGCATGATTTTATATCTCATTGGTGGTTCGATTGCTTATGGTTAATAGTTGTTAAGGAGTGATGTGAATTCCATTATCAACAAACGCAAATTAAAAAAAATTTCACCAATCTATTTATTCAACTGTACTTAACTACTAAACAAACAGTCTCAAAAAGAAAAAACTGTCATGACGAATATCTAGGCATGATAATATTGATATAAATGTTCGAATTGCCTTCCGTTTGCTGCAAGGCACATTTCAAAATTTTTCATCACATGATTTTTTGTAACATTTTCCAACATTTGCGGTGTTATACTTTGACAAGCCGTCATAATTCTATTTTGCAAATCCACCAAATTCACTGGTTGAGTAGAATACACCTCTGATATCAGATACACCCACAAAAAAAGTATAAAGTGGCCAAGTCTGGCGAACGAGCCGGCCATTTTATTGGTCCGTTTGTTCCGAACCATCTTTGAGGAAAAAGAACGTTCAAATTGTCTGTCACGATCCCAGCATTATGAGGCGGCGCTCCATCCGGCTGAAAAAACATTTCTCTTAGGTGCCCAAGGGGAACTTCATCAAGATGATTATTGAGTTCATTTTGAAGGAAATTAAGGTAACTTTCATCATTTATAGTACCTTGATAAAAGTATGGCCCTATCAAATTATCCTTGAAAATTCCACACCAAACAGTTACTCCCCAAACCTCCTGAAAATTGGTTTCTCGAACCCACTGCGGATTTTCCATGGACTTGGAATAAAATTCTTTCTCCATGTGCGTTCAGTAAAGCAACAGGTGCCATGATTGAATTCGGCATTTTTTAAATAATTTTTAATATTTTTACCAGTAATTGTTACATATAATCCATAAGTTCGAATTTATTGCTTCATGTTTTTAAGAGAAACATTATCAATAAAAATTTAATGAATCAATACAATCAAGAAATAGTCCAACAATTCCTCATTACAGTGTGAAATTGCTTCTGAAGAGTATGTATTCCAATTCTTCCGACCTCCCTGATGATCTTAGAAGAGTGAAATAGATTTTTGTCGACCAAAATGTATTGGAGGCCTAGCGAAAGAGATGCAATTCACGCATCAATGGAATGAGCGATTTTCTGTGAGTGATACTTCTGAATAACATTCTCCCTTATCTCATTCATAGATAAGAATCTGTAATGGAAACTGAACATTTAATAAATAATGAACTATCTGAATGAAAATGCAAATTTTCACTTTCAGATTTTTTCTCTAAAGTTATATAGGGTCTTTCTCAATATCTATCAGATGTAGTTCAATGTCCAGCGTGGCTTTTGCCGGGGAACTAGTTGTTTTCTGTTAGATATTACAAAAAAGTAACTTCAATATTATCGTAGGGTTTTTTCCATTTCCAGAGGAGTCAAATTTTTATTGAGAATGTTTCTCTTTAAAACATGAATCCCTTCCAATAGAGGTTATCTTGTTCGATGGAAAACAACGACTAAATTCCAACTTTCAGTCGCAGATGATTCCACAACTGACTTTATGAACATCCTGTTCATATTTTCAATGAAATCAATTATTGCTTCATGTTTTTTAATGCACTGAATTGTGACCTCAAATTTTTTCCAAACATAAGATTTGCAGGACTGCAATTTGTAGTACAATGGGGAGTATTACGGTAATCGAAAAGAAAATAACTCAGAGCTTGATACACCGTCAAAACCTTGTTAGTACCTAATGCATTTTTCAATGCATTCTATACAGATTTCACTGAATTTTCGGCAGCTCCATTTGAAGATGGATGAAGAGAAGGTGAAGTCATATGAATGATATTATTTCTCATTAAAAATTCTCTAAATTCATTGGAACAAAAAGAATATCCTTCAGAGACTATCTGCTTAGGCAACTCAAATCTTGCGAAACAACATCTCGAAATTTCAATCGTCAAATCAGAGGTTATTGATGTTATTGGAAACACTTCTAACCATTTGATATGAGCATCTAAAATAATTATGAAATATCTTCCCAAAAATGGACCCATAAAATCAAAATGGACACCAAGGTCCTTTCGGCCAAGGCCAATTATTCATAACAGATTTAGGAGGTGATTGCTTAATAATCAGACACATTTCACATGTTCTACAGAGATCTTCTATCTGTTTATCCAAAAGTCAGATCTGGCCAAACTTTTCATCTTTACTATCCCCATATGCGAAATATGTAGATTATGTAATATATGATTTCCAAGAATTTGTGGTATAATAATTCTGTTGTTCTATAACGAACAATCTGATTCTAAACTCAGTTCATTTTTTATTCTATGAAAAACTGAACAATCTTGGTCACATTCATTTCCCCAACCTTAAATTTAATAGTTAATATTTTGAGAGATTTTCAATAAAATTTTATCTTTCAAGGTGGCTTCTCTCACTTTTTCGAAATTTATTGGAAAATTTTCGTTGTCTGAAAAATATTCCACAAAATTCAAATCAACCTTTTCAATTGAAAGCTCTTCCACAGGTAGATGTTCTCTAGATGGAAAGTCAGCCTGGTTGTTTCCAGATTTCACAAGTTTAATATCATATTGATAATTTGACAATATGAGAACCCATCTTCTCAATCGATTCGCAGAATACTGGGGAATACTTTGGATACCAAATGTTAGATAAAGGCTTGTTGTCGATAACTAACGTGAATTTTCGACCAAATAAATAGGAATGAAATTTACACAAACCAAATATCACTGCCAAACCTTCCTTTTCAATTTGACAATATTTCTCTTCCACAGAAGGTAAAGTTCGTGAGGCATGAGCAATCGGCTTTTCTATACCATCAGGCATAATATGAGTAAGCATTGCTCCTAAACCCGAGTCACTGGCATCTGTGGTCAAATGTAAAGGAAGGTCAGGATTATAATTTAGCTGAACTTAACAGCTCTTGGATTTTTTCAAATGCAATTTGGCATGAAACACCTTTTATATGTATATATTTATTTGATAGTGAATCAAGTCACTATATATGTTTGATGTCATGACGATTTTGTTTGTTGTTTTCAATAATGAATACTTGTGAATTTGGAATATACAATTATTTACTATCAAAAACAACATACAAAATCGTCATCACATCATACATATATAGTGACTTCATTCACTACTAAATAAATATATAGCTATACAAGGTGCTTCGTGTACAAAAGCTACTATACTACAATTTTCATGACATTTTCAGTTGAATGTGTCCAAGGTAGAAAAAAACCCACTTAGTTTCACCGCGAGAAATTGTAGGAGAAAAGGCTATCTTCTCCTCTATTATGCCTCACATTTTGTGGATTTTCTTTAGAAATTTTAAGTGAAATATTGGGAATATTGTCTGTAGACACTGAACAGTTACACAAATTGTGGATTTGCTGTCGAAATTACTCAAAATCTCATTCTCTGCGATTTTATAACCTTCAGGCCACCTTCCCTCTAAGGTATGTTTCTCTTTAACTCGTTCAAATTTCACATGAAAACCAACTGATATATTGTAGGCCTCTTTCTACTTTGATAATAAAGACACCCTGTTACACCTATCGAAGACACTTGCCACACCTATTCGCTTGCTAATTTGGAGCTGAACATATAAGCGATTTGATGGGCATGAGCTTTCTTCTCCAGTTCCTGTGGGCTGGATCATTGGGAAAACATATTCAGTTGGCACATATCCAAGGGACTGGAATAAGGAGACTTCTGAGACACACAGATAAGGCTTTAGTTTCATGCAATATTAATTTTATATTTTCATGCTTTCCTACTAATTATCTTGTGCTTACTCAGATTCTAGTGTTGCATCCACGTATATGTATGGACTCTGCATGATTCGGTGCTTCATTGCGACTGGTGTTTAACTTAGAAGGGGGGCTCACGCATATTTACCTAATTACACACTGTGAACATTCGGTATATGTATGCTGAATGGTTCTTAGATGAATTGTCACTGATAATATTTCTTGCGTTGAAAATAATCTCCTTTTTCAATAAAATAAATGTCATGGTTTAATTTAAATATTTAATGTCAAAGTTGTCAAATCCTTCTGACTCCTGTCATTTACAAATCTATGGTTAAGATAATTACAAGAGCATAGCTAGCACCCAAAGAGAATGAACTAACAAGGATGGTTTAATAAGCTCTAGCCAATCAGAATCTTGTAGCATCAACGCGTCATAGTGACGTACTTGGATATAAGTGCAGAGTCGAACTTGAACCAAGCAACAAAACTGTCAGCAGTAACTCTCATATACCAAGAGCTAGTCCGTCGCTGTCTATAGAGAACGGCGGCCATGACACGTCCAACTACGTCACATTTCGTCACAAATGTTCTTTCATCTCTTTCTACTAGTGTCCCCATTGTCTTATGGGGATTAAACTCTCCTTGTTAAATAACGTTTAGTCTCCTTGCACATCACCCAGTGTTGCATTCGGCCTCGTTCGAGTTGGGCAGTACAGCCAATGACAATATTGACACTTGTTTTGCCAACTTCATATCGTTAGTCATTGGCCTGTGCCCTCACGACCTTTTGCCAGCTCGGTATTATTTCCACATACCACACTACCTCCCAGTTACTACCACTTCGAACAAATACACCTCGATTACGCTCTATACTTGATTTCATTTTGTATTTACCCACCCCCATCTCCACTGAGCAAGGGTCTGTTCAGGCTAAGTAGCTCAAATACGCCCCTGTCCAACTAGGAGCGTAACATATTATTTGTTATAGCAGTAAAAAAAGCTTGCTCATTTCCCACTCGTATGATTTGCAGTACTTGCCTACGGCTCATGCTGCAAACTTCATACTTCTGGGAAATGACTATCATTTCGTGCTAGTTATACAATATACTATTTGCTTTCGGAGAGTTAAGTTGTAAAACAGCATCAGCTGACACGTCGCCCTTTCATCTATGTCACACAATATATTTTTTGCAAGATGAATAAAGACGATTTGTCATCATTATTATTATTAGATACCAAACGTCATTGGATGGAAGAAGGAATAATTTGTATTTTTAAAATTCGTTTGATATATGAAAAATTGTGAACTGTGTGTGTTTGAAGTTAATGAAGCCAAAGTTACCGCTTCATTCACGAAACAACTTTGTTTCATTCTAACTACCACATGATCATCCAATCTGTTGAGAACTACATAGAAATAATTTGTTCTCTGTCTTTTTTTAATGATATTAATATTGATAGAAATGATGTTAGTTAACGAGAAGACCATTGAATCACCCTTGCTTATAAACTGTATAAATTCAAACGCTTCGTTTGATATGAGAACATTATCCGAGAGTGAAGCTTGGAAATCTTGTATAATTCCGTCATCAAAAGCCGAGTCTGGATGAAGGGAGATACACAATGTGTATACCCGTCTTCCCACCCACATGGAGCATTTTGAAATCCGCCCATTAAAAAACGAATGGAGATGGAACGACATAACTAATTTGTGTTGCGACTCCATTTTTCCCCACCAACCTTTGGAGGCCTCCGAAGCATTAGCGTCAACCTTTATTACGTTTTTGGCGTCAGTTGCCAAATGAGCCCGCTTTTTCGAGCAAATTTTATCATTTTCCCGAACTAACGTATAGACGGGGGAGATTAATCGGGTGACACAAATCGGGAAATTAATTTCACCACCCTCGGAAAATATTTCCGTTAATCAATCTGTGTTTTATTTCTTTATACATTGCATTCAGTGTGGAACTTAGTTATAGAAAATCATAGCATGGATATTCTAGAGACTTAGACCGGGATCCCACGCCTATTTTCAAAAATGATTAATAACAGGCTGAATCTTCCCGAGTAGCTTCGTTTTGCCGAGACGCCCAACTTTTTTCTCTCCGAAAATTCTTGATAGTGGTAGCTAATGAAATACGCAGGCGTCAATCATTTCGATTTGGTGAGTGCAAAAAAGTCATTAATAACACTTAGTTTTTTAGTTGAACCTCGAGATAATTCGATGAAGTACTCGAAAAAACTTTTGTCCTACGAACATGTACCAATGGCGTGGTCATAAAAATTCATTAATAACCAGCGGATTTTTTTTACCGTTGCTTGGTTAATATTTGTATAATTGTAGGACAATATGACCGTCCTACAAATTGAATGGTAGGTATTCCCAGTCCTACGCTCCAAAATTGTCAATTCCATGGTAAAAAAAAATTATTAATAACTGTAGGACAATGATAACACATGAAAGGTAAAGTGTATTCTTCACCTAAATAATATAGTGTCCTACCAAAAAACGGTGTGTGCTAGTCCTACAAAAATTATTCAAAATAACGAATTATTTTGAAATTGTGGTTTAGCTAATTTAATATACTTTTATTCCTAAAGTAATGTTACTTTCAATGTACGAGGATATATTGAAAAATTCTTTTCCTACTATAGAACCAAACAAAATTTCAATGTCAAAATATTTTATTACTCAACATATTCTCCTCTTAATTGGATATATTTATTACAGCGAACCTGCAATTTTTTGCATGGCAACATGAGATTTGTGTACAGGGGCGTTGTCCTGCAAAAACAAAATACCTTTGGATAGCTTTCCGCGTCTTCTCTCTTTAATTTTTTCCCGTAGAGTGGTCAGTAATGTCGAATAGTAATCTCCAGTTATTGTTCCACCCTTATCCAAAAAATCAATCATGATTACTCCATGGCAATCCCAAAAAAACTTAAGCAAGAACTTTTCCAGCAGATTTTTCTTCTTAGGTATTGGAGAACCGGATTGTCGCCATTTCATCGACTGTTGCTTTGTTTCTGGATCGTTGAAATGTTCCCAAGTCTCATCCATAGTACCAATTCGGTTTAAGAAGTCTACATCGTTTTCAAATCGAGCACAGATCGAACGCGATGCTACTACCCTTGCACGCTTTTGGTCAACATTCAAACATTTGGGGATCCATTTTGCAGTAATTTTTCTCATGTCTAAATTAACGTGAACTATATGATTAACGCGTTCGTATGAAATATTCATAGCTTCAGATATCCGTTTCAGCCCAATTCGACGGACTGTTAAAATCATGTCATGAACTGCATCGATATTTTCGGGGACTGACACAGAAAATGGCCTTCCCGATCGGTCATCATCTTCTATGGAAAATTTACCTCTTTTGAAGCTTGCAGTCCAATTTTTCACGGTCGCGTACGAAGGACATTGATCACCAAGGGTATTAAGCATATCTTCGTAAATCTCCTTACCTCTCAACCCTTTTAAATACAGGTACTTGGTGGTGGCTCGATACTCCAATTTTTCGATTTTCACAATTTCGGTGGACATATTTTTTCTTTTAATTTATTGCGTAACTCTGGTTTACTTTTTTGAGGTCAAACTTTACACTGACATTTCTGATAAGTTATTGTTCGTTGCTATGGTAACGCAATAATAATAATAATAATAATATATTGCAAGAAAAAAGGATACACTGTTAGGTACATAAAAATATATCAATACCATAATCTGCAATACAGAAAAACACCATTTATGTTCTCTTAGAGCCTGTCTATGGCAGAAATTTCGACTACAAAAATGGTTTTGAGTAAGTATATATGTAAAGAAAAGTAAATCAAAAGTAAAATTTTAGCTTAATTCAACTAAAATATATAACATAGAAAGAATTTAAAGTAGGAATAAAACTTGAAACTTAAGTAGGTAGATTATGACTCGGACTAGTTGAAGGTATCAGAAATTTGAAGCATTTTGTTAAACATTATATAGGATTGATGATGTTGTGAAAAAATAATCGGTCATGTTGAGCAATCCATATCTTGTTTTTTTTTTTTAAATAAGTGTTTAGCGGATACTGATTTTATATCTTCGGGGACATGATTGAATATCTTTGGTGTCAGGTAAGTAAACGTCCTTTTACCGATAGACTTCTTGATCCCCCCATCCAATTATACCATAACTGATTAATGGATCTACAAGTGCATAGTAAATTGTCTTCAGTTTTTCTGGGGTAATATTTGTCGACATTGATAAAATTTATAAATTATTGATCTTATTTTATTTTTTTGTTTTTCTATGTGGAAATCCCATTTCAAAAATGAATCCAAATGAATTCCAAGATAATTTGTATTCATGGACAATTGAACGTTTTGGTTTTCTATCTGAATGTTTTTATAGGTTGGTAAACAATTTTCATATGATGTGAATGGCAATATTTTAGTTTTGTTCACGTTGACTGTCAGTAGGTTACAGTTAAACCATTTTATGATATTTTTCAGGTCATTTTCAGCCATTTCTCTCACAACATTCCATGAATCTCCGATGTATAAAATGACAGTATCATCAGCAAAAGAAATTGTTGTTCCAGGATATTTTCAAGTAAGTAATTTGTTCAGGTAGATTATAAAAAGAATGGGACCTAGAACTGTCCCCTGTGGGACTCCACATAGTACATCTTCTTCAGTGCTCATTGTTGCATTAAATTTAACTCGTTGTTTTCTTCCCTCAAGAAAGTTCCTGAAGAGATCTAACACCACTCCGCAATAATTTGTTTATGCAGGGAACTGGTCTAGGCTAACTAGATATCAATACATCCTCGTATAATTGTTTGTTCAATTCAAAAATATCATAGTATACTTAAAAAGAATTTGTAAAATAAAAATGATAATGGTATTGATGTTCATCTATTTCTTTGAACAATGTCTTGTCATGCTATGTAATGCAACACCCTTTGTGAAATATATTTTCTTATGCGAATGGAGGGCCTTACGAGCTACACATTAGATTTAATGTGTTTATAAAAAAAATCGATTTCGAATTAAAGCAAAAAAATCAAATCGATTCATAATTCGCAAAATAGCAGTAATAGAATTTGAAGACCCATTCTTTTTCAAAGAATTTGTAAAATAAAAATGATAATGGTATTGATGTTCATCTATTTCTTTGAACAGTGTCTTGTCATGCTATGTAATGCAACACCCTTTGTGAAATATATTTTCTTATTCGAATGGAGGGCCTTACGAGCTACACATTAGATTTAATGTGTTTATAAAAAAAATCGATTTCGAATTAAAGCAAAAAAATCAAATCGTTTCATAATTCGCAAAATAGCAGTAATAGAATTTGAAGACCCATTCTTTTTCAAAGAATTTGTAAAATAAAAATGATAATGGTATTGATGTTCATCTATTTCTTTGAACAGTGCCTTGTCATGCTATGTAATGCAACACCCTTTGTGAAATATATTTTCTCATTCGAATGTAGGGCCTTACGAGCTACACATTAGATTTAATGTGTTTATAAAAAAAAATCGATTACGAATTAGAGCAAAAAAATCAAATCAATTCATAATTCGCCAAATAGCAGTAATAGAATTTTTGACGCCCTGTAGCTTGAAAACTGGCCAAAGGATCGATCTGTGAACTGGACAACGTAATGAGGATGGCAGGATCAAAAAAATATCATATCAAATATGAGGATAAATGTGCAAACTTACAAAATATTTTGATCATTGTTTATTTCAGAAGGTATTGTCGAAATATCTGTAGGCTATTTAAGCCCGTGGCTTACGTTCAAATAGATTGATTTTACTGCCTTGAAATGAATTTAATTCAATTGGTTTGTTTCACCATGAGCCATGAGCTTTAGATTTGGGTAAAACTAACAGTTAGCCATACAATTTTTGTGCTAACAAAATCACCATGAATTTCGCCTACGCAGTTCATTAGCTACTAATATCAAGAATTTTCGTAAAATTGACAATTTCGGAGCGTAGGACTGAGAACACCTGTCATTCAATTTGTAGAACAATATTACCATTCAATTATACAAATATTAACCAAGCAACGGTAAAAACATCCGCTGGTTATTAATGTTTTTTATGACCACGTCATTGGTACATGTTGGGAGTGGGGGACTCTTCAGTAATACCATCCATTTTGTAGGACAAAAGTTTTTTCGAGTACTTCATCGAATTATCTTGAGGTTAAACTGAAAAACTAAGTATTAATAATAACTTTTTTGCAGAGTGTGCCAAAGAAATGATATATTAAAAAATTTTGATTGAAGAACTTAAAAATGTTGAAGTGAAGATAAACTTGAATGTGGACGATCAAAGCAACATAAAAATCATTGAAAATAGCCAAAGCAATAAACGTTCTAAACATATAGACGTTGGATACGCCTTTGTAAAGAAAAAATCAAAGAATATATCATAAATATTATATGTTTTTATTTCATTCGCATTAAGGATTAATTCAGAAACCCTGAACTGATTTGACGAGTGTCGAAAAATTTTCATTTATCATGAGATTAAGGTCTCTAGCAACACTAGGACGAAGTTCTTCTAACCCCCATCACACATCCTTCCATTATTTCCACTGCACATAAATAACACAATCGAGGAAAATATAAATCGACACGATGACACCCCAATCCCACGCAGCATACAAACATAAAACATTCATTCAATTTATTCCACATCACGGTCACCGAAAGCCGCTCATTGTGTATTAAGTAAAAGGCGTCGAGAATTGAAATGATTCCATGAAACAGCATAACTGTGTTGTGAGCTTGATTTATTCCCAGTATTATTCTTCCATTAAAGCCCGTGTCCAAGAAAGATAAGTAGGTTACGATGCTGCCTGACAAATTATTCTTGTATATGTTGAGACTCTTCACAAATGATGAACAGATGTTTTGAGTATTTTCCAGTTTCCTGCAATGAGGAAATCATCAGCATAATTTTTACTGTCTCCGATAGATATAAATATTCAATAATAGTGGCCCTAAAACTGTTCCTTGGGGAACTCCGTATTCAAATAATTTCAATTACCATTATGATTGTTGATTTGAACATATTGGATTCTATAGCCAAGATATTTCCAACAAAATCCTATATTTTCAAGTTTTTTGAGTAGATGTGAGTGAACTGTATATTGTTGGAATTGGTATCTTTTCATCTCGTGAGATATAACGTTTCTGTGTGAAATTATAGATGGCATCTTGTGTTGATACATTTCTCCTGAGTCCAAATTGTCTGTTTGATGAAATATTGAATTTTTTAAAGAAATCTTCCATGCTATATTTCAAAATTCTTTTAAATAATTTTGCTGAACTTGGAATCAATGTGAATGGTCTATGATATTATAGATATATCACATAGAAGTGGACTATTAAACAATCCCACGAATTAAACATTTTCGCTGATTCGTTTTGATTCAATTATAAAACTATAAAACATTCTTTGTGGTGGTTTACTAAGTAATATTGAAACACATAAATTTATATTTCAAGTATTTTATAAAAACTTATCCTTCGACATTCCAATATCCAAATTTTCAGTGATTTTATTTTGTCAGGCACCATCATCATCATAAACAACGAGCAATAATTTTTTTTTGACAATTATTTAAGAAATTCAAATTTTGACGGCAAGATTCTCAATTTTCTCGATGTGGAAATCATTTGAGAATTCCATTTGAAATTTCTGTCAATTATTATACCTAGATATTTAATACTATCTGTTTGTGGAATTTCGTTCATTTATCAATTATAATTGGTCATATATTTGAATTAAATTGAAGATGTTTGAGAAGTAAATGGGATATATTTTGTATTTTCAAAATTTGTTGTTCATAAATTAGCATCAAACCAATTTATCTTTGATTGGAAATCTTCTACAACAGATATTTTCAATAGTTTCTAGTTTTCCGCCTAGTATGTTGTAAGGGTATCATTAGCATAATTTTGAATGTCTCCAATAGTATTCAAATCAAAAAAATCATCAATATACTGTTCCCTGGGGAGCTCCTCATTCAAATAATTTTGAATAACCAACATCATTGTTGATTTGAACTTGTTGGATTCTATAATCAAGATAATTTTTTAATTATTCTGGTATTTTCAAACGAAATCCTATATTTTCTAGTTTTTTGAGAAGATGTGAATGCGAAACTTCGGTTAGACGAAAGATATAGTTGAAGTTGTTATCTTTTCATCCACTGAATCATTAATTTTCTGTTTGAAATTACAGATAGCATCTTGTGTTGATATATTTTTCCTGAATTCAAATTACCTCTTTGATAAAATAATGAATTTTTCAAAGAAATCTTCCTTTCTATATTTTAAAATCATTAAAAATATTTTTGTTGAACTTGAACTCAATGTGATTGGCCCATAATTTTGTATTTAATTTTTCGGTCCCGATTTATGAATTGGTTTGATAACAGCAATTTTGAAAGCTTTCGGACATTTTCCTATAACAAAAATTGTAATAATTAGGTAAACTTTATTTTTTATATTCAAGTTTCAACAGTGAATTGTTTTCATTTATTTTCATTGCTTCACAGATGCTATTTTTCTATTAAACAGAAATATTATTAGTTGCTGTTATCTATTCTTCTGTTTTTGAAATATTTTGAAAGTTTTTTAGTGATTTTGCTAATTTCATCTATTAAATGATCTGCCAATCTCAGGATCACAAAATTTATAATATTCATCCCAGTCTTCAGCAGAAGAGTTTTCATTTCATTTTTGGTAATCAAGAACTGCAGCTGAATACATCTCTGTGCTGCAGAGTGTGTCGAAGAACTGAGATAATTAAAAATTTTTATTAAAGAACTTAAAAATGTTCAAAAGAAGATAAATTTGAATGTGGACGATCAAAGCAACATAAAAATCATTGAAAATAACCAAAGCAATGAACGTTCTAAACATATTTGTTGGATACTACTTAATAAATGGAAAAATCAAAGGAGGCATCATAATCATTATATATTTCAATATTTCATTTCACCTTTGATCGTTTTGCAATAAAAATCTATTCAAAAACCCACATCTGAATTGACGAGTGTCAAAAGTATTTCATTTATCATGAGATTAAGGTCGGAGTTGTCTCTAGCAACACATGAATGAAGTTCTTCTAACCCCCATCACTCATCCTTCCATTATTTCCACTGCACATAAATAACACAATCGAGGAAAATATAAATCGACACGATGACACCCCAATCCCACGCTGCATACAAACATAAAACATTTATTCAGTTTATTCCACATCACGGTCCCCGAAAGCCGTTTATTGTGTATTAAGTAAAAGGCGTCGAGAATTGAAATGATTTCATGAAACAGCATAACTGTGAGCTTGATTTATTTCCAGTATTACTCTTCCATTAAAGCCCGCGTCCAAGATAGATAAGTAACTTACGATGCTGCCTGACAAATTATTTGTGTACATGTTGAGACTCTTTACAAATGATAAACAGATATGTTTTCTGCCTGAAAGGTAATGAAGGCATCACTAGTATAAATAATAAATAAATGTGGCCCTAAAACTGTTCCTTGGGGAACTCTGTATTCAAATAATTTTGAATTACCGACATGATCATTGATTTGAACACATTGAATTCTATAGTCAAGATAATTTTCTGATATTTCTAGTATATTCCCACGAAATCCTATATTTCAAGTATTTTGAGTAGATGTGAGTTGTTTTTGAGTGAATGCGAAACTGAATCAAAGATCGTTGATAAGTTAAGAAATATGTGAATCGTAACTTTTCTGTGTGAAATTACAGATGGCATCTTGTGTTGATAAATTTTTCTTGAGTCCAAATGGTCTGTTTGATAAAATATCAAATTTTTCTAGGAAATCTTCCATTCTTTTTTCGAAATTCTTTCAAGTATTTTTGCCTAACTTGAAATCAATGTGGTCTATAAATAACTTCGTATTTAGTTTTTTGGTCCCCATTAGTAAATTGGTTTGATAACAGCAATCTTGAAAGTTTCTGGACATTTTTCTGTAAAAAAAATAATTTATTAGGTAAGCTAAGTGAGGGTCAGCACTGACATCATTTGTTACTATTAGAACTTCAATTTGGTTACTGTAATATTTAATTTCAGCTACATTGATCAATAACGTTAATTTATTTTTGTAGGTGATATGTTATGGTTTCAAAAATAAATTGTTTTCATTCTCTTTCATTGCTTCACAGATATTATTTTTTGTGCAACTGAAATATTAATAGCTGCTGCTATCTATTCTTTCCTTTTTTGATTTTTTTTCAGCAGAAAAGTTTTCATTTAATTTTTGGTAATCAACAACTGCAGCTGAATATGTTGCAGCTGCAGAGAATGCCAAAGAAATGATATATTCAAAAATTATGATTGAAGAACTTAAAAATGTTGAAGTGAAGATAAACTTGAATGTAGACAACCAAAGCACCATAAAAATCATTTGAAATATCCAGTGCAATAAACGTTCTAAACATATAGACGTTGGATACCACATTATAAATGAAAAAATCAAAGAATAAATCATAATAGTTATTTATGCAACAAGTGCAAAAAGTGAATGTTTATTGCACTCGACGTGAAATTGTCCGACGAGGCCGTCAGGCTGAGTTGGACAACACGTCGAGTGCAATAAACAATTTTTGCACGAGTTGCATACAACATTTTTTTCTACGTTCATGCAAAAAGCAAAAAATGATTTATTGAGGTGCGGCACTAGGTGTAGGAAAATGAAAAGCGCAACTTGAATACTTTATTATTAATATCGATTTGCATTGAAACAGGAACTAATACGTTACGAACAATTTAACTCAAACTTTATTTTTACCCTCAATGTTGAAAGTGAAAGAACAATTGGTGCAATTTTCAATATGAATATTTCGTAGTGAAGTACTTTTTGACTGACGTTTCTATAACCACAATTGCATTATAAAAATCAAAATCATAGTTGCCGTGAGCGCGTATGTTGTCACTAGGTGTGGTCATAGTACAGACAGTGTGATCTATGCAGGTAGACGGTTTAGAACAAAGCGGATCGGATTTGATTATGGAGTTATTCTCGGGAAGGCATTGTTTGTTTAACTCTTGCTGATAACAATAATACAAAATAATATAAAATATGTATAAACACTTTATTGCACTAGTGCAATAAAGAACTTCTTTTTCCACTGAATATAGTTCAATAAAGTTTTGTTTTTTGCATGAATGTAGAAAAATATTATTTGTTTTTATTTCACTCGCAATGAGGATTGATTCAAAAACCCACAACTGATTTGACGAGTGTCGAAAATATTTCATTTATCATGTGATTAAGGTCGGAGTTGTCTCTAGCAACACAGGAACGAAGTTATTCTAACCCCCATCACTCATCCTTCCATTATTTCCACTGCACATAAATAACACAATCGAGGAAAATATAAATCGACACGACGACACCCCAATCCCATGCTGCATACAAACATAAAACATTTATTCAGTTTATTCCACATCACGGTCTCCAAAAGCCGCTTATTGTGTATAAAGTAAAAGGCGTCGAGAATTGAAATGATTTCATGAAACAGCATAACTGTGAGCTTGATTTATTCCCAGTATTACTCTTCCATTAAAGCCCGCGTCCAAGAAAGATAAGTAGCTTACGATGCTGCCTGACAAATTATTTGTGTACATGTTGAGACTCTTTACAAATGATTCCGATAAATCATGGGAGTATCTTCCTGCATTCAACGTGGTGTTATTATTTATCGGAGGGAGGATAACCTCGTGCGACGATTAAGATGTATCATTTCAGGAATTATCGGAGTTGTGCGAACTGAATGTTGACGAATTTGTTGGAATTTCAGAGACGCGAATATGAAATATTATTCAGAAATAGCAGAAATTTGTGCTAGATGGTGAGGAGAAAAACATTACAAGTGTACATTAAAGAATGGTAGAGGTGAAGTGTTCAAAGAGATTTTGCAGAATTTTCAATAATGCAACTCTATCACGAGAGTCTAAAAGCACTGATAGAAGTCACTTAACAGTGAATTTCGAAATGTTTGCACCATAAGGGAAACAGTGTTGAAATAAATTTCAAACGAAATTATATTTTTTAAAAAGTTTTCTTTGAAAAGTCCTCATCTGTGCGTGACTATTTAGTACAAGCCCTTTAGACCTATATCGTCCATTTGTTTGTCCTCTTTGGCTAACTATATATCTAGTAAGGCCTGATAAAGCGTGTGCACCAGGTTTAAATTGTTTGATATACATTTCAATTGTGAAAAATTTTGTGATGTTTTCTTTGGTAGTGAGTGTTCTGAGTGGTTATTATACAGGGTGTTATTTAAGTACGTGGCCAAACTTAAAGGGGTGATTCTTTGAGTGATTCTAAGACGAAAAGTTCATATAAACATAGGTCCGGTAATGCTTCGTTTTCAAGATAAAGGGTGTCAAAATCTTTAAAAGAAATCGTTTTTGTCGTAAATATCTTAATAACCCTTCACCCGATTTTATTGAAATTTGGCAGTGTTATTGAAGGTCGTAAAGGGCGAATTTAACCCTAACTATATCAAAATTATCATTTCCAGTGGCGTCCCGGAAGGCACTGTAACCAATATTTTTGACAGAAAACATGTGCGTCACTGATATTTTTGCAATTTTTGTATTTGTTTCACATTGAGCAACTGAAATTACAACTTTTTTATATCTAGAAGTTTTTTCGTATCTTGCTTTGTTTTTGAGAAAAAACATAAAAATCACTTCATTGCACATCCTTGTGACAACACAATAAAACATTTCAACTACTAAACCATCAAAAACTGGGGTCTAACTAATATCTTTTCATATCAATACTCTATTCCAGTCTTAGAATTTCCTATCAAAATTAATGCAATGAAAAAAAATAATATGTATGTATGAATTGCAGCACTTGCCTTCGGCTCTTGGCTTCGGCTCGTGCTGCAAAATATTGTTGTCCATGGACATGCAATAAAGACATTTTTATTTATGATTAAACAATTAATATTGCATGGAAGTCATCTTTTAATTTTTTTCGCTCATATTACCTGTTTTCTATGGAACAAATAATGTTGTTATGTATTACTGCAGTGTTTTGAAACTAAAGTAAGAGGGCCATGGAAGGAACAACAAATGTTCAAACAAATTTAACTTCATAACTGTAACAAATTGAAACGGTACATACGTAATTATTTGATAGTAATTATTTGAAGTGTTTTCAAGAGTTTTGAGATATAAAATTTGTTACTGATATCTGAAAATGGTTCGGTTTACAAACTCGGAAATGGCCGATATGCATTTTGTCTATGGAATGGCCCAAGGCAATTCCAGAGCGGCTAGACGCATTTATCAAGAAAGATATCCTCATCGAAATGTTCCAAATAGGCAAACATTTGTGAGAATACATGAAAGGCTGTGCGAATCAGGCACCTTTCAAAGGTCGGCTGCTCGTATTGGGAGATCTGCAACGGTAAGAACAGTGGCGCTGGAGGAAGAAGTTTTACATGAAGTTGAGCGTTGCCCCGATACAAGCACACGCAAAATTGCACAACAATTAAACATTTCTCACTTTACTGTATGGAAGATTTTGAAAGAGTACCAACTGTATCCTTACCACATACAGCGTGTTCAAGCGTTATTTCCTGCGGATTTTCCCAAGCAAGTTGTTTATACTACGTGGCTTTTGCAACAACAGGTTGCATCTCCGACATTTTTATCCAGTATATTATTTACCGATGAAGCGTGTTTTTCCCACAATTCAATTATGAACTTTCATAACAACCATATCTGGGCAGAAGAAAATCCCCATGCGGATATAGAAAATAATTATCAACAGCAGTTTTCCGTGAATGTCTGGGTTGGTATTGTTGGCGATTATCTCATTGGACCTCATTTTTTACCCCCGAGATTAAATGGTCAAGAGTATCGTCATTTTTTGGAATTTGTATTACCTGTACTACTAGAAAATGTCCCACTGGCAGTAAGAGGAGCAATGTGGTTCATGCAGGATGGGGCTCCACCTCACTTCAGCATAGTAGCACGTCAATTCCTGGATGAAACTTATGGAGAAAACTGGATCGGTCGCGCAGATCCACAGTCATAGCCGCCCAGGTCACCGGATTCAAATCCCTTGGATTTTTTCCTTTGGGGACATTTAAAGTCCCTCGTTTATAAAACTCCAGTCAACACTGAAGAAGAATTAATCCAACGAATACGGGATTCATGTGATCAGATAAGACATACGCCGGAAATATTTCATCGTGTTCGGGAATCGATGTTAAGACGAGTTAATGCTTACAGAAACAAATTGCCTAGGTACCATTTTTGTTTCAGTGTCGTTTTAATAAAGGGTGTTTCTTGTTTGATGTTGCTTTGGCATTTCCGGCGTTACCACTATGCACGCACTGGCCAAATAAAACAAACAATTTTCAAGCATAACAGATTCACCTGTAATCATTAAAAACCCTATTAAAACAATGTTTTATTGTGTTGTGCCAGGGACGTGCAATGAAGTGATTTTTGTTTTTTCTCAAAAACAAAGCAAGATACGAAAAAAATTCTAGATATAAAAAAGTTGTAATTTTAGTTGCCCAATGTGAAACAAATACAAAAATTGCAAAAAAATCAGTGGCGCACATGTTTTCTGTAAAAAATATTGGTTACAGTGCCTTCCGGGACGCCACTGGACATGATAATTTTGATATAGTTAGGGTTAAATTCGCCCTTACGACCTTCAATAACACTGCCAAATTTCAATAAAATCGGTTGAAGGGTTATTAAGATATTTACGACAAAAACGATTTCTTTTAAAAATTTTGACACCCTGTATCTTGAAAACGAAGTATTACCGGACCTATGTTTATATGAACTTTTCGTCTTAGAATCACTCAAAGAATCACCCCTTTAAGTTTGGCCACGTACTTAAATAACACCCTGTATTTATTTCATTTCATCCTCCTGACTACCTCTCAAACGAAGGGCTCAGCTTCCTACTCCAATCAACAGAGCATAAAATGAGTGATTTTTTCCCAAAAATCCAGTATAGACCAAGCTATAGAGGTTTTTCCCCCACAAAATTAAAGATTAGATTAAATTTTATTTGATCACGTTACAATTTTATAATGTTTGTGACAAGTCATAGTAGGAATGTTGATGAGGAGCAATAGATTGCTTCAAATGACAGTTTAAAAGCTAAAATCCCAATGGACACAATTCATAACATAGAATTCAAAGGACCCATTTTATAACATAGAGTTTAAAAACAATAAGAACAATGTAAATAAAACACTACCATGCAAAATGTTACACTACACCTTTTCCAGTAGTATTTCAGAAAGCGTCATTTGAATTTAAGAATAGTCATCTATATTTCAGAAAAGATCTATTGTATTTCAGTTTAGTGAGTTGATTTTCAGAAATCGTCAATTGTATTTCCGAATAGGAAATTGGATTTCAGATAGCATAAATTAAATTTCAGAAAAGTCAATTTGGTTTCAGAAAGCCTCAATTGTATTTCAGAAGAATCAGTTTGATTTCCGAAACTATCATTTGAATTTCAGAATAGTCAATTGTATTTCAGAAAGTATCATATGCTTTTCGGAATGTGTCATTCTTATTTCAGATAACGTGAAAAGAATTTCAGAAAGCAGGATTTATATTGCAAAAATCCTAAATTTCAAGGTGTATGGCTCGCGATTCGGTGAATATTGGAGGAGTAGGCTGGTACTACATTGTCGTTTCTATGATAACACAATAAATAATAATAATAAGAAATATAAGAAAAACCTACAACAGAAACACAGCTCGAGTAAGAAAAAGGATTGTACTTGTGCCAACAAAGGAGAACACTGGGTTCAATTAGCAGCAACATGAATGTGTCACAAACCGTTAGGACACAGAAAAACCATATTATGAAATGTACTATTAATGTGGTATTTTATTGTTTTTGTCTATGTAATAACTATTAAAACTTCAGTTGATGAAAGTATCTACCAAACAGGTTTTCAAGTTTAGAAAAAAAAGTAAGAAAAATTTCAGAAAAAATTATTTGAATTCCGTATACAGTGATTGATATTGACAAATTCCGAAATACAAATTACTCTTTCCGAAATATATCTGATATTTTCTGAAATATAGTTGACTATTCTGAAATTCAAATGATGGTTTCTGAAATCAAGTTGATTATTTCGAAATGCAATTGATACTTTCTGAAATCGATTTGACTGTTCTGAAATTCATCTTACACTTTCTGAAATTCAACTCGCTATCCTGAAAATCAATTGACGCTTTCTGAAAATCAACTCACTGTTCTGAAATACAATTGATACTTTCCGAAATATAAGTAACTATTCTGAAATTTAATTGACACTTTCTGAAATCATCGTGATGCTTTCTGAAATACAACTGGAAAAGGTGTAGAGCTTCACTGGCAGCTGCAATATATTCATCAGTTTTATAAAAGCAATTTTTTGTTAAAAACTCTTTGATGAAAGTCTTGAATGGACCAATCTTTGCGCGCCTCTCACTGTAGCAGGAAGGACATTATATAGGTTATAATTGAGACAGTTTTTTTTACTAACATCAAGTCTAAACCTTGGAGGTCTGACCATTGATGCATTACGGGTGTTATAACAGTGGATATCTGACTGCAGACAGAGGGATTCTTTTTGGCTATGAATTTGAATTAGTGTGTTGCTCCGATCAAGTGATACTTGATCGGAGGTGTGTTGAATATGTGAATTGACTGGAGTGGCTTTATGCCTAATTTTGTGAAGAGAGGACGACAATGTTCAAGGGGACCAACTTTCTATATTATTCTCATAGCCTTTTTTGAAGTCTGAAAACTCTTATGGAATCAGTGCAGCCCCCCCATAGGACATTCCCATATGAGATGACTGAATGAAAAAGAGAGATATGCTGTTCTTTGGATTTCTAGGCTGGTCAACCTACTTAGTTGCCTAAGTAAAAAAAGGACAGTAGCTAATTTCCTCTGGATAAAATCGATGTGGTTGCGCCAGGAGAGTTTATTATCAAGTATAATTCCAAGAAAACTTGCATTACCTGTGTATTGAGATAGTGTGTTATTTGAAAAAATTAGTTTTTGTGTTTTCTGTTTGTTTAAAGAAAGTTTATTTGTTGTGAACCAGGTTTCAGCTTTCTTCATAAAGTTTTCTTGATCAATTATCAGAGAATCGTAGGAGTTAGGGGGATTTATTAAGTTAGTGACATCTGCAAAGAGAATGCAAGTATGGCAGGGTGAAACAAAATCATATAGATCATTTATATAGACCAAAAACAGAAGAGGTCCCAAAACCGATCCTTGGGGCACTCCATGTTTTCCAGGTACGATTTAATTAGTGAGAGAGGTGCTCCCCTAACTCCAAAGTAGTTGAGTTTCTCATTCAAATTATGACGCGAATGGCCTATATTAATTTTCACAAGAAAGACAGGTCGGTGATTATAATATAAATATGATATAATATAATATAATATAATATAATATAATATAATATAATATAATATAATATAATATAATATAATATAATATAATATAATATAATATAATATAATATAATATAATATAATATAATATAATATAATATAATATAATATAATATAATATAATATAATATAATATAATATAATATAATATAATATAATATAATATAATATAATATAATATAATATAATATAATATAATATAATATAATATAATATAATATAATATAATATAATATAATATAAATATAATATAAAAATAAATAATGAAAAAATAACAACTTTTTTGGTTTTTTGAAAATATTTCAAAGATTATTCAAGGAACCGTTTTACAGGCAATGGAACTTTTGTAGAGATTTATAAAACCTACAAAACGGATTTTTATATGAACGGATCGGTGCATTTTCCACTGATCAAATCTGGGAAAACCTCGAAAAAGAGACCAAATTTCGAAAATTTATGATTTTTATAAATCTGAAGCTGGACAAACAATATTGTGGAAACTGATAGATAATATTATGTGGTTCAACTATGCGCAAGATCTTTTCTGTCCGATGTGCAGTTTTTGCACAATCGCATTATGAAGAATTCAAGGGCACATATTGCAAGATGCGCCGATTTGAGGGAAATCGTCGTATTCAAATTCTGTAAACGGCATCTGGAAGTAGAGATTAATATCTACAATTTGTATAAGTTCGGGCATCTTCGGGTGCACATTGAAGCATTTAGAGTCACTTCCACTGACATTTTCAACACATTTTTCACCTGTCACCTAACCCAACGGCTTAATTTTTTCCAAGTTTGACAATTCGTTCTGTGTTTTTTCAGTAAGTGAATCCGTTGGGAGCAGTTTTCTTAGGGTTATTTTTCGAAGTAAAATTTACTCGCAAAAATGAATAATAAGTTGAGCAACGAAGAAAAAGTAGTAAATATGATAGTTCTAATTGTTTGTGAAAATCGTGATACGTAAAGGGGAATGGTAAGGATATTCAACGAACGGCTTCCCAACAAACTGCTCCACTGTGAGCAGAATTTTGAAAAAATTCAGAAGTTCAGACAGTGTCGAAAATAATTACAAAAACCTTAGATAAATGATGACGAGCATCAACTGAAGGTAATGCAACCTGTTGTCGAGAATCCCAGAACTTCTGTTTGATAAAAATAAAACAGATCGTGATCTACTTCCAAAATCTGTTTGAGAAATTGAAATCAGACTATCACTAGAGCATCCGGGCACGAGTGCAAAAAAAAACAAATTACAATTGTGGCAAAACAAATGGTCCGAGAGCACCTGTTTTACGCACACATTAAAGTACACATGATTCAATACTTCCGTGAGAAGAGCTATTTCTAAATATTTAAGAATGACGGAGTTAAAAAAAAATCGCTGAATTTTCCGGTTTTTCCAGTTTTCCTCCTTTATCCGATTGAGTCGTGAAAAATCTCATTTCTTTCCTATTTTAGTTATCTACAATTTTTTCTAACTGTATTAGATTTTATTTTATAAGCAAAACACCAAAATCAGAGGTTCATAAACACAGATCTTTCAAAGATCAAGAACTCTTTGTAAATACGATAAGAAAAATTGCTGTTAGCCAATATCTCCAAAAGTATTAGTTTCTGGACTTTGGCGCAATGGTAGCTGAAGACTTCCTTGAGCAATATCAAAAATTCAGGCAATTCCCTCACAGATCATTTTTGCACGCCGTTTGAGTAGAGTCCTCACTCTGGACCATTCCACTTACATCAATAAAATCTGAACCTGGTTATCAAATCCACGAAGCGACAACCGTGCAGATCCCAATAATTCACCCGAAATATGCTCCGATATTTCATTTCCTGCAATTACTAAATCCAGATCCAAATCCCATTTCCGAAAGGTTGCTAGTGGTGTAAAAGTTCTCTCATATCAGGATATGCATTTCAGGCAGTAAATCAACCGAAACGTGCAGAGCTCCGGTGCAATTTGAGCACCCAACCAAGCATTCACGATATGTGAGTGCCATCTACCTGCGAATATGTCCGTGTATAATGGCATGATGAAGTGGGAATTCGTAAATCGGTACTGAGAAATAATTATCGATAGTGTAGTACAGGAGAAAATACAAGCACAAATCAAAAATATACCATTAGTTAAAACTAAAAATATGAGTGTGATGAATATTTATTAATTTTTTTGAAAGTAATATATACTTGATAAGATCTCGTTTATGAGTGAAAATAATTTTTCAATTTCCTCGAAAATTGCTTGTTTCGTTTGAAAATTCCACGAATTGAATTAGGAGATGAACTTTCGTAAAAAAAAACAGAGCTTCAGTTTGAAGGTTATACACAATCAGAACGGATGGATGAATATTGTATCAGTAGAATTAGAATTATTTGTTGTGATCACTCGTACTGTCAAAAAACATTTCACTACATCAAAAAAATATGTCATTAATTTTCTCCGAAAATCTTAAACATTCCACCATGTATTGATAGAAGTTGGGCATCAATTCTATTGGAGTTTATGGAATTATTCACATAGATATTCATTTTCCATAAAAGTGCTACAAAGACGACAAGGTTATGTCACTGAAATTAAAAATGTAAAACTATAACACAAAATACAAAAAATAGTGTACATAATACCGGGTGACACAGCAGACATGTAGCAGCCTGTAGTTTTTTTATTTGAATACATAGAAATTTAAAATTTGCACATGTTACGTAATCAATGATAGCGCTTCATTTGAATATAACGACAACTTTTTTCAACTACCTGTTTGATCGGCAGTAACTTCTTTTTTTTGAATGACACTCTGTATATTTATCTAGCCTATCTTGTTTGTCTTGAAATTCTCTATTCAACCGTGTATCATAAAATGGCATTCGTTTCTCAATTCGCAGATGAGTTGCATTTTATTAAAAACATCAAGTTGGCTGTTATCCGAATTCGATAATCTTTCGATGCTTGGTAGGCTTGGAAATCGAAAGAGTATCAGTTAAACGATATAATTTCAGTTTTTTCCATACCTGATCACTTCCTACAGATTGTCAATAATTTCTTTAATAAAAAGAAAAATCATCTGAAAATAACTCACGATATTGCAAAAACTGAGATAGGAACAAATTTTTTTCAATTTGGTTACTTGAGAATAAACTATCTGTCTTTCTCTTTGGCCATGTAGCCATATCATGATCTTTCCATTTGGAAACATAAAATTAAAATTGTTCCCCTGATCCACCAATTCACAAGTCTATTAGTCTAGATATTTGCAATAATATTTTGCCTAGTAGGTGGTGTACACAAAATGTTTTGCGTTTGACAGGTAAACATCATTTCATTGCAATGATTATCTCCGTCAGTTTTTGAAATTGAAATTGCATCGTTCAATTAGATACTAAATATGTATTCAAAAAACGAAAAGGTCGATATGTTGTTGATATTCGGAGAGTGCAAGAGAAATTGTATGCAGCCTGTACAATTGTATGTCGAAAGATTTCCAGAAAGACGCCACCCACCTGATAATTATTTCGCTAGAGTAAAAGAGCAGATCAGAGCAGTTCAGAGCAGTTCTTTTCAAAACTCTTCTAGCGGTCTCTCGATTCACGCCGATTTCGTCCTCAATTTGTCTTAGTGATATCGTCAGATCTGCATGTACTATGACCAAAACGTTCACTTCCATTTCCTCGTCGACAAAGTATTGGAGATTGTTTTGATTTTCCGGTTCTCTTCTGAACTGCTCTTCTACTCTAGCGAAATAATTATTAGGCGGATGGCGTCTTTCCGGAAATCTTTCGAGATACAATTGTTCAGCCTGTCTACAATTTCTCTTGCAGTCTCCGAATATCAACAACATATCGACCTTTTCATTCTTTGAATACATATTTAGTATCTAATTAAACGATGCAATTTAATCAGCATAAAACTGACGGAGATAATCAGTACAATCAAATGATGTTTACCTGTCAAACACAAAACATTCTGTGTACACCGCCTACTGGGCAAAATATTATTGCAAATATCTAGACAATAGACTTGTGAATTGGTGGATCACGGGAACAATTTAAATTTTATGTTTCCAAATGGAAAGATCATGAGATGGCTACATGGCCAAAGAGAAAGACAGGTAGTTCCTTCACAAGTAGCCAAATTGAAAAAAGCATGTTCCTATCTCAGTTTTCGCAATATCGTCAGTTATTTTCAGACGTTTTTTCTTTTTATTAAAGAAATTATTGACAATCTGTAGGAAGTGATCAGGTATGGAAAAAACTGAAATTATATCGTTTAACTGATACTCTTTGGATTTCCAAGCCTACCAAGCATCGAAAGATTATCGAATTCGGGTAACAGCCAACTTGATGTTTTTTTAATAAAATGCAATTCATCTGCGAATTGAGAAACGAATGCCACTTTGTGATACACGGTTGAATAGAGAATTTCAATACAAATAAGATAGGCTGGATAAATATACAGGGCGTCATTAAAAAAAAAGAAGTTGGAGTTACTGCCGATCAAACATGTAGTTGAAAAAAGTTGTCGTTAGATTCAAATGAAGCGCTATCATTGATTACGTAACTTCTGCAAATTTCAAATCTTCATCTCTTCAAATAAAAAAACTACAGGCTGCTACATGTCTGCTGTGTCATCCGGTATAACATCGGTAAAAACAAACATTTTTCTTGACCATATATAGACAAACACGCAGACAGACATTCTAAAATATGTTATTGATGGCACCTTTCTAAATATACTTTATTAGTCATTCGTTGTTTCGAATAATTCATTTGGGTTATAAAAACTTTTTTAACTGAAAAACTTTCTAAAAGTATTGAAAGTTGCAGCAGATCTTTCTTTTTGGAAAATGGCTTTTGGTTAAATTCCCTGAATTTTTGGTATGTTGTAGATTTTGACCTCCTCGGCAAAAGTGTCCACAGGCACGAAAAATCGGCAGACTAGTTTTCGAGATACAGGGTGTCAAGGATGAAAAGTGAAGCTTTCTGCTCAGAATTTTTAACAAGTCCGAGAATTGACAAAACGCCCATTTATTCATGGAATAACATGCCTGAATGATGGTACAATGTCATCTGGATCTCGTATTCATTATATTTTCACGGTTCGTGCTCTACAACAGGGTGAACAAACAAAAATCCAATTCGATTAATTTTAAACAAACCAGAGTAAGTTCGTTCATGAGAATTATAGATTCAATTGAGCCTGGATAAACTTCCTCAATCTCGATCGAAGTTTACTGAAATTTTTTTATATACAGGGTGGTTTGAAAATAGGGGGTGCGTCAACCCCTAGTTTTTTTAATCGGATAGGGGAGAGCATGTCATATATATATATATATATATATATATCAAACATTCTCAGTTAAGAACGTCGCATAGTCATTTCATATATGTATATAGGGTGAGTAAAAAGATACAGTCCAAGTTTCTTGCAAAAATGCGGTTTTTTTCAATGAATACCCTATATTTCGAAAATAATTGGTTAATTTTCTTGAATTTTTGATACTATGTTTGATTTGAGGAGTCCGAAATATTGTCATCAATATTAGGATAGGTCTCCGGACTCGTTTGTCGGCTATATACTTTTGAATGGACGGATTTTATTGATACCCGATATACTCCATTGGAGACCGAAATGGGCAATTTTCCAACAATTCTTGTTGAAAAATATTCGGACTAGATTAGTCGGTACCTAATCCAAAAATGCAATACCTTATATACGTGGTGATTGAAATGTTTTTCATTTGAGAGCACTGTTTCCGAAGAAACTAGAGAAAATTGAAATATACCAGAAGCAATAACCCTCTCAAGGTTGGGAGTAATTCTACAGTATTTGAAAGCTTTTTCAATTCAGATGGAGAAATATTTTATATGGTATCTGTGAAATGTGCGGTTTCTACAAAATTGAGATATTTGGTACACAATGAACAAATGAATGGTGAAGGTATTATACCTCCCAAATTTCTACAAGTCCGCGAAAAGAAAAATGTACGTTTTGTGATCATTTCTTCTTTGAACCTATTTTGAAATGTATTTGAATAGTTTTTCACGCAAAAAAAGATGAAATAATATAAATGAAGAAACTTTTTAAAGATAAGCTTTTATTGAATTGCACTGAAAAGGAAAAAATAATTTATTTAGGAGTTTTCTGAGAGTAACAGATTCAATAGCTTGCTCTGCAATGTTTTCAGTTTGAATTTCTTGAGCGTGAAGTTTTTGAACCTGCCAGTCAACGAATAACGTGCACCCCTAAAGAAATATTATTTTTTCCTTTTCAGTGCAATTCAATAAACGTCCAAAAAAAGAAAATATTTACTATCGCGGACTTTCTTGTAGAATTTTCGAAAGTATGATACCTTCATCCTCCATTTTTTGAGTGTATGCCAAATATCCCATTCCTAAGTTTTCGTCGGGTTGATTGGAAAATATCCCGTTTTTGTATAAACTCCACATTTCAGAGAAATCATATAAAATATTTTTCCATCTGAATTGAAATAGCTTTCAAATACTGGAGAATTAGTTCCAACCTTGGAAGGGTTACTGCTTCTGGTACTTTTAATTTTGTCTAGTTTCTTCGGAGACAGGGCTTTCAAATAAAATCATTTCATTCACCATGTATATAAGGTATTGCATTTTTGGACTAGGTACCGCACTAATCTAGCCCGAATATTTTCCAACAAGAATTGTTGGAAAATAGCCCATTTCGGTCTCCAATGAAGTATATCGGGTATCAATAAAATCCGTACTTTCGAAAGTATATATATATATATATATACAAACGAGTCCGGAGACCTATGATGATATTGATGACAATATCTCGCAGAAGTAGATAGAGCGGCTTTAGCACAATCGAACAAATCCAACATGACCACACTGAAAGAGTTATACCACTCGTGTAGAAATAAAGGACCAGTGCGAACGTGACAAACCAGCTACTCCAATCTACACCACGAAGGAAACGTCCGTCATCCACGAACGAACAGAAGGCTGTCCTTCTGCGAGGTTGCTCTGCTCTCGTGTGACGATTGGGAGATGGGTTTCCCGCTCCATGGTGTAGATAGGATTAGCTGTTCTGTGGTAATTCGCATTTCAGTTCATTATTGTTCCCACTGTTTGGAACGCTCCTCATGCTTATGGTGCAGTTGTGTGGCGGGAGATCTTCATGCTCTGAATATTATTGTTGGATTCATTTCCTCCTTTATGGTTCTGTGGGTGGGTGGTGGTCTCTCGTCATAGTTCTGTGTCAGTTTTAACATAGAGTAGTCGTGACAGGTGACAGTGGTTCCGGCTGTGTTGTCACTTGTAAGTTCAAAGTTCAAATCCGCTCAGTCCTATACTCACGTGTATTCGTTTTCTAATATTAATAATATTTTTGCTCCATAATCGATGTGGGATTGCTTGTTTTCCTTTATAGGAATAAGGCGTTCAAGGCTTCACAGCCTCCCTTTCCTATTTCGCACCTGTTGTCTTTTTGACGTTTCGGATTTAAAATTAAATTTAAACACAGACAAAATAAAACTGCTCCAAAATATGGTTTTATAACTTTATTTAACACTAATTGTTAAAATTTTTATATTTTATATAACATTTATTTTCTTCTCCATGTAAGTAATCTTATATTGGGCTTTTTGTTCTTTAGTTACATAGTCTTCTCCTTTTTTGTAGAATTTCTTGAATAGCTGATGATGGTCCTATATAGGACCGAAACATGTACTACTGTTTGATGGATATCTGATTGATAGCAGTCAGTCACCAGTCACCATTCACCATTCTATCATACTAGATGGGATATTAAATTGTGGAGACGACTTTGCGTTTTACTGATTTGTTTACTTTGGTTGGTTAAAAATTAATCGAATTGGATTTTTCTTCTTTCACCCTGTTGTATAGCACGAAACGTAAAAATATAATGGATACGAGATCCAGATGACATTGTACCATCATTCAGGCATGTTATTCCATGAATAAATGGGCGTTTTGTCAATTCACGGAGGTGTTAAAAATGCTGAGCAGAAAGCTTCACTTTTCATCTTTGACACCCTGTATCTCGAAAACTAGTAGGCCGATTTTTTGTGCCGGTGTACACTTTTGCCGAGGAAGTCGAAATCTACAACATCTACAACCAAAAATTCAGGGGATTTAACCGAAAGCCATTTTCCATAAGGAAAGTGCGGGGTCCTTCATCTTTTCAAATGTTGTGGTGCTAAAATTTAAGATGTGCATTTCTCGTGCTCTCCTCTTCTTATACCTATGCACATCCTCATTGAGCTTTAATTGATTTTTATTCTTGTGAATGGAGCACGACATTTTAAGAATATATATTTCTGTCACAGTTAGTATTCTCTGTTCCTTAACAGTTTCTTGACAAGAGTGCAACTATCTTATATCGTTATATTTTTTTGCCACTAGTAAATGAAAAAAGTGCCCGCGTCCAGCCATGCAAATATGTCATTAAAATTTTAACTTTCTTGCTACATTAAAAATCAGGAACTGGCAAGATAGTCCAAAGAACTCACACCGTTCTCCACTGACTAGCCTGGGTAGTAACAGTAGCGCAGACTACGTTACAGAGTATAAGAAATCCAAAAAATCTCGAATTAACCGCAGATTTCAATAGCTTTCCAAACAATTCACAAAAATCAACAATCATGGAACAACTTCTCGAATCGACTTGTTCCTCAACTATAAGAACAATAGCCAAGTAAAACTGAGTAAAGACCATTGAGACACGAACGTAATTCGTATATGTCGACTATCGGCAACGGAAGAGTTGTGGAGAAACAGAGAAATATTTTTTCGTTCATAAACTTAACGATAAATCTAGTTTCAGATTCGCAGAGAGCATAAAAAGTTCGCAAATTTGATTTATCTTCGTATATCTCCTGGCTTCAGCGGGCAACTAACTTAAAGGGAGATAAATGGGCCAACAAACCGTGGTTATATAGTTGGCATATCGCGACCGCTATACCGGGTTGCGAACAGAATTATTCCCATTTCATAGCCACCTATTCAGTGAAACAGATTTGTTCCAGATTCACAGAGGAGCGAGACGATAATTTTCAGCCAACTGAAATGATACGAGTTGCTATATTTCAATTACCTATTCTGATGATAATAATAATAATCTCTCTTATAAGTATTGATTGAAAGTGGAAAAAATTCGCTTCTTGATATGTCTCCTGGGTGTTTTAACCTTTCACTGTCTGGAAATAAGAATATTGTAAATTCAAGTGAATCTGTACTATCAATTCAATAAATTGGCCCCGATACGTTCCCACGTTTACACGACTGTTGTAGTAGGGTAAATAAGAGATAACAGAAAGATGCAAGGTCAAAACCTATGAGAGAGCAAAATGATTTAAGTTCAAAACCTATGAGAGAGCAAAGGGATTCAAGGGCAAAACGTATGAAGAATGCACATGTCAGATACCTACTAAATTATCTGAATTTCGCTAACGCCATAGTTCTGGTTTCAGATGGGTCAGCGAAATTCGATACGGCCTTAACGATCTTAGCAAATGCCTTTTGGTTCTCGCTTATCCTTATGTGATCATTGGCTTTGAATCTTATTCTCCTTGGATCCACTGTTTTGAGGAGGCTATGAGCGTTCTCGAGTGAATGCATTTCATGACAATTTTCCACATCTTTGGGTTTCTTTCCTATTGTAATGTGTACAAAATTATTATTGGTGGATCTAAATGTGGAAAATATATTTTATTGTACAGAAATTCAATCATACTCTGAAATATGTATGTCATTCACTAAGAAATTATCTATTTCTTGTAACAATTTTTTTATATAAAATACGATCTCTCTATCTTTACTTTTCACTGTAAATTCTCAAATTCAATGAATCATCTATTACCCTTTACCATATTATGCATTTTCAAAATATATTTAAATTAAGCATACAGTATTTTTTTTAACTGTAAGAATATATTCATAGTCCTTTTGAATGAAATATATGGTAAACATTATAATAAGGTATGTTTGGGTTGAACAAAAATGTATGCTTCATATTAATATATGATATATTTATGGCATTTTCAATAATTTATGTTGTAGCCTACAATATTTCTCAAAAATTATATTATCTTAAAGCTATATACAATTTTTTCCTATCACATATAGTACTAGAAATTTTTGTAGGCGTTACCATATTTCTTGTAATGTCTACTATATATTTTTCTCCTTGTAGTTAAAAACTATTTCAGGTAGAATATTCAACCACTTGGATCTTCCCTGTAGGCTGGATTGTTCTCACATCCTGTTTCTGAAAGTTATGTTACTCGTTCAACTATGCTAGCTCTGAAATTTGAGAAAGTACCATAATGGTTAATTTTCCTCATATGCATCAACTGTCAGGATTATCTGATGTAGAACTTTTTTCCATATCCGTTAGTGGATTCCTGGATTTCACTTTCATATCTCTCTTTAGTTTCACACCAATTATATTTGGAAAATATGTTTATGACAACCAAAATACACTTGAATCTTTTGTAAATTTTTGAGTAGGAAATCTTGTTATTGTTTCCTTTTGAGCTTTCTCAAATTCGCGTTCTTTAGCCAAAGAGAGCAGTGAGTATTGTGATTCTTGGTTTTATTATATCAACAAACTTTGACGCATGTGATGTGATGCATCATAATGGAGGTAATGTGAATCACTTTTTCTTATTATATCAATATATGAATCGACATCTTCATGTTTGTAATCAAGAGGCTATTTCTTGAACAACAATTCATAAAAACCTAGAGCTATAGCTGAACCTATTAATAATAACAATATCATCCCCATCAAAATGTAGAGTTGTGTCACTTAAGGCAAGTTTTTCCGTAGATGGATCAAAATATACTCCACAAGTTTCATTAAATTCATTTTCGTGCAATCGCACGCGAAGTCAGTATTTCGCGTTCTCAGCACAGTCCGCGAAATTTAATTTCGCGGCCGTTACCCATAGCAACGGAAACCAAACGTCACTTTCAAAAATGTTTTCAGACATCGTCTTAACATTCTGTTTGTCACACCAATCTTTAAACTCGCCGTAACATTTTTCGTACTGCCGTTTAGATTTTTCGGGTATTAAAACGGAAAGCGCCGAATTTACAACGCTTTTGAGTTCAGGAGGAGTGGAAGGTACTGAAATATCGCTATCAGTATCAGACATTTTGCGTTTTGACAAGAACTGTCAAAATATTTTGTATATATTGAAACATATCATTTCCATAGCACACGGTGATATTGTTAAATAAATTGAACTGCTGTTGATTTTAGAGCAATAATATATTTATTTACAACTATCTATTTTAATAATTTTAACGATTGCACGAAATATAGTGTGTATGCCATGGCCGCGAAACTTTTTAACGACCTCAAGATTATCTTGCCTCGGCCGCAAGCGGCCTCGGCGATAACTGTTCTTTCGGTACGTTAAAAAGGTATTTCGCGGCCTTAGTATACAAATAACTATTTTCGCATCTGCAATTTTGTCTTCCATATATACACGGGGGAAAGGAATCGCGAACTGTTAAAGTGCCGTTTCTGTCGATTCATCACAGGGCGCATATTTTCCTCAAAATAACTCTCATCGCAGTCGGATTTTGGAATGGTTGAATCATACTGAAATTTCTCTTCATTAGGACTGATCTGATAAATTTTTTTTAGGTGTTGGTTGATGAAATTCCAGGGTGTTGGTTGATGAAATTCTTGAGGTGAGGATTTTTGCCGTGAAACCAACTTTGACCTCCAAGCAATAAAAAATATAGAGAGGGCTTTTCTATCTCTTTCTTGAAAGCAACATATCCGACGCTGTTTGCAAACGTCAATGTTGAAAAAGGGACATGTCGGATATTTCCGATTGTACTCATCAATCAGGTTGTAATTCCGTATTATATTCACTCTTAACTTGGCGATCATGTTTGTTTACGTCCGTTTACGACTTATTTATCGTCTTGTCAAATCAAACCATGGGCGTCACAGCAAGGTAATCATGGCTTAAACCATATTTGATTGGCATTCTGTATCGAACTAAATGAGTTGATTTTTAATGAATCTGCTCATTTTTATACCGATTTTGAGGAAAAAAATACACTATTTATTGAAATAGCTATAAAAAACGTTATTACTATATACTTAAGTCAACTTTAAAAACTATTACCTATCAATAATCAGGAAAAACTTGTTGCAGTGTAGGTACAATAAAAAGTGAGTGAGTGATCAAACTTAACTATTCATATAAAATTCAACTTATAAGCCACTAGCTATTATAGACTCAATCTAACGGGTACTGGAATGTTTATATACCAGGGATCATCACGTAAGTAATCGGTTCGTCAGAAGTTTTCGATGTTACCAATTGATTAAAATATTGTAAACATGGAATACCTATCACATAATTATATCAGCATGAATAATCGAAATGGAATTTTTTCAGTGGCTTAGCACTTCCGATTAAACCGGACGTGGACACAAACTTCTTTATTGTAAATGGAACACTGTGAATCATAGCAAGTTCAAAATCTAATCAATGGGTTGAGTAGTATTTTTAATCTTTTGAGAGAGCGCATCCTCCCAATTCCAGGGGATTTCTCATTGAAATTCTTTAATCCCTAAATGAAAAGTGATGGACTCCAAAATTGTAACTTACTCTATCATAGAAGGCTATGATTCCCTATAAAAAAAAATTCTCAAATGCATATGTAAATTACATATTCAAACACTTTTTTGTGTACTCTACTTTTGATACTTCATGTCCCTCTTAGATAAATGGAAATAAGCACAGTTTGGACAGTGCGTATCATTTTCTGGGAAATTCCATAGGCTTTTCTATCTGTATGAAAAAATTGCTGGTTACTGTATATGATTTATAGCCTCAAAGAGAAGTGCAAGCCATAGATATGTTTTCCAAGCTATTCTATTGATAACATTGTGCCTATTTATTCATAAAGATTGTTGGAATGTCTTTCGAGTACTTAATACCTAATAGTGATATTTTTTAGTTTGAATTTGTTGGTCATGAAATTTACTTCACTGTTTTGCAACTATAACAATATAATAGTGTATTGTAATGCATTTAGACCATATACAGTAGAAACCAGGCGAGTGCGAACATAGGCCGAACGTAGCGGAATTGACTCTTGCCCGTTCTTCCCTAGCTTTGACATTGAAGTGACTTCTGAATAATGCTGGGAACGTGGCGTGAATCAAACAAAGTTCGTATTGAAATGGGCTAATTCTGGGTACTCCACTTATTTCAATTATTGAAATTCATTAGATTTGTTCGAACCGTATTAGTACCTATCAGTAACTTTGTTTTAGGCATGCGTTCTTCCGAATACGATGCGCAAAGCGACATCATATGCACATATTTATGCTGCTCGTTGTGGATTGTGTCTAATTTGAAATATATTAGCGGAAGATTATTGTTCAAACAATAAACAAGCGTCTACCTATAGAGTTTCAGACATATTTTCGTGTTCTTGCGCAAATCATATACAGTTTTTTTTTGCAAAAGTACCTATTGTTTTTTACTTGGGCCTTCGTTCGAACTTGGGCTAACTTAATTTTAGGTATGAGAGGTTAAATCCCATACAGTATTCCATCCTATGCACATGCGCAGTATGTTGCGCGTTGCATCTAATTTGAAATATTGACGGTAGAAAGGCTCATACATAAAGATTTTTTTGGAAAAAAGTCCTTAGTGCCGTATGTGGTGAACGGTTAGCTTTCTCAGTTTAGGATTGAATGGGGGCCCAAGTTCAAACGGAGGCCCAAGTGAAAAACAATAGGTACTTTTGCATAAAAATCTCTCTGTATAATTTGCGCAAGCACGTGAAAAAATGTTTGAACCTTTATAGTAGACGCTTGTTTATTGTTTGAACAATATTCTCCCGCCAATTATTTCAACTTAGACAAAATCCACAACGACCAGCATATGGGCATATGATGTCACAAATGAAAACATGAAACAAAGTTACTGATATGGCACTAATAAGAACATTTTGCAGAAAAAATTCAAATAAGATGAAACGCACAACATGCTGCGCAGGTGCATGCGCATTGACTTCCGTCTGAAAGTTCCTCCTCGAAAATAGAAAAAAATTCTTTTAGAAATAAAGGCTGTTTCGATACGCCTTTGGGTTTCATAATGACGCAAAATACAAAAACATTTTTATTCAAAATAAAATAAATATGACAAAACCACCGCAGGTAACTCAATGAAAAATAGTGAACTGTGTATTCTATTCTTTCAACGTAGATGTTCAAATAAATTCCCTTCCTGTGCTAAACAATAACATAAATTATCATAAAATCGACTCCTGACGTTTCTAAGCACATTTGGGGTAATACTTCTGAAAGAATTTTCAATTTTCTCCAACAGATCTTGTAAGTTATCAGCCCTACCCTCTTGAAAACCATAAATTAGAGATTTCACATGCTCCCAAAGGAAAAAATCATTTGGGGGTAAATCGGGCGATCGAGCTGGCCATAAGATTGTTCATCTCCGGTGATTAGCCGATTTGGAAAAATGGTATTTAAATATTGTTGAACCACTTGAGAATTATGAGCTGAACATCCATCTTGCTGAAACCAAATCCTATGGAAATTTTATAATAAAACGCTATTCCGTTGAAATAGAGTTTCATCACAGCTGATACTATCAATTGTTAGGCCGAGCGGTGCCTTTTTCAATATTTTATAGGAGCGTTTATATAGGAACACATCAGGAAAAGTATACATTTACTTACCTATCAAATCTCATCTCCGGCAACCTTCAGGAAGCTGCTACCAGCTTTGCACACACACACTAGTTTTAATTATTTAAGTTTTTTTTTTTTTTTTTTTTTTTTTTTTTCTCACAAGGTGGTTGAAACCCTTTATGGGCACCTTATCCGGCCTGATACGCACATCCCATAAGGTAGTGTGGGAGTCCCCTGAGTCCGAATTGAATCCCCCTCAGGTATACCCACTAAACACTCCACCTCGTGCGTGGTAGGCTCGTCCAGCCACCCAAGGCTGACCCGATGACACGTAGGCAGATGCCCATTGTATCGTACCGTACCACTTTCTCGGGCCATCAGAAAAATTCTGCAGTCGCTGTGGTTTGAACCGGCGACCGGCAGCGTGAGTGATTTAAACATTGACGCTTTAACCACTCGGCTACCTGGCCCTCAATTATTTAAGTTACTTTATTTATTATTATTTTCAACACTTTTCTGGATTTCAATCTATTCAATTACTTCTCAAATTGTTAATTAATATTATCTGGGCCGAAGGCCCAGGTGGAAGATTAAATTTAACTGAATAAAACAAAGAAATCGGCCAAAAACATTTATTATGCCGAAAGAAAAAAAAATAGAACGCCGGAATAACTAAGAAGTTTTAAATTTATAAGTTATTAAATCAAACCCAATTAAAAACCAGTGAATTGAATAAAATTTTATGACATTTACGTTTTTAAACTACTCAAAAAGATATAATTCTTACTAAAGTATTGAACTGATATTTTGAAACAGATCATTCACCAGAAAAGGTCACGTTGCTAACAAACATCTAACACTCTCAAGATTTAAAACATGACTGCCGTTTAGAAGCATAAAATATATGTCCTTCAAGTTAGCTTGGGATTCGAAATCGTTGAGGCAGTAAATATAAGGGTTATTCGAAAATTAAATAGTGAATTGAATTTCTTTTTCAGTTTCTTCTACAATCGGCTTATGCATTAAATATTTTATAACTCAGATATTCCGACGTTACGAGAAAAAAAACATAATGCAAATTTGTCGCATTATGAAAAAAAACTCTTTATATCTAAACAATTGATCTTATTTCTACTTATTCTATGTCATGGATCTTTCTGTAACACTCGGTTATGGTTTGAATCAATTCTATTAACGGAAATATGACGTTGAATTCATAATGAAAACTGATTATTGGACACAAAATATTTGGTTCGAATTTATAAATACCCCTCGTAAAACTCTCGAAACTGTGTTGGAACGATTTTTATAGCAACCATATGGGCGAAGGTTTTGGTGCCCTTCTCGGTATCGTAAACTAAATGCTGAATTTAATGGCTTCCGGATGTAGATTCAATGGTTGTCCTCTTCGAGAACTTTTGATATATTTCAAGATTACGTTTTGTTACAATTGCCCCCCCTAAAAAAGTTACAATTTTTTTTTTCCATAAATAAATTGTTACTTCAGATCCATTCAAATATCTAATTCTAACAAGTTACGATTTCGTCAAGTCTTAATGGTGCACCCTGTATAATACTGTACCGCGCACTGATGAAATTCCGCGACGCATAGATATTCCGCGAACTACCAACCCGCGCACTTACCCGCACTTTCCTGTTGGTATACCGTAAATCGATTACGCGCGAATGTGGTTCCTGCGGTGATGGTCAACCCAAAGAAATGGTTTCATGGGACTGCTGCTGCACCAAATGCATTTTCAACGAATGCAATTCAGGAGATGATAGTTGCCCCTAGATTATGAAAAGAACTACGCCTATGGTGGCAATGTCGCCTCGTTCACTGATGGCGAATGGCAAGCTGAGACCTAACTATATAACTCTGAAACAGACTTGTTACCTATATCAAATCATATCAAAACATTTTACAATCACCCAGCTTCTTGCTTTGAGGATGCAAGTGCTACACTTCTTTCCTGAAATTTTCATGAATATTGGTTAGCGTTAGACTTACAAATTGACAAATATTTGGTTCAACGAATCGGATTACTGTTTGTTTATTTCTTTTTCAACTTTTTGAATCCAACATTCATTAATTTTTCGCATATTTCCACAGTATATAGATATATAAGTGATATATTTCTATTCATTTTACTTCAACACGCACCTCTGACAGTATTAAAAGTTACCAGTCTATCTTTTTCTATGTGATATACTTGAAACGACTAAAGTAATTACTGAAAACTAAGTCATATGTGATCTCCAAGTGATTAATGGCCAATTAATTCTTGAAGCTCGACAATATAACCCGATTGATGTATCCAACTATCATCTCACACATTTATTAGTTCTGTCACCTATTTTCATTCAACATTTTCTCATATTTTTAGGCATAATTCATTTCTCTCAAGTTATCCTTTCCTTCAATATACTCATACCAAATTCATTCACCAAATAGTTGAATACGTGTACTTCCACGACACTAGAAATGCTCATATACTTATGTCATTATGAAAAAAAAATTTAATCTTAAAAAAATAAATATTATTATACTCAGAAAAAAAAATCGCTCAGTATATCACAAATCGTGGAAGATGTTATTAGTTATTGATATTAGTAAAACGCTAGTGGCATGCTCTGACAGTGTATAAAAAGCAATGTCGACATCACTACCATACCAGGTCCCTACGAGTCTACTCAATTTCTTCAACTCTTTCTCTGTAGGTTCTTGCGAGCTTTTTCACCATTTTCTTTCACTTTAACGTAGTATGACTTGGGGATACACAATATGCTTCCGCGGGGTGTTTCACCAGATGGACTCCATTCGTCCATGGGCTCATTTATTCACCTATTCGGACAACCTAGAATTCAATGTCTCCATTCGACAAGTTCCGAATACGTTCCCAAGGCGTGACATTTCCATTCAACATCACGTAGTTAATCACGCCTCCATTCGGCTAACACGACCCTCCTACATCTGTCACACTCACGTTCGTTATATCAACTCATCAAGATAGATAACTTTTTACAAATTTCCATACTCGCTTTACCCGAGTTTCATATTCTATATTTTTATCTCTATTTCTCTAGATCTTAAAGGCTCGCTACATTTTTCACTATTTCTTACACGTGCGTCTCTGGGAATTCCTTCACCATTCATGTGACGTCTATTTTACTATTTTCATTGTCAGGTTTCTCTTTTTCTTTCTCATTTTCCGCGTGTGTCATTTTTTTCATATTACTTTCATTTTTCTCCATTTACAATTTGATATTTTCGTTTCCCCTGTATTTCACATAATTCCATTTTCTCGATATCTCTTCATTTTCTTATTTTCACGGGGTTGGTATATCACTCTATTGTATCTGTTTCTTTTAACACCTCAATGTATATAAAATCCCTCGCTACCATTTGTCAATCTGTTTTATTTTATCAACAATTATTCTCATATTCGACTTTCTAGCTCTTCAATCAATTAATCTGTCTAACCAATACACATTTTAAAAACAATATTAGATTATTATCGCAAAATAAGTATACATATTAAGAAACCCCATTATTCAAGAGACATTTTATGGGACTAAATTTTACAGCGAGAAAAACTTCGCAAAACGGTTCTCGTGCACGAAGATACCTTGTATGACACAAAACTGATTTATTTATGTTTTATCGACTTGTGCGTTAATCTATTCAAGAAGTTCCTAGATACTGTTTTGTAATAAAATAAAAATTCACACCAAATTCTATAAAAAGATTCTGTAAACGAAAGTGGTCCGCCCTCGGCCTATACTCAGTACAATTTTACTACCCGTTTAAAGAGGTTGACTCATTTATCGCAAAAATTACTATCTTACTGAAACAATCTGTAATGAAATATTTCTTAAATTTTCCTTCTGTTAAAACTAGTAGCATATTTTATTTTCAATATTAAATTCTCAATTTAAATAAAGTTATTCAGACCCTTTCATGTCATTAACCATTTTTCATTGTTTTTATGTCCTTTTCTATCTTTCCAATTATACTCACGCCATAAAATATCCCTTTTAGAAAAATAAACGAATAACTCAAAAATAATAATCATCTACTCGATCACCTATGTTACTTTCAATTTAGTATTTTTCATTAAATTTTTTTTTTAGTACCTACTGTCTATCTACATCATTACTTTCAACTAATCGATACATCTAATTACATTCACACCTGCAGAGGATATGGAGTTCATAAAATAATTTCATATCAGTCCCTTTCTCAGAATTTCCGGACTTTGCACTATTCCCGTAACTACCTGTATTTATTACTATACCCCGAGTTCAGAGTTGAATTGAGGTGTTACAATATCCGATATCCTATTCAATTTTAATTTGTTTCAATTTTTTGTTGAAGCGGCAAGCTGTGAAAACTCTAGTGGACATTCATATTATTCAACAATAATCTTTAAATGACCCACTTTGGTCGATGAAACTTCTTTTTTCAAATAAAAAAAATAACCTTCTAAGAGAAGTTCATATATAATTAGCAATTTATATTCAACTGAACTAGTTCCTCATCAAATTTAATTACATAAAATGTTGATTCAATTCTTTATAAAATGCTTACTTTCAACTTAATACCAAAATGCAAAATACTTGCTTTCAAATTAATACAAAAGTGGGAGTTGAGATGGGAACTTTATTGTCAACACTCCTCTGAGATCATCCAACACTATATTAAAACTTTAGTTTTTTTTTTTAATGGAATACATGAGAATCATTGTCTTACTTTATTTCGTGAATCATTGTCTAACTTCATTTTGTAGACGTGATTAAGAACGAACTATCTCAGAATATTCGATAATTTCAAAACTTCTCTGACTGTAAATCTGAATTGAGGCCTATGGAAGTAATTTATTCAAGTTCAATTAATTTTATTCCAAATATTCAACAAATGCTGAATCAACAGTACAAAAATAAAAATGATTTAAAAAAATTAAATTTCTAGCCGCTAGTTTATTTATGGTCATATTGATTAAATTATAACACTTTACTAAAAAAATAAATTGAGAGGTACAGACACATGTGTCACACAATGGCATTTGTTTCATTTCTAGAAACATTTGAATAATCTCAGAATATCGCTGGACAATAGGTTCGAATTGGGAAGTAAGGTCATGCAACATTTCTAACCTTCTCATATATACTTACTTAAGGTACAGTATATTTATTGCTGCTGATAGGACCAAGTTTTCATTATTTCAACCTCTCGACCACCCATAGAGATTATATTGTATCACCCAACCATTCAAGACCATATGTTTGACTGTTTCGTAAAATTCTTCCGCTTATGCTAAAACTCTAGTAGGTAAAGAGAGCAGAGAAATCCTAAATCAACATATCCACTGAGGCGACTGGGATAAATTGATTAAACTCATTAACTTCTTTCCTTTCACAATTACACTCATTCTTAGTTCTGTTTTCTATTTTCATAAAATTCTTTTTCTACTTGAGGTTTATCAACTATCCCTTTTTACGACTATGCCGGAGTCCTGTCTTAACATCTGTTTAATTTAATTTCAATTGTCTACTTTGTCAGTTTACAGATGCCGAAGTGAAATTTTCCTTCTGTGTTCAGGTAATTTTTTTCTTGAAATTCGAATATCTATTTAATTTTACTGTTTTTTTTTTTGAATATGAAAACACCAATTCGTTGTGACTAATAGATTTTAAAAAACAGACTGATCTAAGAGTTACATTTTTCTGTATTCAACGTTAGCTCCTTCATTTGGAGAGTCTACTCTTTATTTGTTTAAGTAAATAATCGGATGAAAGGCTGTATACACAATTTTAAAGGAAAAATTCAAAATTTGTCAATTTGTTTTCTTCTAATTTTGTAAGTTCATTAGTAAAGTAAAATTTCGTTTCTCATGGATTATTGTAAACATAGCCTTATCTCCTTGCCGTGCTCGTGAGTTTTTCTAAATATATAATGACTGAGATTGTAGTGACAATTAAAATAAAATTCTGAAACTTGGAATCATAAAAACCATATCGAGATATTTATGTGCATTTTTTTTTTTCTGACTCGAGTAAATCACAATGAAAGCAAAATTAATAAAAAATTTATCAAGCAGCTTATATCTTCTTTTTTTATATAGTTACTTGTTGAATTCAAAACAGCAGAAGGCTCTCTAGGTTTGGTCCTGGACAAAATATTGTCAGGAAATTTGTAACCAATAAAATATCAAAACTCTTCTAGTTAGTACAAAATTCAAAATAAATGAAAATTCTTAAACGTTTCGTACTAAAATTCTGGAATAACAGAATACAACAAACATTTTTCTATTTCAGATTGGAAATCGAAAATTTTGTTTCATGAAAATACGAAATAAATATACAGAAAGACATAAATCCTGTAAGAGCAGCAGAAATTCAAAATTATTATTATATTACTTTTACTCTACATATTCTGTTTTATTATTATTTTTTTTATGAATCAAAATGGATTTTCTAAACCAACTACTTATCTACCTACAATATCAAATAACACCATACACACATTGAGAAACCAATATAAAAAAAATATAGTTGCAAGAAAATACCATATGGAAGACATCAACATAATAAATACATATAATTTCAAGAAAATACGCATTCGAAACCAATATAATAAATATATATTTTCAAGAAACCCCAGACTTGCGACACCAATATAATAAATATATATTTTCAAGAAAATACCCCACACTTTCGACGCCATTATAATAAAACGCTATTCCGTTGAAATAGAGTTTCATCACAGCTGATACTATCAATTGTTAGGCCGAGCGGTGCCTTTTTCAATATTTTATAGGAGCGTTTATATAGGAACACATCAGGAAAAGTATACATTTACTTACCTATCAAATCTCATCTCCGGCAACCTTCAGGAAGCTGCTACCAGCTTTGCACACACACACTAGTTTTAATTATTTAAGTTACTTTATTTATTATTATTTTCAACACTTTTCTGGATTTCAATCTATTCAATTACTTCTCAAATTGTTAATTAATATTATCTGGGCCGAAGGCCCAGGTGGAAGATTAAATTTAACTGAATAAAACAAAGAAATCGGCCAAAAACATTTATTATGCCGAAAGAAAAAAAAATAGAACGCCGGAATAACTAAGAAGTTTTAAATTTATAAGTTATTAAATCAAACCCAATTAAAAACCAGTGAATTGAATAAAATTTTATGACATTTACGTTTTTAAACTACTCAAAAAGATATAATTCTTACTAAAGTATTGAACTGATATTTTGAAACAGATCATTCACCAGAAAAGGTCACGTTGCTAACAAACATCTAACACTCTCAAGATTTAAAACATGACTGCCGTTTAGAAGCATAAAATATATGTCCTTCAAGTTAGCTTGGGATTCGAAATCGTTGAGGCAGTAAATATAAGGGTTATTCGAAAATTAAATAGTGAATTGAATTTCTTTTTCAGTTTCTTCTACAATCGGCTTATGCATTAAATATTTTATAACTCAGATATTCCGACGTTACGAGAAAAAAAACATAATGCAAATTTGTCGCATTATGAAAAAAAACTCTTTATATCTAAACAATTGATCTTATTTCTACTTATTCTATGTCATGGATCTTTCTGTAACACTCGGTTATGGTTTGAATCAATTCTATTAACGGAAATATGACGTTGAATTCATAATGAAAACTGATTATTGGACACAAAATATTTGGTTCGAATTTATAAATACCTCTCGTAAAACTCTCGAAACTGTGTTGGAACGATTTTTATAGCAACCATATGGGCGAAGGTTTTGGTGCCCTTCTCGGTATCGTAAACTAAATGCTGAATTTAATGGCTTCCGGATGTAGATTCAATGGTTGTCCTCTTCGAGAACTTTTGATATATTTCAAGATTACGTTTTGTTACAATTTTGACCTGCTATTCTTCTTATTTCTGGCACGATTCGCAGTTGCAAAAGATCGAGATATTTGGGTCCATTCAATGCACCTTCTATGACAAATGGGCCAATCATATTTCCACCCAGCATGCCACCCCAAATATTCAACATCTGTGGATACTGAGTTCGTAATTCGTAAAACCGATGCAAATATTCTCGGGACCAATATCGCACACGAGAAGGATTATGACTCATCCGTGAAAACAATATTTTCAATGAAATTTTCATCAGCATTTGCCATTTCCATCATCGTTTCACATAATTGCATCCGCTTGAAATAATCATTCGGATAAAGAGTATGAGTTTTCTTAACTATGTACGATTTGTATCCATGTTTTTTTAGAATTCGTCTCACTGAAGTTGCACTAATGTTCACTTCATTCGCAACAGCTTGCCAACACCACTATTTCCTTCATTTCCCTTTCAACGCCATCAACTGGAACTTGATGTTTTCTAGAGAAAACGCAACCAAATTTTTGAAAGTTGTTTATTACACGATGAATTGTCTAAATAGTCGGAGTAGGTCTGTTGTTAAACTCATTGATGAATCGGTTTCTTATTTCACGAATTGAGTTACCTCCATAATACCATTCAACAATCTTAACTTTTTCTGACACATTATAGATATCCATTTCACAATTAATGACCCAGAAACAACAAAGTAATTCGAATGAAAACGTTTGAATATGTCAAAATCTTATGACATTTTGTTGTGTGCGTTTGTTTAAATGGGCATGAGTAAATTCGCCCACGTTGGGTCTATGTCCGCACTTGCCTGGTTTCTACTGTATACAGTACTTCTCACAGGGCACTGAATATAGATAGAGTTAGAGCAGTTGATAATTGTCCGGCCTATTTTCAAACTTCAACAAATAATACTTTAATCTAAGGCAATGTTCGTCCTTGATCCTTAAAAATACCATTTGACAATTTGCACTTTCTCAGCAATTTCGTAAACCATGTTCAACAAATGTTTTTACGTCTTCAAATGAACTACCTATAAGTATATTTGTCATCGTGAACAGCGAAACCGAAAACGGCGAAAACTGAAGGGGTTGAACGATAGTTAATTGTTCATATCATCTCCTATGTTCGCAGTGCTGTGAGATGATCTGTATAGTGTAAAGTATAGTTAACTGATGTGATTCAACAGTTTGAACATTTTGATTTTTTTTTATTAACAGCACTTTCATTTATATGTTCAGTATTTATGATCTTATTCTATGCTTTGTCAGTGAGAATCTGATTCTTCGCACAATATAGTATTTTTGATTGACATCTGGACACCACACGTGCTTTCCAAGCAGGCATGTGGCAGTCTAAAGATAAAAATATAACATGAAAAAATGTATTAGCACGCCGCCACTGGTTCTAAGCTTACATCCGATTATCATAACAATAAAAAATATCCCCCTCCGAAGTCAGAGGTTACCTCTCACCCACAAACTATCACAAAGGATAGTGATATGGAGCTTTCATAACAATGTGTGTTGTGCCTATTGAAACGGCACCTCTATATCTTTTATTGCTCGCAGACTTTGACAAGTTCGTAATGAGGAAGTGATTATTTTCATACAAATTATCCATCATTTGCATTCCGATCACAAAAATTTAATTGAATATTTCTATTTTTAAAACTGTTTTATATTCATCAAAATTACATAATCTTCGTCACCTTCACATACAAAATTAGGAATGAATTAATATCCTTCATACTTTGATGTCGTAGACCAGGTTTCCTCTTCACAGCTCCCATCTTTCTCGTAGCGATACTGCACTCTCTACCTAAAATGATAACCATGTTCACAGTCCTTGCCAGGAACACGTTGTGTCTATACTAATAGCGTTGCAGTTGATATATAACTTCCAGGAGTTTCCAACGTCCTTTAACGTACTCCATTCAATTAGCGGGTGAAACGTGCACCAAAATGTATTTCATGGTGAAAGGAAGGTGTTCGCTGATGTACTTCCTTTCAAGGCATTTAAGCAGGTTGTATATGCATAAAGTCTGGTAGAAGTAAATTATCGTCATGGGCGTACTGCAAGATCATTCCTTTCGAGGATGATCGGTAGAAAATAATTTATGAGAGACAGTTATACAGGGTGTCCCAAGTTATCGTATACAGGCAATACATCGCTCATTTGACAAGATGTTGAAAGAAAAAGGTTGAATGGCATTAAGGTACCTTCCGAATGACGTATAAAAAAATCATCACATTTGAAGCCCTGTGGTGGTTACGCCACATTTTTAATTCTCAAATAGCAACACCTGTATATTGTCATTGAGAATTGCGTGTAATTTTATCTGGAATACATCGATATCATATACTTGATATTTTTTTATCAATAACAACATTTCATGAAGTACGAATTTCAACTAAAATACCATTGATCAATTCAACAAACGAACAAATAATTACAGCAAGTGTTCAAAATTATTTCCCGCAGAATCCATGCAAGCTGCAAAACGTGTTAAAAGCGTTCTTGTGCAGGCCGCCTGAATCATTGCTGGTGTAACGCTACGGCAAGCTTCTCGAATGCGTTCTTTAAGTTCATCTAAATCCACAGATTGTGTTTGGTAAACTAAGTCTTTGAGATAACCCCATAAAAAGTAGTCCAATAGTGTTAAATCTGACGAGAGGGGAGGCCAAGCTATGGGTCCATAAGTACCAATCCACCCGTTCGGGAAAAATTTATTGAGATGCTCCTCAACAATCCCTGCGTTATAAGGTGGGGCACCGTCTTGTTGCCAGAGCATAGCATTCCGTTGTGCCGAAGGACTGTCTTCCATAAGTTCAGGTAATTAGTGTACAAGAAAATGTAAATACCTTGCTCCAGTCAACGTGCCCTCATAAAAGTACGGCCCAATCAAACAACCATTGAATAACCCACACCACACATTTGTACCTCGAGCTGTTTGGAAACGAGTTGAACGAACCCAGTGTGGATTTTAGTTCGGCCAATGATGAGCATTATGTATATCCACTACACCATTGTTATAGAAGCGGCTTTTATCACTCCAAAATATTTGACTCAAAAGCAAGGGATTATCGGCAATCATAACATCAATTAGAGGAATGAAGTCCAATCTTCGTTCGAAATAACTAGGCCTCAGTCCTGGGACTGAATGAATTTCAAAAGGGTGATATTTGTGTCTTCATAATCCTCTGTATGGTGCTTTTGCTTATTACGATTTCGTCAGCTATTTTTCTAAAAGAAGTATGGGGGTTGTTCCGTCTTCACCTCACTTTCGTGTGATGTATAAATTGAATAAAAATATTAATATTGTGTTTGTCTGGGGTTTCCTCTATTTCCCTTTAAAATGTTCGCGAACCCGACTGTGTGTTCCTCGAAGCTCGAGGTGCGCGAGCTTCTCGCCAATCAGTGCGAATAAGGCCTCTCTCGATCGAACGCTGTGGTCGAAGGTGCTCAAAAAACCCTTTCAAAAACGCAAGAAAGTGTGTCGCAATATTCAAAATAAAACTCTCGGCTGTAAAGAATAGAAAACCTGTGTCCTTTGGAGACCATTATTGCTGAGCTCGTGCCCTTATGACTCCCGGAACTGAAGGTAAGGAAAAGACAGTCTCTATTCCTCTTTTTTACTACTCAAAATAAGTCCACCGGGGCAGTTTCCACCTATTCATATCTCAAATACAGTCCACAAACATCCCTAAGACTAAACATGGTCCTTACGAGCCGATTTTTCGACTTTTCATAGCTGGAAATTGCCGGTTTGAATTTATTTCGTTTGAATCTCAGACAAACACAAGTCGCTACGATTTTTTTAATTACGATTACTATTCCATCTATGAAGCTCGAGTCCTCATTTTTGACTGATAATGCTTATTTGAGAACCGGTATCAAGCAATGCACGAACTGTCTGATAGGATCCACTGGCATCAAGAACTTCAATTATTGCTGTTAATAACAAAATTGTCTCAATTGGGGTCACCGATAGCGAGACTTCAGAAGTCATTTCAATTCGATTAGTATAGGAAGAGACAGGAGGTTGATTAGTTTTTCAAAGAAATGGGAGCTGCAAAAGAGTTTAATGCAGGGTTATCGCTGAGAAACCGGAGAGCAATATGAGTATTAGCAATATCTCTCGCTGAAATTTGCATTGGAATTTGAGAGAGTTGATGAGAGGAACCAGGAACGTCGTTGAAATGTAATAGAGTATAATAAGACTGGCCACACTTCAAACAATGTGACTTCGAAGAACATTCCCGAATCATATGTCTGGAACCCAGACAATTTACAAACCATCATTGAGTTTTGACATTGTTATACCTATCATGAGTATTCATAGCCATAATTTGAGGACATTTATAGTTTAGGTGATCGGAACGACATACCGAACAGAGGGTTTGTTTCAGTTGAGTATGAAAAGATCGGCGGGGAGAATAATTCGAGTGAGAGTGCTGGGGAGATGACTTCGAAGGTTCAAAAGACTTCAAAGGCCTTTTTTGAGTATAGTCAGTAGCTCCATCCAGAGCAGAACATTGCTGCATGACAAACTCTTGAAGATAATCAAATGTGGGAATGTCATTGGAACCTTGGTGAATTTCAAAGTTTTTCAGGCTGCATTATTTGCCTGACGTGAGTTGAATATCTAAAGAAATATGTTCATTTATTGATCAAAATAATCAATATAAACCATTATATTGTTTATATATCTCCTGGGTGATGATCATTTTGAAAATCAAATGTAAACGTATCATTTATAAATGTTTACAAAAATTGTCCCTTCAAAGTTTTCTTGGTATCAGATGAAATGTGCATATTTTTCATTCCTCATAATATAGTTATGAAAATGATTCATTCAAATTGATACATTTTACGATCAAATAATTATGGATTTTTGCATACTTTGCCTGACGTAAGTTAAATACTTTAAAAAATATGTTCAGATATTGATCAAATAATCAATATGAAGTGTTCTACCCAACGATAGGTGTCGCTGCTATTGAAGTTACGAAGCATCATCTCAAACTCAGTAACAGTATGTGAATGCTATCAAAAGCTTTTGTGAATTGTCCATTAGTTATTGGACCTCTTGGATTACCATGATAACATGCACAAAAGGCCTAATAGGCTGCTTAGCTTGTACCTACAATATACCATGATAATCAGTTTCAGTCTTTGGACATTGTGCATAATACGTCATTTTGATAATGAAAATATGATCAATGAAGTATGACGTCGATTCAACGCTGAAACTTAGGACATATCGCCTCAGAAAGGACCGCAGTCTTGGGAACATGACTTTTTAATCACTTACTTGATATATATTATGATATATTCTTTGGACATTGTGCATAATACGTCATTTTGATGATGAAAATGAGATCAATGAAATATGACATTGATACAACGCTGAAACTTGGGACTTATCGCCTCAAAAAATACGTTTAATGGATACATATTGATGATGTTGACCATCATTCATAAGACGTTAAGTTTATGTTCCACATATGTAACAATTTAAAAATGTTCACCGGTGAAGCACTCGAAAATCAAATCAGATATCAAAAAATTTAATAAAAACAGTCTAAAAGTCCACGAAGGTCTACACAGTTCAAAGTTTGATTTCTCGACAAAAACAATTCAGGTAACAGTCGCTAAACCTAAAAAATTATCAATTTGTTACAAAAATTACGAAAACCAGAATTTTTTCATTTACCCCTCTCCCTCCTTCAAAAGTTTTCCAGGCGCTTTGAGTTGGATTTTTTATTATATACCCTCCTCTCTTCCACAAATTTTTCCACTTATGAATCATTGATGATTAACCCCACCCTCTCCAGTCCCATTTAGCGCGATTCGCGCCAGGATCTCTGATTATTACTTTGCCCAAATTTTTCCGGAGTCTTCACTGCGGGCGCTTCGCGAGAATATTGAATTTTTTTATATAACCAACAAAATCTCGAAAACGGAACAGGATATAGGAAAATATAAATAGATAGTTTTATTGTTCTCAAAGAGGTTTACAAAAAGTTGGGTTGAAATTTTTTCATTTCTTGATGAATAAACGGAATATTGAATTTTTTTTCATGTTACTACCAAAAACTCAAAGTGGCGATAGAATTTCAATTTTCACAAGATGCCTCATTTGTCCACCTTTCAAAAATCTACAAAAACTGTAACGGAATTTTTTCCATTGTATCAAAAGTTCGAGAAATATTTGGAATAAACGAAAAATAAGTGAATTTTTTCGAGTTTCAACTTGGCCTTACTCTCTTAAAAAAGATCTACGAAAAGTTATCATGACATTCTTTCATATCTTGAACATATCGTATTTTTGTGGATTTTTTTTCCTTTTTTTTGTTTTTAGGTTAAGTTAGATTCGGTTATGTTAGATTTGGTGATAATTTTATGATTACGAATAATTAAAAAATGATAACTCCGAGATTAAGCCTTGAAAATGGGTGTTTCAGAGACTATGTTAAGTCGATAAAGGAGGTTGAGAACGGAATTTTGGACAAATTTAGAAAATGGAGAAAACTTTCATATCGTCCTGCAAGTTGCTTTTTATGAAACAAAGAGTTCGAAGATTGGACTTGAGAGAAATATTCCTTCTGACTTCATGAATGGGTCAGTTCACCTCTCTTTGATTATTATTATTATTACCAGCCAGATATTTCTCATTTGCATTTCAACCTTTTTTTCCAATTGGTGAAACACGATATTCATGCACTGATTGAAAACGTATTTTCAAGAGAATCCAATCGGTAAAACTTCCCTTACCACTAGCTCTTACCGTTCTCGAGATAGCAATATTTTGGTTCTTTGGGCTAGATTTTGGTCCAACGAGCTATATTCTCATTATTTTGCATTTTAGCGGGCTCAAGCGAGTCGATGAGGTGGGGGAGATGGGGGATTGGGTAGCGGTTGGATGCAGTTCGTGAAAACCCCATTCCTCTAGCTGTTACCTTCCTCGAAAGATAATTTTGTGTGGAAGGTGAGGGACAGGAGAGGAAAGGGAAGGGATGGGGGGACAGGGTGGGGTGGAAGGGAGGGGTATGGGTTGGATACTGTTTTGTAAGTCGTTGTATTTATATTATTGGAGTTCGATTATAAATTAAAACGCATTGAAGCCGTGTATTCATATTATTGGTATCCCTTTATAGTTTTCATCGTATCATTGAAGATTAAGACATTTTTATAAAAAATCTTTATTGATAATTATCAACATAATCAACGTACCAAAACATACATAATACCTTAGTCACTCATGAAATATTATAGTCCGTCAGCCCGCTGCCAAAATGTGTAATGATTTTATAACTTTTGCTCTGTAAGGTTTTGGTGGAGCATAATAATAATGATACATTTTTTTTTAAATACATAATAAACACCTATAGAATTTGTCAGAAACTAGTTAATTATTGTTTATTGCATAAAGAAATCACGTATTTCAATGATGGTTTAGCGTATACCAAGCATACCAACCGATATTTCATCGAATAAAAATCAGACGGAAACCGATCGGCATACGTATCGTGTGGGTCCGAAGAGTCACCAAATGCCCTCAAATGTGTCATTGTTGAATCTATACGTGTTTATGCATGTCTTTGAGAAAATAAAGTATAATAATAATAATAATAATTATTATTATCATTGTTATGTTCCACCGGCAAGCACTAATTTTGCTTGTTCATTGATTATTTTGAAACTACCAAAACCCTGAAGGGCATACTTTATAAAATCATTACACATTTTGGTAGCAGGCTGACGAGCTATTAGTACGTTAGTAACGAACAAAGAGAGTAAACTAACAGGAGGGATTAATAAGCTCTAGCCAATCAGAATCTTGTAGCATCGACGCGTCATAGTGACGTACTTGGACATGAGTACAGAGTCGAACTCGAACCAAGAAACAAAACTGTCACATGTGACTCTCATATACCAAGAGTGCGGAGTGCGCTAGTCTGTCACTGTCTATGGAAAATGGCGGCCATGTCCAACTACGTCACATTTCGTCACAAATGTTCTTTCATATCTTTCTCTCAGTAACCCCATTGTCTTATAAAGATTAGACTCTCTTAGTCAAATAACGTTTAGTCTCCTTGAGGAACGAAAGCATAATACATTAGATAACAATAATAATATTAGAACTAGTTTTCAGGAACATGTAAAACAATATTATGACAGTTTTCAAATTTGATGGATACACCTTTGCCTTTAGCGTCCACGATCATATGTATGTCCTCTGGAGCCTGATTAATGACCGAGCTTGCAATCATTTCGATTTTGTGTGGTTCCCCAGTGCCAAATCCACTGCCGGAAACATCGCCGATTTGAATTTTGCGAGCAATGGAAACTTTCTTGATCACATTTTTTTCTAAATACCCTTTAGCAACCTTCGCTGATTCCCATCCACCTAGTTCTTGTAGGTCTGATATATCTCCTTCAGCATTTACAAGAAAATTTGCCAAAGATCTACTAACGCAGTGACCAGTAGATAAATTGGGATTTTCAAGTGGGACACTCATCTATTTTTTGAGGTATTTTAGAGAAGAAATGAATGCCGCAGGGCGGTACCATACTATTCCCTTTTCTATATGATACAATCTTCGGTGAGTAACATGGACTGCCCTTACTATTGCGTACTTGTCAAATAAAAGCAAAGGATTGACCTTGCGTCAGATACCACAGCGAAAATCCGTTTCTTGTGGGTTTTTAAGTCGGGAATAGTAACAATCAGCTTGTCATCTAAAACGTCGACATCTTCCGTAGTCATCTTTGCTAATTCATTGGTTCGAGAGGCTCTTCTAATTCCAATTGAAAAAGCCACTTCAATCATTCCTCACTCCTCGTCTGGGGCAGAATGCCCAAATTCGTTGACTTGTTCTCTTGTAAATACTTTTGATTTTTTTTGCTCTATATCCAACGTTTTTCTTTTTGATGAAACTTATTAACGCGCCGTATTTGTCGATTTCCACTCTTTCCTTCAGTTCTAAAGTCACTCGTAACATGGAATATTTCGGCCATAAGCAGAATATTCCTGAGAGATTTTCGCAAAATGCGCCAGCAACACAGTTCCTTCTGCACCTTGAAGATGTACTTTGTTTCGCCACACACAAATCTGCCGATATTCTTTTTCGTAATGGATTTTAGATTTGTCTGGATGCAGGATCAACCTTATAGTGTTGGCTGCAGCTAATATTTCGTCAGGACTATCAAAATGTTGAATGATTTTAATGATGACTCTTTGAAAGGCCAAAATGAAATGAGATAAAACCTTGTTACTTTTATTTTCGCATCGCCGGCGCCGTTGTCAATAATACGATAAAGCTCTGAATGTAACTCGATTATTAGCAATTCAACACCGTCTCGACTGTCGCCTCGTCACCTAGCATTGTCCTCGACTATTATAAATCGCATAATAATCTCGTTATATTAATAGCCATAATTGTCTTTGTATTCATATTATTGGTGTCTAATTATGATTTAAAACGCACTGAAGTTGTAGTTTTCAAAAAATACCTTAAACTTCCGAGCTTTTCGCGAGAGACTTGAGTCACAGCATTCAAATCATCATTCAAATTCATCTACCGAGCCGTTCGACTTTCGAGCCCTTCAATTTTCGAGTCCTTCAACCCGAGCTCTCACTTGTGTTAAAATATTTTCAATATAATATTTCACATAAAATTCGATACTGCATGTTTATAGCAGCTTGGAAGAAGAAACCTTCATAACCGAATCATGTCCTTCGAGTGTTCATCTCTTTCAATTCTAGGATCAAATTATCTACGCCCGATTCACTTCCCATTCATTTTTATTCGAGAAACAGTCATGTGGGAAAAGCTGCTGTTCCCGAAGGAGATTACGATCGCTTTTAATGAAATATTTAAAGGAAATATCGGCTAATAACGGGGCGCGATACGTTATAGGAGGCCATTCATCATGTTTCCTTTAACGTGGATTTTCGTTCGTATAAATCGCCCACACTCCCAGGTTTATGTGATAATAAGTGTTCTGTTATTCTTCTGTATCGGGTTCTGAGACAGTTGCTGTGTTTTATTCATTATTCTCCTTCGAGTTCGAGGCGGGAAGCAGCAAAAAGAAAGTGATTTAAAACCAACAAGAACATTGAAATACCTTTTTTTTCAGTGTCGTTATTTTGTCCTTCTCCGAAAAACTACTCGAAATTATCTTTGAAGCCTTTTTGAAGGAACATTGTGTTGATAGGAATACACTGAAGTTCCATCCCAACACAAAACAACGATCTTTCAATACGTTGAAACGTGTGTCAGTCACTTGTTATAGAAAATGTTATGCAACGAGTAGAATGAACTGTTAATATCAGATTTGATTGTTCTCTGTATCACTCATACTTGGCGTTTTACAGTAGATGAAGTCTGGAGAAATGAACTACAGATCATTTCAAAAATATGTGGTTATGGATAATCAAACATGTTCTATCCTTATAAGATTCCTCAAAACTTTTTATTTTAATTCCCTAAACCTATTTTTGACGATTTTCGCAATAAAAATTATTTGGACCAATTTTTGTGCAAAACCTGACCATTGAAAAATAACAATTTTTTCCCAATGCAAAGGAACACGCAAACTCCTTATGGAATTTGAGTCCAGGTGGATTTTTTTGGATTTTTGGTATGATGTAGTCCATGTTATTCTCAACCAATGTTACCATTGCGCCAAAATAATTAATAGTTTTGTTGCTAGGGGGCGTTGAAATCACCCCTTTTGCAGATTAGACTATTTATTTTTGAATCCGGTAACAATATTTTCACTTGTTCCATTATTTCTAAAGTTGCACAATATTGAGCTGCTTTATAAAAAAAATTCTCACCTCCACTCTTCTCTCCCCAACTCCTATTACGAAACGCAAAAAAATGTTACAGGGTGCAATTCTTAAATCATGCGCCTATGATTTCGAATGCGAAAATGGCTTATTTTCGCATGAAGCAAGGAAAGTCTATTCTCGAGCGAGCGAATTTATTGCGCATACGCAAATTTTCGAATGATATGCAACGAGTGGTCTTAACATGCGTAAACAACCATTTCGAACAAAATTTGACAGTACGTTCACGTTAGATATAGATGTGACAGAAGTTTGTTTCAAACTATGCAAACTTAGATGAAGTTGCTTATTTGAAGAGGCTGAAATATTTAATGCTCAACACGCAAGACAAATTCATCATCGAGATGATCCCTTCGAAATGTCTGATCAAAAGATTCCCAGGAAGTACCAACGATTGTTTTATATGGAACAATAGTAATGTCCTTCCATATATGCGTAGATTGCAAAACAATGGTCAAAAGTAATATTTTTTATTGGGTAAGAGTAAGTTGCACATAGACATTTTGGAACTCACTGATGTTAATATTTCATGACACTAAGGTGAACACTTTTAAATTTCCACAGATTATTGTCTACGCGACATGTTTCGATAAACTGTATCTTTTTTAAGCGAATGTAATACGTTATTATGTATCAATGTAATACATGATTATGTATTAATGTAATACATTATTATGTATTACATTCGCTTGAAAAAGATACAGTGTATCTAAACATGTCGCGTAGACAATAATCTGTGGAAAGGACCCCGCACTTTCCTTATCGAAAAGGGCTTTCGGTTAAGTTCCCTGAATTTTTGGTACGTTGTACATTTCAACTTCCTCAGCAAAAGTGTCCACAGGCACAAAAAAATCGGCCGACTAGTTTTCGAGATACAGGGTGTCAAAAATGAAAAGTGAAGCTTTCTGCTCAGAATTTTTAACAACTCCGAGAATTGACAAAACGCCCATTTATTCATGGAATAACATGCCTGAACGATCGTTCAATATCATCTGGATCTCGTATCCATTATGTTTTTACGGTTCGTGCTCTACAACAGGGTGAACAAAGAAAAATCCAATTCGATAGATTTTAAACCAACCAGTGTAAGTTCGTTCATGAGAATTGAAGATCCAATTGACCGTGGACTTCCTCAATCTCGATCGAAGTTTACTGACATTTTTTTTATGTACAGGGTGGTTCGACAATAGGGGTGCGTCAACCCCTAGTTTTTTTAATCGGATAGTGGAGAGCATGCCATATATATCAAATATTCTTTAATATTAAGAACGTCGCATAGTCATTTCATATATATAGGGTGAGTAAAAAGATTCAGTCCAAGTTTCTTGCAAAAATGCTGTTTTTTTTTCAATGAATGCCCTGTATTTCGAAAAAGAATCAGTTAATTTTCTTGAATTTTTGATATTATGTTTGATTTGAGGAGTCCGAGATATTGTCATCAATCTCAGCATAGGTCTCCGTACTCGTTTTTCGGCTATATAGGTTCTTTTGAATGTTCGGATTTTATTGATACCCGATATACTCCATTGGAGACCGAAATGGGCTATTTTCCAACAATTCTTGTTGAAAAATATTGGGACTAGATTAGTGCGGTACCTATTCGAAAAATGCAATAACTTATATACATGGTGAATGAAATGTTTTTCATTTGAAAGCCCTGTTTCCGAAGAAACTAGAGAAAATTGAAATACCGGGTGGCTACGGAAGTATTGCCTACGGAATATCTCAGTTATTGTATGAAGTAGGTTTTTGAAATTTGGAGCGACGATATAATGACATAAGAGCTAGAATTTGAGCATATTGACATGTCGAAGTTATCTTCCGGTCTGACCGGAAGTAACATCAACTTTCTTATTTACATTTTCAATTTTTGGCTTTCATTTTGCTTCCACGGCCTACTCGGTGAATTTCAATAATAATTTTTTTCTGATCTAGTTTCTGGTTAGAACCAACTTGTGATATGTCATTAGAAAGGGAATTGAATGCTGAATAAAGCGAAAAGAAAAAAAATAGGGTTTCCATTAAAAATAAGAAAGTTGATGTTACTTCCGGTCAGACTGGAAGTTAACTTCGACATGTCAATATGCTCAAATTCTAGCTCTTATGTCATTATATCGACGCTTCAAATTTCACAAACCTACTTCATACAATAACTGAGATATTCCGTAGGCAATACTTCCGTAGCCACCCGGTATACCAGAAGCAGAAACCCTCTCAAGGTTGGGACTAATTCTACAGTATTTGAAAGCTATTCCAATTCAGATGGAGAAATATTTTGTGATTTCTGTGAAATGTGCAATTTCTACAAAATTGGGATATTTGGTACACAATGAACAAATGAATGGTGAAGGTATTATACCTCCCAAAATTCTACAAGTCCGCGAAAAGAGATATGTACGTTTTGTGATCATTTCTTCTTTGAACCAATTTTGGAACTAGGAACAAGGTTGGAACTAATTCTACAGTATTGGAAAGCTATTTAAATTCAGGTGAACAAGTGAATGGTGAAAATATTATACCTTAGTATTAATTTCTGTAGCCTTAGTTAAAACCACCCTCTTATATCGCGGTTATCAAGTCTTTGAATCTGTTAAAGAATAAGTTGACACCCCTAAAGAAATTATTTTTTCCTTTTCAGTGCAATTCAATAAAAGCTTATCTTTAAAAAGTTTCTTCATTTATATTTATTCATCTTTTTTGTGTGAAAAATAATTCAAACACATTTCAAAATTGGTTCAAAGAAGAAATAACCACAAAAAGTACATATTTCTTTTCGCAGACTTGTAGAATTTTGGGAGGTATAATACCTTCACCATTCATTTGTTCATTGTGAACCAAATATCCCAATTTTGTAGAAACCGCGTATTTCACAGAAATCATAAAATATTTCATCATCTGAATTGAAATACCTTTTGCAATACTGTAGAATTAGTCCCAACTTTGAGAGGGTTATTGTTTCTGGTACATTTCACTTTTCTCTAGTTTCTTCGGAAACAGGGCTTTCAAATGAAAAACATTTCATTCACCATGTATATAAGGTATTGCATATTTGGAATAGGTACCGCACTAATCTAGCCCGAATATATTTCAACAAGAATTGTTGGAAAATAGCCCATTTCGGTCTCCAATGGAGTATATCGGGTATCAATAAAATCCGAACATTCAAAAGTATATAGCCGACAAACGAGTCCGAAGACCTATGCTGAGATTGATGACCATATCTGGGACTCCTCAAATCAAACATAATATGAAAAATTCAAGAAAATTAACCGATTCTTTTTCGAAATACAGGATATTCATTGAAAAAAACCGCATTTTTGCAAGAAACATGGACTGTATCTTTTTACTCACCCTATATATATGAAATGACTATGCGACGTTCTTAACATTGAAGAATGTTTGATATATATATATATATATATATATATATATATATATATATATATATATATATATATATATATAGAGGTGAAAATTCGTGACTGGCTGTATATTAGTTTGTAGTATTTGTGGGGTTGCAGTCAGGGTTGCGGGCTATTTCAAAGAAAACTCTTTGATACTGTCAAGCTTTCGGTATAATTCGATACCTTCCTCAGGACAACTGAAAATACGCATTGTACAATAAATATAGGAAAGAATAAATGAAGTACTTACTAACGAGAGAATGAATGATGAAATTGGCAAAAAACGAAAATAGAATATACATGAAGTGAAATGAAATGACTGATGTAGGAATGACAGTGACTTAATTTATTTCAGTAATCAAGTTGGAAGATTCTGATTAGAGGGTGATTTTATCCTATGTTTCTCAAAATTAAGTAGATACGTATAAATTTTGCTGAGATTACTCAAGTCAGTTCTTTTGTTCATCGACTGTTCTTCATTATTAATTTGAGCCATTTCCATGAAAATTGTTTTAGACAGATTAGTTTCACTATTCAATATTTCGGTATTATTGTAATCCATCCTGTGGTCTCTAGAGATAACGTGTCCTGCCAAAGCACATGAATCAACATTTCGTCTACAGTCGCTTTTATGTGAAATAATGTAACCATTCAGTGTTCTAGACGTCTGACCAATATATGACTTAGGACAGTCCCTGCAAGGAATTTTATAAATAACATTTGATTTTTGTAATTTTGAAATGGGTGTTTTCACTTTACTATGTAATTTTGATATTGTAGTAATATTTTTCTTGGAGATTTTAATATTGTCAACTTTAAAAACGTTTATCAATTTTGGAGTCAATTCTTGTATATATGGCAAAGATCTTGATTACTGAAATAAATTAAGTCACTGTCATTCCTACATCAGTCATTTCATTTCATTTCATGTATATTCTATTTTCGTTTTTTGCCAATTTCATCATTCATTCTCACGTTAGTAAGTACTTCATTTATTCTTTCCTACATTTATTGTACAATGCGTATTTTCAGTTGTCCTGAGGAAGGTATCGAATTATACCGAAAGCTTGACAGTATCAAAGAGTTTTCTTTGAAATAGCCCGCAACCCTGACTGCAACCCCACAAATACTACAAACTATATATATATATATATATATATATATATATATATATATATATATATATATATATATATATATATAAAAAAGTTATTGGGTATAACCCTCAAAAAGTGGTGCAACCGTAGACACGTGTTTCGAGCTTAAGCTCTCTTCAGTACGGTAAAATCAAGTGCGAAGATGTACAACACTTGGATGTAAAAATAGAAACAAAGGAAGTCAACAACAGGAAGCCAACCACACATTTGTGGCATCGGTTAGAAGACCTTGTACTCACAAGGCAACAACTAACGTCGCCACGGAGGTAGCTATAGCTACCAGCGTGACAATCCTACCCAGGAAGATACAAATAAGGATGGATTTAGCGAGGGGCAATATATGAAAATATAAGTAAAAAAGTTATTGGGTATAACCCTCAAAAAGTTGTGCAACCGTAGACACGTGTTTAGAGCTTAAGCTCTCTTCAGTACGGTAAAATCAAGTGCGAAGATGTACAACACTTGGATGTAAAAATAGAAACAAAGGAAGTCAACAACAGGAAGCCAACCACACATTTGTGGCATCGGTTAGAAGACCTTGTACTCACAAGGCAACAACTAACGTCGCCACGGAGGTAGCTATAGCTACCAGCGTGACAATCCTACCCAGGAAGATACAAATAAGGATGGATTTAGCGAGGGGCAATATATGAAAATATAAGTAAAAAAGTTATTGGGTATAACCCTCAAAAAGTTGTGCAACCGTAGACACGTGTTTCGAGCTTAAGCTCTCTTCAGTACGGTAAAATCAAGTACGAAGATGTACAACACTTGGATGTAAAAATAGAAACAAAGGAAGTCAACAACAGGAAGCCAACCACACATTTGTGGCATCGGTTAGAAGACCTTGTACTCACAAGGCAACAACTAACGTCGCCACGGAGGTAGCTATAGCTACCAGCGTGACAATCCTACCCAGGAAGATACAAATAAGGATGGATTTAGCGAGGGGCAATATATGAAAATATAAGTAAAAAAGTTATTGGGTATAATTATATATATACGAGGGCTGACAATAAAGTAAGGTCTCCAACGCTGCAACTTCGCCGGATCACGCGCTAGGCGAAATCTGGCAACACCGCCGTGTTCCTTGGTTCCCCCACTACCACTTTGCTGCTGGGTGAGGCTTCCCCGACCGCTCAGTCTTGGCTGAGCAGCCGTCAACGATGGAGGTACCACTCGCGTCAGCGTCCAAGTGGCCGACCGTCGGTCTCGGATGCGATTGTTCAAGCAGTGGAGGCAGAAATGCTCAAAAACCGCCGTGCGACAATTAGGGACTTGGAAGAGAAGCTTGGAGGAGTGTGTAGCAGCGAAACAATCCGTCATATCCTTGTGAACAAGTTGCAGTACCACAAAGTTTCTGCCCGATGGGTGCCGAAACAGCTGACCGAAGACCACATGAAGCGGCGCGTGGAATGTGCGACCAAAGTTGTGGCCCGTTTTGAAGAGGAAGGCGATGATTTTTTGGAAGGGTTTGTTACGGGGGATGAAACGTGGGCTCATCACTACACACCCGAAACAAAGGAGTCGTCCAAACAATGGCGCCATAGCGATTCTCCGAAACCCAAAAAGTTTAAGGCGACACTGTCAGCCGGCAAGGTGATGGCTACGGTGTTTTGGGATCGCCACGGGGTATTGTTGGTGGATTTCATGCCAAGGGGAACCACTATCAATGCAGCAAGGTACTGTGAGACCCTGGAAAAGCTTCGTCGTGCCATAAAAAACAAACGCCCGGGATTGCTGAGCAAAGGAGTGAAATTTCACCACGACAACGTGCGCCCGCACACAGCCAACGTTACCCTTGGCCTGCTCAAGACATTTGGCTGGGAAATCATCGATCACCCTCCCTATAGTCCCGACGTGGCCCCCAGTGACTACCACATGTTCCCCGCCCTGAAAAAACATCTCGGAGGGAAGAAGTTTGATAGTGACGCGGAGGTTCAGAAAGAGGCCAACACCTGGCTGCGCGAGGCGGACGGAGAGTGGTATTCTGCCGGCATAGACAAGTTCATCGTGCGGATGCGCAAGGTGTTGGAAAAAAATGGCGATTATGTAGAAAAGTAGCCAAGACCTTGGCCTTTCCAACGGTGTATCGCTTTTTGTAAATAAATGTCATTTTCTATGAAAAAAAAAAATTGGAGACCTTACTTTATTGTCAGCCCTCGTATATGACATGCTCTCCACTATCCGATTAAAAAAAACTAGTGGTTGACGCACCCCTATTTTCGAACCACCCTGTATATAAAAAACGCCAGTAAACTTCGATCGAGATTGAGGAAGTTCATCCAGGCTCAATTGGATCTTTTATTCTCATGAACGAACTTACACTGGTTGGTTTAAAATTAATCGAATTGGATTTTTCTTTGTTCACCTTGTTGTAGAGCACGAAACGTAAAAATATAATGGATTCGAGATTCAGATGATATTGAACGAACGTTCAGGCATGTTATTCCATGAATAAATGGGCGTTTTGTCAATTCTCGGAGTTGTTAAAAATTCTGAGCAGAAAGCTTCACTTTTCATTTTTGACACCCTGTATCTTGAAAACTAGTCGGTCGATCTTTGTGTGCCCAAGGACACTTTTGCCGAGGAAGTCAAAATCTGCAAAATACCAAAAATTCAGGGAATTCAACCGAAAGCCATTTTCCATAAGGAAAGTGCGGGGTCCTTTAATCGTATTTACCTCAGTGTCATATACTATGAGTTTCCAATATTGACGATGATAATCTTGAAGTAGCAAAGCGCCGCTTAGCTTTACACTCATGTCTTGCTTTTGGGGTAGGTCTAGGAGTCGAATTTGATGGCTGAGAGTGCGGTGAACCTTGCGCTGTAAGCTCAAGGAGCGCATCCGCAGGGTTTCCCATGGTTTCATGATTGTGAGGTTCCCCTTGTAACACGTCCATTATAATTGTTTCTTGAGATTGCATATCATCTATTATTTCAAATTCTACCAACGACTCTTGCGTCTGTTGGTGCCCATCGACAGCTATTACACTTTGTAAATCAACAATACGTCCTTCTATGGGGGTCAATTCATCTGATATGGGTTTTTCACCGCCAGTTGCATTACGATACTTATTGATGTCACTTTTTTCTTCTTGGCCTTTGATCGAGCATCTTGCCAACACTGAAAATGATACTAAATAACTTCAGAAAGGTGGTCGTTTTCAGTTAAGATTATTTATACCTTTCTCCAGGATTTCCAGTCCTTTTTTGGACCCACCAGTTGGTTAAGTTCTTCAGTACATTCAAGCCACAATTCTTTTGCTTTTTGATGAGTATGGGATGGCGTAAATTTCCCGCTCTTCAATTGCGGGTGTTTTTCTATAAATTCTATTGCTCTTCCGTTATATGTTCGAATGATTCGAGAATCGCACCCCGGAGTGCCTTTAAATGTATCGTCAAATGTTAAATATGCCTGAATAAGGGAAATAGCAGTTTCTCATGATTACCCCCCTCCGACCAAAGGGAACAAAACGAAAAAATGTTGGTGGATTTTTCTAATGGTCTTGTGCAGCTACGATAGACTGGGAGATGGTGACAGATTTCAGGTTACGATTCTCTCGTGTATGCCTTTGAGACCAGTGCGATATGAAAATTCTGACCAAAATGATGAAAAATTTGAGCGGTCGACGCGTGGCCTTCTTATAAAAAATTCAATTCCGGCACTTAACCTCACTTCGGCATCCGCAAACCTTACGCCACTTTTTTTATGGGACATTCCATTATTAATAATTATATAGTATACAGGGTGTTCCGTTGGAGATGATCGCAAAATTGGGTAATTTTTTCTCTACAAAATAACTAGAATTGTTTATAATTTACATTTTTAACATTGTTGCCAACCTTGTACGGAGGTTCAAATTTTTATTGTTTCATTGAGCACAAAAATACAACTTTTGTGAAAGTTTCCATTGTTTTGACATTTTTCCCCAGTTTTGCTAATGTGATTGGCCTTGGAACGTCTAACGGAAATATCCGTAGCATTAACAACGCACATAACCAACCATTTTTTCAAGTACTCACCGATATTTTTCCCAAATCTTGCACAAATTCTAAAATTTCTAGATTCCATATTTTCCAAAGTAGCCCATTTTATCGATGAAATAAGGAAAACAATCAAGAAAATAACCTTGAAGAACTCCTGAATATAACCGCCTCTCATTCGCATTATTTCACAAAGAATTGCAAGAAGCACGTGAAAAGAGCTTTCTGTGAACAACCCTCAAAATTATTTCCTCACGTCTTTCATTGCAAAAATGGAACGTTTCATGCGGGAATTTGGCTCCTGATCTCCAGAGAAATCAATTTGACGTCTTCATGTGAAATATGTCAATTATAGAAAGGAGAAATCTTTCACGGTGTTTTCTTGTTCAAGAGCCATCTACAGCAACTGCGTTGTCTAATATGACGAAGACAATATTTAATTTTCTTTCTGGTGGACGTTTTCATCCGTATGGGTTTTCACGAGCAGGCAGAGACGTGTCGGAAGTTATGATGAATGTTACAAGGCAAGACAGCGAGAAATGTGTATTAGCAGAAGTCAAAATGGTTACTTGTGGTGAAGGTTTGAATCACCATAGATATCGAAAACAAAAATTTTCGATAGTGTTTTCACTGTATCGAAGTGTTTTATGAAATTAGAATTAGAATCATGGGTTATTTGTGGCCCTAGATTTTCACTGTAATTGATAACCTTTTTAGTTTTGTTTCAAAATAAAATTAAAAAATTCACAAATTCATTGTGATATTACAATGAACGCTTCGGCTTGAGCACACTGCAGATTACTTGTGAAATTAGTATTATTTATATTTCTACGTTGTGAAATTACGTGAAACTTGTGAAATGACAATGTATAAATCACAGTACAACTAAAATAGTATTGCGATTTCACATGATACTCCCACAATATGTTCGTGAATGTACCCACTAATTATGCAAACGTGTTTTGAAATTAAATTGTGAATGTGGTTCAATATGGCGAATTTACATTGTATATATTTGTTGAATGAACTCATCAATAGATAATTTTTCATGACAAAATCGCAATTCAAAATTTCAATAATGATGTGAGTTCACGTGACATTGTGAAATTACCTGAAAACTGTGATTGGATTGTGAAATCACAGTGATGAATTACAATTCCATTGTAAATGTACATGGAGCTTGTATTAATTTATTTCATAGAAACATCAGATGTTATGAATTCACGTTGGTCTTGTATTTACAACGTGTTTTCACATGCCCGTGTTTCGCGGATTCCTGTCAAAGGGCAACAAAAGCTCAATAATGGAGAGTACTGAAAACAAATTGCTATATTTATTATTCCACATGGTACATTTCTACAATTAAGGCAAGGTTACATGACTGACATTCTCTCCTTTTTTAAATTTGGAACAAGCTAATACACAATTTTGATTATCACAGAGTCGTTTACAATCGCCGTTTGAAGTAGAAGATAAATATTTCATTTGAACAATACTAGTACAGGATAAAGATGAAAAAAGTTCTTCTGCAAGCTATATACGAGGATATATTGAAAAATTCTTAGAATACTGTAGAACCGAACAAAATTTCAATGTCAAAATATTTTATTACTCAACATATTCTCGTCTTAATTGGATACATTTATTACAGCGAACCTGCAACGTCTCTAGACCTTTCAAAAAAAGTGTTTCTTCTTGCTCTGCAAACCAGACCTCCACAGCTTTTATTACCTCCTCGTTGGAAGAAAATTTACGACCTTTCAAACTTTTTTTCAGCTGAGGAAGGAGATGATAGTCGGATGGTGCTAAATCTGGTGAATAAAGGGGGTATGACACTAAGGTAAACACGATTAAATTTCCACAGATTTATTGTCTTCGCGACATGTTTCGATACACTGTATCTTTTTCAAGCGAATGTAATACAAGGGGGTGTTCTAGTGATTCAAACCCTAAATCACGAATTTTTTGCATTGCAACATGAGATTTTTGTGCAGGGGCGTTGTCCTGCAAAAACAAAACACCTTTGGATAGCTTTCCGCGTCTTTTCTCTTTAATTTTTTCCCATAGAGTGGTCAGTAATGTCGAATAGTAACCTCCAGTTATTGTTCTACCCTTTATCCAAAAAATCAATAATGATTACTTCATGGCAATCCCAAAAAACTGAAGCAAGAACTTTTCCAGCAGATTTTTGGAAACGAAACTTCTTAGGTCTTGGAGAACCGGAGTTTTGCCATTCCATCGATTGTTGGTTTGTTTCTGGATCGTAGAAATGTACCCAAGTCTCATCCAAAGTAACAATTCGGTTCAAGAAGTCTATATCGTTTTCAAATCGAGCACAGATCGAACTCGATGCTACTACCCTTGCACGCCTTTGGTCAACATTCAAACATTTGGGGATCCATTTTGCAGCAATTTTTCTCATGTCCAAATTGACGTGAACTATATGATGAACGCGTTCGTATGAAATATTCAGTGCTTCAGATATCCGTTTTAGCCCAATTCGACGGTCTGTTAAAATCATGTTATGAACTGCATCGATATTTTCGGGGATTGACACAGAAACTGGCCTTCCCAATCAGTCATCATCTTCAATGGAAAGTTTACCTCTTTTGATGCTTGCAGTCCAATTTTTCACGGTCGCATACGAAGGACATTGATCACCAAGGGTATTAAGCATATCTTCGTAAATCTGCTTACCTCCTAACATTTTTAAATACAGGTACTTGATGATGGCTCGATACTCCAATATTCCGATTTTCACAATTTCGGTGGAAATATATTTTCTTTTAATTTATTGCGTAACTCTGGTTTACTTTTTTGACGTCAAACTTTACACTGACACTTCTAATAAGTTATTTTTCGTTGCTATGGTAAAGCAATATTTTGTTTATGCAGGGAACTGGTCTAGGCTAACTAGATATCAATACATCCTCGTATGTTCTATGATAATGGCTTTTTGTTAATAAATTTTATTGAATAATAATGTTTCGGCAAACACTCAAAATTGCCTTATATCTCAAAAAATGTGGAAAAAATTGAAACATTCATTGATTTCATGTTTCTTTTACTCAACACAATGTGATCCAAAAATAAATATGAAATAAATACAATAAAATACATTTATATAACTACAAAAATAATGAGCAGTTCGTATTTTCCAAGCGTGTGCATACGATACTCATGGTGCATTTAGTCAACATAAACGTAACTTGAGCGGAAGCACTGACATAAACATAACCTTGAAAATAATTTTGTATGAGACCTAATATTATACGAGTTTTAGATTAAGGCATACATTTAAGAATGATAGGTACATTTTATGACATGAAACTTTAGGTACACGTGAAATACGGATAATTTTTCCATCGTAAAAGTAAGATTCTTATAATTTTGGGATTTTCAAAGTGACATGTTTTTAGCATAAACTTAATATTGTTGTATCACAAGTAGAAAATGTAAACATCATCAAATGACAGAAGCCAGAGTTATTAACTCACTTGGATTGCACTTTCTAACATACTGATCACAATAATCACTCAGACACGTTTTCTCTTGGTTACACTAGTACAAAAAATTAAGTAATAGGCGACCAGACGCTTACACTCTGATCCGGTTATGCAAACTGGAAGTGGAATTCATTGAGCGTCAGATGATTTCATTGATCAGAAAAGAAAGCGATATTAGAAATTCTCAATGTAACTGTGAAGAGTTCACAAAATTCTGTATGAGTAATTGCATTCTGATTTCCAACGGAATCATGAATATTTCTCATATTAGAGACGATTCTGAAATGAAAATAATTCAACCTCGTATGATACTAGGATTAAAACAATTGTTTTTTTGAGTATCGCCGTAGAGAACTTTTGTCTATTTATACTATCGAATTTACTGTACATTTCAGTATTGAAATTAGTAATTGCAAAAAGGTACAAGAAACAATATCTGTGGAAGACCAGAAAATGTATGGGCAAAAAACCATTTGATGAACATTATTCTGGATATAATTCTAACCTATATCAGTCAAGTTTTCGACTTATTTTTAGTTTTTAGCTGTATTTTCACAACTCGCTGAGAAAAATAGCCTAGGATGCATATGACTATGAGAGAGCAAATATCTTTTGTAACTCCCTAGGAAAACACTTGAGAATTTCAACACTACTGTAATTACACAATGTGACATTCTTTTCCATATAATATTATAATATAATATTATTATCAGTTGTAATACCACAAGAGAGTGAGAATAAAGTGAAAATAATTCGACAGATTTTTCGAAAACTTGCTGCCAGGCAATAGACACGAGAGCCCGAAGGGCTCGAGTGGCTATTGCCAAATGGCAACAAGTTTGAGAAAAAAGTGGAGAATTATTTTCTACTTTATCGAACTCTCGTGTGGTATTCGATAGTTTATTTTTTGATGCCCCAATCATAGACACATTCTCTATATAACATTTTTCTCATTACGGTTAACTGAATTCATTTTTCAGTTTGCTTGCAAACTGATGACAGACGTCAAATCAAAAGTATCAGTTGTTGTCACACAATAAAAACAAAATACCACGAATTTTCCCGAGGCAATAATCTAAGTAGAAAATTCCCACTACAATAATGTTGTGATTGGTTTGAAAGTACATCATAGCTTTAAATTGATGGTTTTTATTGGTTGCAAGATATGTCGAAAAATAATCAGTGTAATATTACAGTGTGATATTCTTATAAATGTAATATTAAAAATTCACAATTCATTGGTAAATTCACAATAAATTTGATTATACTCCTAAGGTTTTGTAATTTCAGTGAAGAGTGGGTTGTAGTTGTATTTTCAAAATGTAAAAACACATAAAAGTGGTCAACTCACAAAACGTTTTGGAAAAACAACAGGTTTCTGTGATTTTATATTGTGACTTTATATTTTGTGTAGCAATTTACAAATAAAAAATGTTTTATTACTGACATATCTTGTGAATTCCACAGGTTATATGAAATTTCACAATATTTCTGAGAAAACACATTTTTCTTACACCGTAATTGTAAAAATCACTTTTTATTGTTGGCAATTTACTTTTAAAGTTATGGGACTGTAAACTTTCCAGTCAAAATCTATGTAAATTCACATTGTGATCCCAATATGTGTTTCAATGTAGTAAAGTCTGGTGTAATAAAGGTTATTTCATGTTGGAAACATTGAAAAGGACTTTTTCTACGACCGTGCGTTTTAACCCACTTTCCCGCACTCATTTTAGTTTAGAAAGTGTCACTTTCCCGCACTAGTGCGGGAAAACTCGCTTTCCCGCACTAGTGTGGGAAAGTGAAATATGTCAATTTATCGTTATTAAATGTACATTTCATTGATTTTACCTGTATATCACTATTCAAACTAATATAGGTTTTAATATTCAATCTAACCCAAACTATTTTTCATTCATTGGAATGAAGAAATTGCGATAGATACTTTTATATATCGAACCTATACATTTCTCAAAATCAATCCACATAACAATTAAACTAAGCTGAGTCAAGTGGTTTGGTGTGGTAACCAGAGATTTGTTATGACAACCAAGTTGTCATCAAGACGTCAAAGTTTCAATTCGAAGCGTTGTCGAAGTGTCCGATTCTGGCATATTTCAAATTATTTACAATAAAAGCAATATTTTAATGGATTCGTCAGACGAAGGGCTCCCAGAAGCTATATTAAAGGCCGCAGATGAGGTAAATTCAGACCTGTTACCAAGTAAATCACGAGAAAGATACGAACAGCAATACAACCAATTTTTAAACTGGTATAAGGAAAAAGGAGTGAATAGCTTCAGAGAAGAGGTTTTTTTGGCGTATTTTTCCGAGCTGAGTAAGGTACGGAAATCCAATACCCTATGGTCGCGTTACTCGATGGTGAAATGTTTAATTAAAATAAAACATAACCTGGACATAAGCAAGTTTCAAAAATTGACATCGTTCCTAAAAAAAGCAAAATGTTGGTTTTCGACCACATAAAGCGCAGATTTTTACCAAAGAAGACATATCCAAGTTTATGCTAGCCCCTGATGAGATATATCTTATGATTAAAGTAAGTAGCCGGTGCTCTTCGCAGAGCGGAGCTTGTGAAAATCACGCTTGACGATATTCAAGATAAAGGAAACCTAATTATTGTGAAAATTTCATACCTCAAGATCCTTTGTTATATCTGAAGACATAAATAATGGAACCTTTTTGAAGCTCTATAGAAAGTATGCAAATTTACGGCCTCCTATCACCACGCACCGTCGTTTTTTTATCATTTACAAAAAAGGCAAATGTTCTGTTCAGTGCGTAGGCGTACATTTGGTAAAATGCCGGCAGAGATCGCTTCCTACTTAGGCCTACCTAACCCAGAACGTTACACAGGTCACAGTTTTATACGATCCTCGGCAACGTTTCTAGCAGATTGAGGCGAAGGGATAACCAACATAAAACGTCTTGGAGGCTGGAAGTCAACTGCTGTTGCTGAGAGTTATTTGGAGGACTCCGTAGAACAGAAGAAAACCATCTCGAATAAAATTCTGGCAACTTGCAACCGATGCCGTCTCCGTCATCTTCATTCACTTTGCAATCTACGAGTGTTACTCTTAACAACCAGTTACCACCAACTAACTACTCTGGACCGGCTATTCTGACGCATTTGCAGAATGCAACAAATTGTGTTTTCAACATTAATATTAATAATAATTAGTGGATTTTCATGGAATGTTTTGTATGTTGAAATAAAATATATATTTTCGTAGAAAAAATAATGTTCCTAATTCATGCGTAAAGTGTCTTTTGTAAAATATGTTATACATACCTATCTTCAGTAATATACAACAACTTACATGAAAATCGTGAAAAATTATCGAAAAGAACGAAAAGTAGTACACAAAATTATTTAATTTGTTTCTCTCGATTGAAGAATTTCTCAATAGAATTTTTTTTCTTTATTTTTCATATTTTTCAGATAGAGAAATTATCAAATTTTTAATTTATATTGCATGCGTCTTTAGTATTTTTTTGTCCTGTAGTTACTAATGAAATTCATCAATATTTACCTAATCCCTATTACGTCACGTAGAAAAAGTAAAAATTGTAAAATGTACTTACTACCCCATATTTAACCGTCCATGGTTCCTTTAGGTTATTGTTTATTGCAATGGAATGTTTTCTATATCTTCCAATTCACTCATATAACCGGTAGAAGAAAGATTGATATTATTATTATACTCAAGGTGTTTCAGGTATAATATGCAATATAATTTTTTTTTGCAATAAGTTATCATCAATATCAATTCTTTTTTGGAAATATATTTCGTAGAAAAATTACTGTTTACTATTAATATAAATCGTGTCAATGAATATTTCGTAATATCTTGCCAGAATCCTTCCTGTTCACTTTTTCATGGTCCACATCTGAAACAGAAGAAGATAATATTTTATTAATATAAAACACTTGCAACAAGAGCGAGCAGCAATTTTCTGAGTTCCAGTGACGTTTTACTGGCGCAATTCGTTTCAGTAATATCCTTCATATTCTGGAGTTAAGAGCGGAACAGAGCATGTTTTGTTGTCTGGGTAAAACGAGAATGTCGGGAAATGTTGCATGGTAGATTGGCATTCCAGCTGATTGTCAGAAGTGTCGTTTTTGCTTTGAAATTTTCCTAATTTTTCCACCTAACAATGTCAGGAATTTAACAATCAAACATTATCTGTTATAAGAATGACGATAGCGTATCAATTGTGTTAACCAATATTTGGAGACAATAGATGAATAACATGCAGTGGCATAACATACGACTGGTCTGGTACTTTTATTTCAACTTCAAATCATAAAGCCCTAAAAAGAGACCAAGCTATAGAGGTTTTTCCCCCACAAAAAAAAGACGCAAATGGCCTATACTAATTTTTATTAAATACTTCGTTAATGAAACCCCCAGTTTTCGCCCCAGCAAAATTACAACATTTTTTGGTTTCCTGGAATTATCTCAAAGATCATCCATGGAATCATTTCACAGTCAATGGAATTTTTGTAGAGATTTATAAAACCTACACAATGGATTTTCATACGACCGGATCGGTGCATTTTACACTGAGAAGATCTGGAAAAAACTCGAGAATGAGACCATTTTTCAAAAATTAATAATTTTTATAAATCTGAATAGATCTGGATAGATGTGATAGATAATAAATGTAGTTCATCTGTGCGTAAGATGTTCTCTGTTTGATGTGTAGTTTTTGCACAATCGCGTTATAAACAATTTAAGGGCACATCTTGCAAGATGCGTCGCTTTAAAGGAAATCGTCGCATTCAAATTAGTTAAACAGCATCTAGAAAAAATCAACATAATATAGTATAAAAACTGAACTTTCCTGGTAAACGAAAGTTTAGCTTTTCATCTTAGCACCACCGGACGGTGTATAGTTTCTCGTGATTGTGATTTTATGAACAACCTCAGTTCTTTTTTCTGTCTTTTCGACATATTTTTTTCCCTTCGGATGCTGGTCCTGTCACCAGCTGCACCACAGCCTCTTGGGCTTTTTGTGCATTCCAATTGATTTCACATCACCCACTCCGTAACTCTAGTACCCTGTACCAGTCTGTACAGGTTCTTCACCGGTTGACTGTTGTATTTTACGTGAGTTAGCCTGGTTTTCCAGAATATTGCCTATCTCTTGCGATCTAATGCCTCGCATTCTGACAGTACGTGTTTGGCTGTTCCTGTCCCCGTACCACATTATCTGCAGGAAAGTTCTCCGTTGTACAGCCCCATTTTGTTCAGATGTTTTCTCATTGGGCTGTGACCGCCCAGTAAACACAAGGATATCCATTGGATGTCCAATGGATATCCAAATCGTACAATGTGGATATCCAATGGATGTCCTTTGATGGACAAAGGATGTCCAATGGATATCCCATGGACATCCATCGGCCACTAACTTGGACGTCCAAAGGATATCCATTTTCGACATCCAATGGATATCCGTTGTGGACGTCCGGTGGATATCTAATTTCGATTAAATATGTACATAATTTGGATGTGAATTGGACCTTCAAGGGACATTTCATGGACGTTTTCTGGACCTCCAATGGAGGAAGACTGGACCTGTTAATTGACATTAACTGGACCACTGATGAATGTTGAATGAACCAATGATAGATATAAGAATAAAAATTGGATTCACAATTTACATTATGGAGATGCTTATTCAAAAAATAATAGCACACTTTTGTATATCCAATCAGCAACTAATGAAATCACTACTACCTTATTCCTCAGTTATCCACATAAAGGTGTTCTTATTTTTTTGAAATAATTTTCTTCCAGAAACTTCAGTTTCCTAGTTTTTGAGAAATGCTTTGCAATCAAAAAAATAATGTAATACATAACATTTCTTTTCAGGTGTATAGCATTACACCATAGATCATCATCGTCATCACCATTTTCAATGTAAGAACTCATTTATAGAATAAAATTCGATTCATATAAACAATATATTCAAATACGAATAAATTTTAGAAACAGAACATGAAATAAAAATGTTACTCTAAACTGAAAATGTGATTGAAAATGAAACTGAAATACACAAACACTCTTGTTAGAAAAAATAAATATCTTTCAGACATGAAACTTTTGAATTCAGGTAATTTTCTTTTCTTCTTGGTCACTCCTTTCTTTTGCTCTTCTTAGCCATTTTTGATCGACTCCACTGTGGCTCGGTACTTTTGGCTAAGTTACTTTTTTCACATACTCCTGTGGAAGAGTAAATAATATAAATAATAGTAAAGGAAATTCAAAATGATAACAATTATTTAAATACACAACCAAGTAGAATCATTGAAAAAGTCATTGAAACAAACTGGTATCAAAGCAAAACAAAACAAATAAAAAAATGAGCATTTTCTTCAACTAGTATCTACAAAAAAAAATATAGATATTGAATGCAGGTAGGTAGGTATATAAAATATCATGTAGTGTCAGACACTGAAATGAACAAAAACGACATTGAAAGAACCACATAATGAAGAGCAATTTTAGTTCAGAGAATTTGTGTAAGGCCAAATAGTGTTATGTGTGCACCATGAAGATTGTGGTTGAACTCACAGTTTCTGTACAGCGGTAGAAATTGATTTTATAATGAATCATAACCTATCAGCAATTTGGTCAACTTCAAATTTCCAAACCCACTCTTCTTTTTAGCTCCATGCTAGCTGAATAATGAGGTGGAAGGAATTTGATATTGTCACATTCAGACATCTTCTAATGAAATCATACAATTCCCAACTAGTTTAGAAAATGTCAACCTAAAAACCAGAAATACATCATATTTTCTATCGAATTATATTTCAATAAAAATGTTCAGTTTTCAAAACTATCTGTATTACTCACAGTTCCGTTACAGTTTAATTCGTTCTCTAAGTGCATCATCACAAGAATTGGTGTTCATCTGTAAATATGGAGAAGTTGAGAGTATAAATATTGATTCACTTATTTCCTTATTGTGTCTAAGTTGTTGATGGACCTTCAGTTTCTAAATTTCATCAGGAATTTGAGCGAGATATGTTGTACTGCCTGAAAAACAATCAATAATGAGTTGAGCATTTAATACAAAAATATTTTTTCTGAATTTTATGAGTTGAACATCCATTTTTGTACAGGACAGTCAATCACCACTTCGAATGGATGTGGTAGCACTGAATTCCTATTTTGCTCTTCTGTAACATTTCGTGAAAATTTTATTTCTGTTTTATTTTGCACCTTATCTTTACTCAAACACCCTTCACCTTGGACTCAAACGACAATCAGTTTCAAAGCCTCTCAATCCCCATAATTTGCAATCAGTTATTGTTACTTCAGCGAGACTTACCTGAGTGAACACTGTAATAAATAAAGCACCTCCGAGGGCTCCGAGCACTATACGACACGAATATAATCCCAAGTAATTAAAAATTGCTTGTTTGTTGCTCCCAAAGAGACTTCCTCTTGCAACTAGCGTCAAGCGTCATTTTCATTGTTCATATTTGTCATTGTCTGCATTACCGATTTCGGTGGTTGTCAACTGAGACAGGATCATTGGTACCAACATGCGAACTTGGTCCGAGCGAAGGATGTACACTGGACGTCCAAAGGATATCCGTTTTTTAAACTGGATTTTCAGTCAATTTGGACAAGAAATGGATGTCCATTGGATGTACTCAAACGGATATCCATTGTACTAGCAGAAATGGACATCCAATGGATATCCATTTAACGTCCATGTCCACAAGGACCAATTATGGACATGAAATGGATATCCATAGGATATCCTGTGTTTACTGGGCGGTGAAAAGGCCCGTTATCGTTCTAACTTGATTCTCTGCCTGGAATACGAAGGTATTTGTTCCTAGTGAGACGCTTGTTTGGGAGTTTCTCCCCTCACTGTATATTCCAGCAGCAGTTCCTTCGCTGGTTTTGGATCCGTCCCTATACCAGATCCTCTCTCCAGGTTTGTCCGTGATGTTGTCATCTGACCATTCCCTTCGATCTTGTATGATAACCTCGAAGTTAATGTTGAAGAAGTATCTAGGAGTCATGTGGTCCGTTGTTTCCATTTCAAGAATGTTGCCTCCCACTATATCCTTTATCTTGGTTTGATTCGATCTATTGCTCGATTTTTGTTGCCTCAGAAGTCCCATTCTTGCCTCTCCCATAATTGTTATATCAATCAATGGGAGGTCCAACAGTGCTTCCATGGCTAATGTTGGTCTTGTTTTCATAGCTCCCGCTATACTATGTCATGTCTTTGTACCTTTATCAACTCAGCCGCGGCTATTTTTTGTGTTGTCTTTGTCCACCATACCAAAGATGCATATGTGATCATGGGTTTCACCACAACGTTGTTTATCCAATACATCATTTTGGGATTTAGCCCCCATATTTTCCTGTGTGCCCGTCTGACTATCAGCAACGTCGCCTCGGCTTTCTTTTTCACTTTTGCCAGCTGTTGGTTCCATGTGAGCTTCGAGACTAAAATCACCCCTAGATATTTGGCTTTTCCCGACAGCTGTATGAAGGTACCTTGGAGGGTCAGAGGTCCTGAGCTCTCTAATTTCCTTCTTCGGGTAAACGCTACAATGGTTGATTTGGAGGGACTAATGGTTAGGCCCTCCTTATCTATCCATGTACTGACCAGATTTGGGGCCATTTGCATTCTTTCCCTAACCGTGTTATTAAATTTACCTTGAACCGTAATGACTATATCATCTGCGTACCCTAGTGTTTTGTGTCCACTCCTCTCGAGTGTAACTAGCAGGTCCTCCACCACCAGGTTCTACAGCAGTGGGGACAGGTCTCCCCTTGCGAACAGCCCCTGGTGACCTTGGCCGCTAGTGTTTCTCCCACTGAAGAGGAGTAGATGATTCTTCCCCTTGGCATGCAGTCTATCCACTTGCAGCAGGTCTCATCGATGCATTTTCATCTCGACGCCCTTAGCGATGTGTTGTTGAATGCTCCCTCGATGTCAAAGAAGGCACTCAGCAAGACCTCTTTGTTTCACAGTGCAGTTTCCACCTTCTCTTCGAGTTGGTGTAGTGCTGTCTCTGTAGATTTGCCATTCTTTTATAATTTTGAAATATGCTTCAACCATTTCTTTCAAGGATGTTCAATCTTCTGATCTATGAAAAATGGCTGTGTCGTCAGCATATGTTGTAATTTTTCCTCCACTACGGTCAGAAAATAGACCATTTAGGTTAATATTGAAGAGGATTGGTTCGAGAATAGTGCCATGTGGTACGCCATACTCAATCACTTGAAATTCACTAATTGTGTCGTTTAATTTTACGCATTGGACTCGATTTGATAGATATGATTCATATCGATATTCGAATAACTTCACCTGATTACGTCTAATTCCCATGTGTTCCATTGACTCTAGTAGTAGAGTGGGCTCACTTTATCGAAAGCTTTCGATAGATCAATAAATATACACAGAGATGGTGAACTACTGTGCAGACTGGAATAGATTTCGGAAGTGAGGTTTAGGATTTCATCTCGAGCAAAGATGTCTTCGCGAAATCCAAAAAAACTGAGAGTAAGTTATACTCCATAATATATTCAGAGAGTTTTGAATTTGTCATCACCGAGATTGGTCTATAATTTATGACATTTTTGTGGTCACCGGTTTTATACAGGGTGTAAACTAAATGATTCATTAATTTCAGGTCGTGATTCCTTTTCATATTTTATGAAAAAAAATTCATACAATCGTATGTCCTAACTCGCTTTTTCTTCAAGTGACGGAGTGTCAAAGCTTTACTGAAAATTCGGTTATCTAATAATTACTCAAAAGAATTTCCTCCGATTTCCATGAAATCTGGTATGTTTATTAGCAGTTACAAGGGGCTTGTTTTCATCGGGTAAGATTTCAAATTATAAGTAGCGAAGGGTGATAATTATGGTGAAAATCATTATACGCCAATGTTTTTCTCTAAGTTTCATATTTTTATCAAATTGAATATTCAAAAATACTGATCTCATATAATGCTGTGAATTTGAAATGGCAACACTTTATCAATCCATAGATTTCCTTAATTAATTTATTTCTACCTGTACTCCTTTATTGGTTTCGTCGTCGATGTCGGTTGTTTGTTGTGTTTCTGGGACTATTATTGTCAACTGTTTCTATCAAAACTTCACAAAATATTTGTACATAAAATTAAACAGAATGTCAGGAAAATATGGAAAATCTGAAAAAAAGATCATTCACATGACTCTTTGATGGTGCGTAACCACCATTCTTACGCCACTGACTTTGATTTGACAAAGTTTAGCTATTTAAAATTCACGGCATAATAAGAAAGTTGTGTTTTTGATTATTTATTCTGAAAAAATTTGAAACTTAGAGAAAAACAGTGGAGTACAATGAATTCTGCTATAAATATGAATCAAGTAACCACCTGCCACTTATGATTTGAAAAAGAATTTCATAAAAACAAGCCCCTTGTAACTACTAATAAACACACAAGGTTCCATGAAAATCTGCGAAAAGACTTTTTATTAAAACTTTAATACTCACTTGAAAAAAAGCAAGTTAGGACATACGTTTATATGAACTATTTTCATAAAATATGACAAGGAATCACCCTCTGAAATGAATCACATCATTTAGTTTACACCCTGTATATTGGAAATACAAATGTCAGCGGGTCGAAGCCTTTATTGTTTTCTTTTGACTCTTTTCTAGCTTGATTTACATGTTTCTTAAAATTATAGGAACAATTTGTCTGTTTTGCTTCCTGAGAGGTGGTACTTTTTCATAAGAGTGCTAAATCATGGATTGTCCACGTCGTCGTGTATCGTTAAGTTGCTCTTGTTTATTTCTTCAAGTGCTTTTTTGTCCAGCTGTCTTTATCTCTGAAAACAGATAGGTAGTCCATGTTTACGTCTTGTGGCTATCTTGTCAAAAAGTCTGGTACAAAAAAGTTCAGAAAAAAAACAATGAAAAGAAGTCCGGAAAGAAGTCTGGGAGGTAAACTTAGGTAGAGGAAATCCTGAAAAATGGAAAAGAGTGGTAATAAGTCTTGTGGAAAAATCCAAGAAAAAAGAAGGCGAAAGAAATCTTGGTGAATGAAAAAGTTCTGGGAAGAGTCCGAGAAAAAAAAGAGTCTGGACTATAGAGTCCAAGATAAGAGTACGTGGAAAAAGTCCAGAAGAAAATTCTTGGAAAAAGTAAAAGGGCAGAAAAGTCCTTAAGAAATAGTCTGTGAGAAAAAATTCGGGAGAAAAAGGACTGGTAGAGAAAGTCCGGAGTTGAAAATCCGAAAAGGCAAAGCAAAAAATGATTCTGGGAAAGAAAGTCTGGGGAAAGATCATTATCTCAGAAAATCATGTCACGCAAGTCCCACCCAATTCAAGTTGCAGTAAATTTCCCAGCGTATCACCTGATTAAATTTCACTCTCATCATAGTCAAGACTAATGACGTAAATTACCTAACCGCATCCACCACCTCTCAGGAAAAACAAAAGCACATTATCACCTCTTGTAATTCCGTCTCAACACTCGCACAAGGCCAACCGCTATACAAGGCGAGATGTTCGGAATGGATAAGCCACAGGGACGGAACATAGAAATGGTCAGACGATAGATAAAAAAGAGTCAAAAAATTAATTCCTAAAGGAAAAGCCATAGTAAAGAATTTAAAAAGAACGGGAAGGAAGTACTGAAAAAAATGGCAGTAGAAAAAGTCTTGGTAAAACAACAGGAACAAAATCCAGAGGATGAAGGACAGGAGAAACTTAGACTTGAAGAAACTTGGACTTCGAGGAACTTGGACTAAGTCTTGGAGAAACTTGGACTTGGAGAAACCTGGAGAAACTTAAACTGGAGAAACTTGGAGGACTGGAGGGAATGAAAGACTGGAGGGAATGAAGAGCTGGAGGGAATGAAGGGCTGGAGAAATCCAGGGAATAAAGGACTGGAGAAATAGTTTAGGAAAGAGAAGGAAAAAAAGTCGAAGAAAAAGGTATGGGAAAAAAGCACGGGAAGAAAAGCCAGTAGAAAAAAGTCTGGGTAAAAAACAACGAACAACATCCAAGGAATAAAGGACTGGAGAAAAAAGTCCATGAAAAAAATTAACGATGAAAACAGTCCGGGAACAAAATACGTGGAAAGATGTCCAGGAAAAGTGTACAAAATAATCAAGGTAAAAAAGTCCGTGGAAGAAACTCCTGGAAAAATACAGGATGCGAGTCGGGGGAAAAATGTCTGCCAAAAAAATTATCGAAAAAAAATTTAAAAACAGAGAATTGAGTCGAAAAAAATCTGGTGAAAAACAGGAAAATAGTTTCGTCAAATTACGAACAGTGTTAGAACTGGATCAGATGCTAAATGTGTATGACAGTCAAGTTGAATCGAGACTCAGGTATGGCATTTGCCTCTTTGGCAATTCTGATTCGAAATAAGTGTTCATTGGTCAAAATAGGTATTGAGATGTACTTTTGGAATGTCTTATAGGAAAACGTGTAAAACAATCTTCACATGTTTCAATGTTGCTGATGCTGAATGTGTGTGACAGTCAAGTTGAACCGAGACTCAGGTATGGCATTTGCCTCTGGGGCAATTCTGGTTCGAAATAAGTGTTCATTGGTCATAACCAGGTATTGAAATGTACTTTTGGAATGTCTTATAGGAAAACGTGTAAAACAATCTTCACATGTTTCAATATTATGACACTTCCCAATATCTTCATCATTGAAATGTTTTTTAAACACAAAGAATCATTCATAAGAAACTCTGATGCACACGGATATAGACCTCAAACAAAGCACCATTTTTATGTTCATTTTGCAAGAAAAAGAAATGATGTCTAAAGCTCCAGATCATGTTGGTCTAAACTTTTTAATAATCTTCTACAAAATCTGAAGGATATAACTGTACTAGCTTCTTCTAAATATGAATTGAAATGTTTTTTAATTGAAAAATGTTTTTACAGCGTGAATGATTTTATAAAAATGTAGCGCACATGTGACGAAATTTTGTGTAATGTTATATCTTTGCTTTCATTATTACTTTTATTGTTTTTTTTTTATATTAACTTATTATTCAACATTCACTGTCATCATTTCATGTTGTATTTCTTGTATCTTGTATTTTATCTATTTATTGACAATTCCAAAACATGTCAAAAAGGAAATAAATATTGATTAATTGAGAGGAAAAAAATCCATGGAAAAGTCTGGGGAAAAAATCGGTGGAGAAAAAACTGTGAGCAAAAAAGTCTGGAACAAAATAGTTCAGGAGAAAAGACAGTGAAAAAAAGTACGGGAAAAATTCTGGAAGGGAACTCAGGGAAAAAATCCGGAAAAGAGGTAAAAAAGTAAAGAAAAAAATCTGGAAAAGAATGTGTGAAAAAATCCAAGAAGTGAGCTGGCGTAAATAGAAGAGACCTGGAGGAGAAAGAGCACCAGAAAAAAAGTCCAAGAGTACAGGATAAAAGTCTGTAGGAAAAATCCGAGGGAATATTCGAGGAAAAAGCCCAGGAAAGTTCAGAGGAAAAAGTCTGTGAAGAAAATCAGGGAATACAGTCTGGTAAGAACAATCCGGGGTGAAAAATAAAACAGGAAATGAGTCTGGGGAAAAAACTCGGGGAAAAACGTACGAGGAAAATGTCCAGGGGTAAAGTTCATTGGAAAGATTATCATCTCAAAAATTCATGTCACGACAGACATAGTTCCAACCAATTCATGTTGCAGTCATTTCCCACCGTATCACCTGATTAAATTTCACTCTCATTATACTCAAGACTAAAAACGTAAATTACGTAACCGCATTCACCACCTCTCAGGAAAAACAAAAGCACATTATCACCTCTTGTAATTCCGTCTCAACACTCGCACAAAGCCAACCGCTATACAAGGCGAGATGTTCAGAATGGATAAGCCACAGGGTCGGAATGTAGAAAGGGTCAGACGATAGATAATCTTCCTAAGAATCTAGCAGAAATGTATCTTGAGCAAATGGGGTAAGTAATCTGGATCCTTGCGCTTTAGCTTTACTTCTAAATCAGGAATAAGAGCTGATGGGGTGGAAGTTACATATACGGAGTGCCCAGATAGTGAGACGTTGCATTCGGAAAAGATGGTATATGTTTTCCAGGAGTAGCTGTATGAAATCCCGTACAGCTACAAGTGGAAAATGGGTCATTTTACACTCTAATTATCCACGATTTTATAAGAACTTCTTCATCTCACTTGATACATTGGGAAAATTCTGTCTGTCGGTCTGTCTGCAGCTTTGTCTGTCGTAAGTTTTTCGAAACGTTGTCATTTCCAAACCCTTGGAAAAATCGCTATGAAATTTCAATTACTCGAAATGAGTATTCGTCAGTTTTTTTTTGCTATAAAAAAATCCAGAAAAGTTTCAAGGAGTGTTTCCTTTTGTTTTTCGGTTCTACATTCCTTGATCAGGTTCAGAACACCGATGTGAGTCCAACGAATTGAATAACATCAAGGAAGATCTGCGACGGAATGGGTACTCCGACAAACATATAGCAGCGGTCCTTAACCGCAGAAGAGGCAACACTGAGAAATCAAATGAACCAACACAGCCTACCCTATGTCTTCCCTATGTGAGAGGTTTATAGGATAAGATAAGGCGAATTGAATCGAGGTACAACATCCGAACATGCTTCAGATCAAGTAATACCATTCGTAGCCAACTCACAAAAAAAAAAACGAGACCACCCAACGAGAATAGTGACTCCAAAAACTGCATTTACCGTGTTCCGTGTGAATGTGGGATGGATTGTGTTGGAGAAACTAAGAGAGCACTAAATGTGAGAATCGGTGAATACAAGAGAAATACTCAGCGAGGAGAAACAGCGAAGTCGAGAAAAGCATATCACGTATGGACCTCACTTCGTTTCCGAATTTTTGATTATTTTTTCCATGCTTAATATTTTCCAGACGCTTCACTCCCGGATTTCTTATATTATTTTATATTAACAGTTTTATAGTCTTTGAACAGGTCTACAAAAAGGTTGTTCGAAGTTTCCCCATTACTTCAAAAACAAATGAAGTAACAGTAATTAAACCTGATGAAATCATCAATTTATAGTAAAAAATTACAAAAACCCATCCCCTCCTCAAAATTTCCTGAGCATTTTGCATCAGGATTCTTTATCATTTCACCCTTCCCTTCCCCAAAATTGTCCGTGGCCTTTTTGCCTGAATTTTTAATAATTCCCCCCTTTCACAAAATCTTCCAAGCGCATCTCGCCTAGGTTTTTGATTATTTTCATCTCTCTCCAAAATTTTACGGGCGCCTTGCGCCCAGATGTTTGAATATTTCCCCCCTCCCTCAAAATTCATATTGCCGAGGTTAGGCGTTAAAAATAGGTCTTTCAGGGACTATAATATACAGGGTGATTCAAAAGTACTTTGACAAACTTCAGGAGGTGATTCCTCACAATATTCTAATATGAATTGCCCAAATAAATATATGTCCGGAAACGCTTCGTTTCCAAGATACAGGGTGTTGAAGTTTTATTTTTATTTTGGTTTTTTTTCAAATAACTCTTGAAATACTGAACTTAATTAAACGAAACTTGGTAATAAGAGGTTTTTGAGGTGTTGAATTCGAACCTGATGTTATTATTTCTCTTACTCGTAGGGGGCGCCACCTACACGTCTTTTTCTTTTTTGAGGATTCATAACTTTTTTGAGCGTACTTCTAGCACATTTTTCAGTAAAAAAATCGATTCCTCTATCATATCTACATAAAAAAGCTACCCTTGTTAAAAGTCGCTGTAAGAACCGTTTTCTAAATATTTGGACTTGAAAATTTCAAGTCAATTATTTGATAATCGATGCATGTTGAAGTTATTACCAATATTTTGCATTTTTCACAAGAATGCTTTGGAAAATAATTTGACGTTTAAGTAAGTTGTTTTGGTAATTACATATTTTGTGACAGTTAAACGTTTTGTTGAAGTTTCCGTAAGTAGAAATAGAAAACACTAATTTTGAAAAAATAGATTATTTAAACAATAATGCTCATTTAGCCGATATGCATTTCGTTTAATTAAGTTCAGTATTTCAAGAGTTATTTGAAAAAAACCAAAATAAAAATAAAACTTCAACACCCTGTATCTTGGAAACGAAGCGTTTCCGGACATATATTCATTTGGGCAATTCATATTAGAATATTGTGAGGCATCACCTCCTGAAGTTTGTCAAGGTACTTTTGAATCACCCTGTATAATCGGTGGTGAATGTAGAGGGGCAAGAAAGGGGTTATGGAGGTAGCGGATGGATACTGTTTTTTTTTTCATCCATTCTTGAAACCCCTAATCCTCTAGCACTCTTTAATTCGTGTGTTCATATTATTGGTGTCCACAGCGAAGTGGTCGAGGTGTTAGAGCGTTTGGCTTCCACCCAGACGGTCCGGGTTCGATCCCTGATCGTGTGTCACTGAGCTGAAGTGGTTCGGATTCCACTTTTATTTAAACTGTAGGTCCCGGATCTCCCTTGCTCGCACAAGCTCTGCTTTTGAGGGGTTTTCTACGAAAACCTGGGAATTTCGTAAAAAAAACAAAAAAAAAATTACAGTTTTGAACGCAATGAAGTCGTAGTAGTCCAAAACTCCTACAATTTCCAGGCTCTTCAACTTCCGAACTTTTCGCGAAGTGTTCGCCCGAAGCGCGAATCGAAGCACTAAGCGCGCGATAAGCGCGAGACTTTCCCAGTTGAGTCGTAGTATTCAAATCTCTACAACTTCTTGCCATTCAACACCCGAGCCCTCACCTGTTCTACGACTATTTAGATCATATCATACGAGATCTACGTTTATTTTACAAAAAATATCTATTGTTAACTGAAAAATAATAATATCATTAACATTGTGGATATTGAAACATCTCATATGGACCTACTTGCCTGGCTGCAGTAATGGCCTTCCCATAACTACTGGTTTCCCTCGATTTGTTTGCTTCATTTTGAAAGAAATCACAGCGCAATGGACCTTTCCACGAAATATGAGAAAACATTGTAATGAGAAAGTATATACGCTAATATCACTCGGGATTTCTTTATTTTTTTTTCTGGCCGCTAGTTTCTCTGTAATCAGAAGAAAAGTGATTCGTGACGGTACGTTCATCTAAACTTGACTTTTGGCAACGTTGTAAAAGTTGTGCATGATGGAATCTCAAATTCTCATTCAAATATAATAAATAGGCTTGTTCATTGAAGACTGCTCTAGTTGATCGAGATCACTTTCACATATGTTCATCTCTCTCTAACAATTGTCTTTCTCTTTTGAAAATATCAACTTCAAGCAAGTAGAGCAAGCAGAGTACGTGTTAACGTACGACACTATTGTGTCGGATGACAGGTGTCATTTGATACCAGATGGGTTCGTTCGTCTGTTTCACGGAGTAAACCAATAAGAATCGTTTGTCTCTGTTCCATAAAATATCTATTCTGCACACGAACAGGCCCTACCTGATTTCTTATTTAAGGTTAATGTAGTTTTCAAAGTTTTGAAAGTTTTTGTTGTTTGTATTCTACAATTTTTTTAATTCCTGTATCTGTATCCCTGTAATAACTGTGAACATGTTGAAAAAGTGCAGTTGTCTGAACACCAGTGAAAATTCTGATAGGTAAACAATTTTTTTTTGCACCTAAAGATGAAGCGCGTCATAAAATGTGTTTCGAAGCAGTGAGTAAACCCTGTGGAAAAGCGGAAATGTATGTTATTGTGAAGAACATTTCCAAGTGTTGTATTCAAAGAAAGATGTAAAATTTTGATCATTGCAAAAAAGACCTTGAACTATCAAAAATTTTTAGGTACTTGTAAAGATTCAGAAGAATACATTTGAAAAAACAAATTCAAAAACACGAAAGTCACAATGAAATCATAGACATTGCTTTATCTGATTTGATTTCACCCGATGAATAATGAGCACGTTATTACGATTTGCGGTATTGCCAATGCTCGTTTTTCATCAAAAGAAAGGTCCTTTCAGAAAATTTGAAAGCTATAAATACAATAAAAATAGGTAATATGTGGATTTTTTTCTCTGAGTTGATGAATTGACAAAGTTTTTATTATTTCTCAATGGCTTGTATCAATCTAGAAGCTATATTTTTAAGGAGAGCGGTATTGCCTGTTTCGGAACATGGATTATGGTGGGGGGTGTTTCCGATGAACGTGACATCAGCGGCATAATTTCAAATGTGATATTTTTCCAAAATGAAAAAAGGAAAGTGGAACTCTTTGTTGAATGGACGTTTCAGACTAGAAACTATCCATTTAAAAGAGTTGTGCAATTTATTTTTCGTAAATGTAAAGATACATTTCCATAATGTCAAATATGACAAATTCTGAACAAACTTGAAAGTGATTGAAGACAATGGTATACAAGAGGTTTACAAATAATAAAACATTCTCTCCGAGTTATTTTTTAGGAAGTCACTCACATTCCAGAGATGATTTTCTTCACCAAGAGAAGGTAGATGGGTTCAGATCATCAGCAATGGGTGGAAGACCCCTAGATCTGGCTAGAGAGGTGAAATACCTTGGGGTGATTCTGGACTCGAAGCTTACTTGGTGGCCACACGTCGATCGAGTTGTCGAGAAGGCGGTGTTCGCTATAGGACTCTGTGAGGGATGTGGGGCCTCAAACTTCACATTCTCTACCGGATCTACACGGCGGTAATCAGTCCCAGAATCCTATATGGAACAGTGGTCTGGTGGCCAACAAGGTAGGAAAAATTCAAAGACTAGCTTGTAAGGAAATAACTGGTGCGATAAGGACGACCCCCCAGGCAGCCCTATATGCCCTGCTGGGTCTTCCGTCGCTTCCAACTTGTATAAAGAAGGAAGCGATGGCGTCCTATTCGAAAATGCAGAAGAAAGAAATCCCACTATCCGCTATCAAAGTGATACAGGCAGAGGATGAAATTAGGTGGGAAAGGACGATCGCACCAGAGATCACAGACAGGAGAGAGTGGGAAGAGGAAAGGGTGATCTTTCCCCCAGAAAGCCTGGTCTGTTTTACAGACGGGTCCAAACTGGATGAATAACAAGCATGAGCAGGAGTTTATATGAAAAACGGAGAGAAAAGAGCCTATGTGCTAGATTCTCTGACAACAGTTTTATGCCATCCTGGAGGCAACCAGAATGGAAGAGGTGAAGTCCGGCCCAGAGAGACATGTATATGTCTTCTCGGACAGTCAGAACGCCATCAAGTGCTCTGAATGTAACCAGAACCAGATCAAAACTGGTTCGGAAGTGAAGAGATGCTCTGGAGAGTCTCGCGACTGAGAAGGAAATACCGCTGATGTGGATCCCGGGCCATGCAGGGATTGAAGACAACGAGCAGGCAGACCAGCTAGCCAAGCAAGAAGCCGGGCAACCAGACTACAGACCCGAACCCGCACTCGGCATAACAAAAAGACAAGTTACAACGGCCCTGAAGGAGCAGACAGTTGATACATTAGGAAAAGAGTTGGGAGGGATAGACGGCTGCAGGCAGTCAAAGCAGATGATATCGGGGCTCAGCAAGGCAAAAACGGCCAAGATACTGAAGCTTAGCCACAAAAAACTCCATCTCTTGGTGGGAGTTCCAACCCGCCAATGCAGTCTCAGGAGGCATCTGTCCCTCATTAGAGTTAGGGCAGACCCACTATGCACGGAATGTGGTAAGGAGGAGGACTCCTTCCACTTCCTGTGAGAATGTAGTAATTATGGCAGGCTGAGACAAAGCGCCATCGGAGCTGCCACTTAGAAGGAAGGAATTGCACTTATTGTGATGGAAGGACATTTCGACTTCATAAGAGGGTCGAAGAGGTTTGAGCAAATATCCGCCAAGGGATAATCGAAGATGCTGGAGTTTGCGAAAAGGGCCCACTGCGGCCTGGTAGCTGACGCTTGCGTCCCCCACCCATTAACTTTACATACCAAGGCGTTTTTCAAGGTCTAGTAAAAGACTGTGTTGGATGAGATTTACGAAGCATCCGGTCTTCAACAGATTTATGAGAATTTTTGTCTCTTCATCCATGAAGAATTGCCTACTACAACTAAATTTTTCAATAACTGATTATTCCAATAGATAATACCATTATTCCTTCAAGTTATCATTCCTAGAACATGCTTTCCTTTCAATGAAAATATACTACGATCGAAATTCGTTGTTGCGGATACAAGTTTTCATGAAATTGTCAGGCATATCTGTGGACCCATCATAAAAACGCCCGGTACATTCATCATCAAGCATAATTTTAACGAATTTGACGTGAATTTCACGGAATTTTCGTAACAATAAAAAACGGCAACAAACTCATTCCGACATGAACAATATCTGATATTTTTATTTCCGGATATCATTTATGTCGGATGACAGAACTATATGTTTCGAAACGTTCGGAATTTTATCACGTATTTGTGTATCCCTATTCCAGTTTTATGGCCAATTCGGTCTCTACAGTTTTATAAGACGATAAAAATGTGAACAGAGGGATGCTGATACGGGATAATTTGACATGAGAGGAATACTACCTTCTCTACCTATTTTTATTTTTGATTTATACCTGCTTTCGCTATAACGTGGATACATCAGGCTGTAACGATATGATTTTGTTCATTTGTTTCCACTTCACGTTCTCTCCAACGATCGAACTCGAAAATACTTCAACCAAACTGATTTGAGCGCCTGAACTGATATATCAGTTTTTGAACAGCGGGCAACTCGATATCACAAAATGATTATAAGTTTAAATGTGAATAAAACCGACAAAGTCGAAGTACCCTTTTCTTCAAATATTTCCAGAAAGTGGAAAATATGAGGCAAAAGTCTGACAGAAAACAACCATTTCCCTGGCTAATGACACGACGGATATTTAACCACATCTGACAGATATTTAGGCAACGTTCTTCCTAGAAGACTCAATCGCAAGTGCTTGTTGTATAGACAAACAAAAGATTATCCTTGATTTGAACATGCTTGGGTGGGGAATTATTATATAAACAAGACAACTCAAAGTTGTCGGTCCTACTCTTGCACTGATGAGAGGCAAAAACCTCTAAACATGCCTTTAGAGTGGTTCAAATCATATCTTTTCATAGAAAACAAAAAGTCTCTATTCAAAAAGACAAAGAAACTATTACATCGCAACTATCTGGAATCAACATGGGTGTGCCTCAGGGCAGCATTACTGGCCCTATTTTATTTATAGTATATCTGAATAATATGTTTGATATCCTGACAGCCCATTCTGATGATACTAACATCATGATTGAGGATAATGAGTTCCCATCTTTGTTAATGCATTCTAACTTAGTTTTCAAAAAAATAAATAACTGGTTCGCAGAAAACAATTTGTTAATGAAGAAAAAACGAATGTAGTTCTTTTCACAACTAAAAATTGCGGTTACGAGGTGCCTGGTTACATTACATTGAATGATAAAAGTATAGAAATTGCTACTAGCACAAAATTTTTAGGGATGAATATAGACCGTTACCTGAATTGGAATATCCATGTTAACGAATTAGCAAACAAATTGGGTAAAGTGAGCTATGCGTTGAGAATACTATCCAAATACTTGAATCAATTTAGTCTCAAAGTAGTGTACCATGCAAACTTTGAATCATGTTTCAGATATGGTATATTGTTCTATGGCAGCAGTAGCTGCGTAGAGCACTTATTCATTATTCAAAAAAGAATGTTAAGAATAATATACAATATGAAATATAGGGAATCGTGTAGGAGTAAGTTCCGTTCTGCAAAAATATTAACAATTAGTGCAGTATATATTCAAGAATGTATCTTATTCTTTGCAAAAAATAAACAGTTTTTTTCAGAGTATTCACCCCAAAACATTTATAACACCAGAAACATAAACTACGATTATCCTCTGCATAGACTGACGGTGACAGAAAGAAATGCTTTATATACTTCTCTAAAATTCTTCAACAAGTTGCCAGTAAGAATTAAATCTGTCTCTTCTCCGAATGTTTTCAAGCAAGAAATTTGGAAATTATTGATTAATTTAGAGCCATACTCCATAAATGATTATTTAGAGTCACAACTCGAATGATTTTCATATTTGTCTTTACCTGTTTGTCCTAAATAGATATATGTGTGCATAATTCTTATACCTACGTAATTACAATTTTATAAAAATATTTATAACTGTTTGTGTAATGGTTTACTTGTGTGTTGACGCCCGTTTGTTTCAAACCTCCTTTACAGGTTGTTCATGTTTGTATTTGGTTGTTTTTTTCAAATAAAGATTATTATTATTATTATGTCTGCAGGTGGTCATCCCCAGCCGAATTAAGGATAATTTTTTGTTTGTTCACAATAAGCACTTGTAATTGAGTCTTCTTGGCAGAACGTTGTACAAATATCTGTCAGATGTCAGATGTTCAATATCCGTCGTGGCATTAGCCAGGGAAGTAGTTGTTTTCTGACAGATTTTTGCTTCATATTTTCCACTATTCGGAAAAAAGGGAACTTCGACTTTGTCGATTTTATTCACATTTATTTGTACTCTCCGGCAAACCTCCGAACTTGTTCGAATTCTTCGATTATAAGTTTGATTCATGCTACTAAAAATTTACTCCAGAGTTCATTATTATATTGCCAAGATGGGCGCTTAGTCGAACTTGATTTAGTTGAGTATTATTGTGAGAATCACACCGAATATTTGTATACAGGCTGATTCTCGGTGGATGGCATATGAGTCGTTTCTGGTGAACCGAATCACTTTGAAAATTTAATGGAGAGCATCTTCGGACATTCTCTACCCAACTGAAATATTTTCAACAATGCGGTGTTGCCACTTCTATTAGAAAGTAGTGCAAATTTTTCAAATAGAGCACCCTGTATATAATATTCGCGATTACCAGCATTCGCTTCTATTGTATTTCTTCCCTGCTTTTTTTCTTACCTGTCCACTTCATACATTATATTCTTTGAGCATTCATCTGTTTAGTATAACAGTATCGAAATTAATTTTCAACAATACGAAAAGATAACAATTAGAACAAAAAAAGGTGCCATTTTCTTGTTAAATGCAAAAAGTTGTTATAATTGATAAATTTTCTGTTCTGAATGAATTTAAGCTTAAAGATTCTGAACATGTATTTTTTAACCAACATTAAAAAAAAAAAGTTTCATCCAATAAGTTCATTTTTAATCATTTTGCAGAGTCCTACATATTTATATCGTTATGATCTCTAGATTCCGAAAAAATGACTGGGAAATTTTATTCGTGAGTTTGGTTACCTAAATAACAATTTTCCGAAATGAAAATTTTTTCCGAATTATAATCATGTTTGAGAAAATTTATAATCTGAACGCTCAATTTTCGATTCTGATATATGAATATACGCGTTTTTTCTATATACAATGTTTTATTAAAAACGAAAAATAAACTATACCATTAGAAAGTTCAGATGTCCTACTTGAAAATAGAGTATTTGAAATTCCAATTTAAGATCTCGTAGGTACGTATCAGATTATAATGCAATACGCCCAGTTCTAAAAAATAGGTCCTCACGCGGCTGACCAGGCATCCTGTGCGTAGTATGCATTAGTTCCTAAATTATTTTTTTGGGGACAAACTATAACTCTGATAAAAAAGTGTGAAATATCTTTTTGGTCGAAAAAGACTTTTCCTACAAGACAGTATTTTTTATTTCTCATTATATCCATCCCAGCCCAAAATATTTCAGGATTTTGAAAATAAAAATGTTTTTTGATTTTTTTTTGACTTTAGGAAATTGATTGACTAGTGAACTTTTTCTTATATTAACCAATATACTCTAAACAAATTATTAAAAAAAAAAACAGCGAGATTACTAATTACTAGTTCTCGTGACCTCCGCCAACTGGACTACATATCAGATGGTGTTTTCACAAAAGTTGTAGATTTCAAAACGGTTTTTTCTATGACTTTTCTTGTGAATAAAAGATCTGGAAATGACTGAGGGCTGGTTGTTCAGTCAGAGATAATTTTCGGTTTTATGTAAATCTTGGTTTATCGAGTTTTTCACTACATAGTTAAAGAACTTGAATCTTGGTTTGATTCTAGGTTTCGCAAAACCATCAAAATCGGTGAATTAGGCACTCAATAAAGGACATTTGACATAACTGACTAACTGACATAACGACATTAGAACTGCTATAAGAAATAGTTTGAAAGAATAATCAGAAATCACTTTCACTAAAATGCTCATGAACGACGAAATAACTGATGATGTTATTGAATTACGGGACCAGGTAGCCGAGTGGTCAAAGCGCCATTGTTTCAATCACTTTTGGCTGCCGGTCAAAGGTTCAAACCCTAGTGACTGCAGAACTTTTTCTGATGGCCCGAGAAAGTGCTAGGAATCGCACGTAAAGAGGTAAGACCTCGTTAATCCTTAGCTCGCACAAGTTTCGACTTCTGAGGGCTGCCGTTCGTAAGGGGCGGCAGCTGGTTAACGGAAAAAACAATTTTAACAAACAATTTTTTTAACAATTGGAGAATATCCTAGCTCCTTTTAGGGCAACTCGTACTTATAGATTACGAGAGAATCATTTCTAGAAAAGGTCACATGCTTAACAACACAATTGGCAGTAATCCGATTCTAATCCAAGTTTGATGAATCTTTGGATTTTACTACGGACTGACCATCCAAGTTGTATATCCAAGTTTCACTGTACATTGGTACTTCGAGTGGGAATGAATATCCATCCCAGAAAGTTCCGACTGTATATGAGCAGAAGACTCACTGCAGCTATACATTCGAGGATATATTGAAAAATTCTTAACCTACTATAGAATCAAACAAAATTTCAGTGTCAAAATATTTTATTACTCAACATATTCTCCTCTTAATTAGATATCCAAATAATCAATCATGATTTCTCCATTAGGTTCAGATTACCAAAGCATATGAGGATTATTATCGTGAACATGGTTTCTCGTGAAATCGCTTATAAAACTACCCTAATAGCACCATGAAGTCCGATGGTAATCCATAGGACATCCTCTCAGGACATTCGGGACGTCCTTAGGATGTACAAAATTGGTACCGCGGACGTCCATTGGACATCCGTGGGAAGCACCAATGTCTCGACTTCTCACCAAAATTGGACGTTCTATAAGGATATCCAATGGACATCCACCTGGGATGTTAATCGGACGTCCCCGAATTACATCAATTGAAAGTACATCTTGGGCGTCCTTAGGACGTGAAATATTGGTACGTCCTTAGGACGTGCAGTATTGGTACCGCGGACGTCCATTGGACATCCGTGAGAAGCACCAATGTCTCGACTTCTCACCAAAATTGGACGTTCTATAAGGATATCCAATGGACATCCACCTGGGATGTTAATCGGACGTCCCCGAATTACATCAATTGAAAGTACATCTTGGGCGTCCTTAGGACGTGAAATATTGGTACGTCCTTAGGACGTGCAGTATTGGTACCGCGGACGTCCATTGGACATCCGTGAGAAGCACCAATGTCTCGACTTCTCACCAAAATTGGACGTTCTATAAGGATATCCAATGGACATCCACCTGGGATGTTAATCGGACGTGCCCGAATTACATCAATCGAAAGTACATCTTGGACGTCCTTAGGACGTGCAATATTGGTACGTCCTTAAGACGTGCAGTATTGGTACCGCGGACGTCCATTGGATATCCGTGGGAAGTACCAATGTTTCGACTTCTCACCAAAATTGGACGATCTATGAGGATATTCAATCGACATCCACCTGGGATGTTCATTGGACGTCCCCGAATTACATCAATCGAAAGTACATCTGGGACGTCCTTAGGATGTGCAGAATCAGACACTTTGTGTGTTTGTTCCTACATCTCTTTCAGGACTAAGATTATGATATTGTTGTGGATTATTGGAGATAACAATTTGGATGGAACCAGATTTACTTACTAGGTAAGCTCAGCACTCTCCCAGAGTCATTCAATTCGGTTTTGTACATGTTTAAAGGATACACACAACTCTACTTGTCTTACGGAAACATCTTTTTCAAAACAGTGTTGAATAGGTTAGTAATAACTATTGAATAGTATAACAAAACTTTTATTTTCATTTAAAGATATAACTACACTGAATGAACACAAAATAACTTACAGAACAGTCACTAAACTAATTAATCACAAAAGACGATAGAAAAGCCGCCATAGCTGGTAAATACTCAACAATTGTCTGTCAATTCGTCAACACTTCACTTGAACACAGAACACAAAACACAGAAAACAACTTTATGCACGGAATCCATACATAGAGGAATTGTTCGGTTTCAATCCGTATACGAACTAGAGAGACAAACATAAATTTTTTATTTTCATTGTTGTGAAACAGTGAATCTTATTGGCATAAGCACAAACTCGAGAATATGGCCCCTGATTACCTCAATGATAGTGAAAAGGGTTTTATTTCAGATGGGTTGTTTTCGCTGTAATGTTTAGCTCTATTGTAAATATGCGATCCATTTTATACCTCTTCTGTAAAACCACTAGCTGGGATGTATTCTTTGGATGGATGCACCTAGGAAACATTCCGAAAAATATTCAATCCAGGACATCCCAAGGAAGTCCTCGCTGGGACATTTTCTGAAATTCACTGATTGGGATGACGTCCGATGTACATCCATCAAGGACGTTCCAGAATGTACCCGTGCCAGGACCACCATAGGAAGTCCTTTCGAAGATATGCCAAATACATGTCAACCAGGACATCCAATGGATATCCTAGAAAATTCTACAAAATATATCCGAACCAGGACATCCCAAGGAAGTCCTCGCAGGGAGATATTCTAAGATTAACCAATTGAGACGTCCAATATTCATTCATGCGGGATGTTCCTAAATGTCCCGTACCAGGACAACCATGGGACGTCCTTTCAAAGACATGCCAGAATACTTACTAACAAGGACGTCCGATGGATGTCCTAGTAAACATTACAAAATATATCCGACCCAGGACATCCCAAAGACGTCCTCGCAGAGACGTTTTATACGATGTACCGATTGGGACATCCATAGGAAGTCCTTTGGGGAAATTCATGAAAATGCACTGAATCGGACGTCCCATGGACAATGATTTTAAGTCCCGGACATTCGGACATGATTTGTACCAAATAGGGACGTCCCTGGGACATAGTGTGCTATTAGGGTAATTGGCAAGTCAGTGCATTATGTTATTTGATCCTATCAGGCATTTTTGTGATGATTCCATTACTGAAAATTATTTTCTGCTTGACATGACATACATCATAGATTACGATGCACATTCCATTACAGTATTTTCCTTTTCGTGCGGGAACAATTACAAAAAAAAATATTCACCTTACCATCTTGAACGAATCATCATATCTTCCTTAAAAGAACCATCATATAGGATGGTTTGCTCATGAAATCCATTCTTTATTATTGTTTGATGCGCTTCGATTTCAAAAAAAATGAAAGAAAAGTATGAAATTACGAAAGGAAAATTTTGGGTTACATTTGACATGAATTAGTGAAATCTTCTTTTTCATGAAATAGTTCAGATGAACTGCAGAATCTTGGTCTTCATCTTCTGCTTAACAACACAATAATTGGCAGTAATCCGATTCTAATCCAAGTTTGATGAATCTTTGGATTTTACTATGGACTGACCATTCAAGTTGTATATCCAAGTTTCACTGTACATACTTCGAGTGGGAATGAATATCCATCCCAGAAAGTTCCGACTGTATATGAGCAGAAGTCTCACTGCAGCTATACATTCGAGGATATATTGAAAAATTCTTAACCTACTATAGAATCAAACAAAATTTCGGTGTCAAAATATTTTATTACCGTAAAAGGAGGTGACTTGAAATGGTTTTAAATTTTCAGAAGTGATAAAAATTCGAGAAAAATCTGAAAATGAAACTTGATATTTTTATATCAAAATTTAGAATCTAATGAAAGGATACAGTTGAATAAAATATTTTTTTGTTGAATATATGTGTGCTTTTTTTAAAAAAAAGGTGTCATTTCAAGTCACCACCAAAAAGGGGTCTCTTGAAATACGGATTGTTTTCCATAGATATTGCATGTTTTGCTGCTGTATAGGCGACTTGAAGTGCGCACCATGTTTTAAAATTTATACTGACTGAAAAATTCGTAGGGAAATATTTTAAAATGAAAGAAATGTGAATTAAATCAGAGAAACGTTTATTATTCAGAAAAATGACAACGTACATTTTTTAGTGATATTCATAGAATGAGTTTGATTTTTTAAATCAATGCAACATCTTTGAATCGAAAACTACCTCTCCTACCTTTCCTGACTAGTGATTCATCTGGCACTTGGGGGAAAATATAAATATTCTGAATTTTAGTACTAGGCCGGAGGAAAGAACAATGGAAGGTGTCACCTGCCAGTACTTCCAGTACTTTCGCCACAAATTTCCTCTAAATTCCTTTTGTTGTTTTCAATTCTACTATGACGAAGTCACCTTCTGAGAGCTCCTCTGTTTCTTTAGATGCTTCTTCTGCCTCTTGAAGCTCCTCTTCAATCAATTCAACATCTTCTGAATTGTTTTCCTTATCACTTTCCACTTGGTCCAATATTTTTCTCTGTACTGCAGCCTTAGAAATAGACAATAATGTATCATCATCAGATGTTTCATTGTCCTGAATGATTACCTTTGGGGGTTTTCTTTTGTTTTTGCGCCTGTTAGTTGTATCTTTTTCTTTAGTTGCAGACGCCATAATATTGGAGGCAGTAACACTTTGTCCTGGTTCGAGATTTATCTTCTTCCTTCTTACAGTTGTATCAGCTGTCTTATATCGTGTTTCATCAAGAATGTCCTTAAGAACATTCATCGCATTCAACTGGGCATGTTCAGGTTCAACATATTTTGGAAATTTGCATAGAATTTTTGTTCTATCCAGTGGCACTAACCCAGTTGATCTGAATCCTGATTTTATATTTTCCACAGAAGCAACTCCCACTTTTTCAATTGTTTGTCTCAATAAAGACGGAAAAATATCTTTTCTGATGACACCTTTGTGAGTTCTCTTCCATTCTTTCAAGACACGCCTCCAGGCTACTTTTATTGGCTTGAAACAACTCACGACCAAAGGTTGGCATAGATGAGTAGAATTTGGTGGTAAAAGAATGAATTTTATGTCGTTTGCTTGGCATTTAGTAATAACTTTTAGGGACAAATGACTGGCTAGATTATCGCCTATTAGAACTTTCGGTCCGCGCGGCAACTTTTTGAAATAATCCATTGCAATTGTTAAGAACCAGTCTTCAAATAAATTTTGATCGAACCATCCTGACTTACTCCTGTTATATCTGGCTCCATTTGGACCACGCTCTGTCCAAGTTTGCCAAATATGATCTGCCTTGTATACAATATAGGGGGGTAACATTACCCCCGACGCAGTAACTGCGAACATCACGGATGTTGCTGATTTAGAAGTGTCCATTATTTTTTCGGCTCTCTTGCATCCTCGTTGCACGATAACTTTACTCCTGCCAGGATCGTCGCAAAAATTCGTCTCATCGTAATTTACGATACCCTCTGGTTGAATGCCATTCATATTAACCTCCAGTTTATCGAAATATTTATTGATGATACTGGGACTTATTGCTGCACGACTGGCTTTGATACACTGTGAGAATCTAGAAGATAATCCTGGGTGACACTTCAAAAAAATTTTATACCACTGCTCCCCAGGCTTATTTCCGGTAAAAATTGGAATGCGTCTACCCATTCTGTTGAGATAAGATTGAACAAAAACCTTAACATCTTCGGGTTCAAATGGATAACCCCACTCTGCATCAATTACTAGAGCTTCCTCTATAGCCCTCTCATCCTCTTTGGACAAATGAGTTTGTCCACCAGGTGTTTTGGGATGTTTACCTTTGACCTTTCGGAAAATTGTGGAAGCAGGAATACCAAACTCTTCCTCAAGATCTTTGTAGCTTGTTCCTACCGTTCTTCGTTTATTAATGGCCCGTTGCAAATGTTCTTCTTCGTAATTCCCATATGGTCTGGCTCCAATCTTCCTTTTATATGTCTTTACCATTTTGTTTCAAGTGACCCCTGAAATGACGAAAATAAATAAAGCCGGTCCTGTGTTTTTTGTTCATGATATTGAAAGCTGTTCATGGATTATAATCTCTAGCCGACAGTATACCAAGTCGAAAAATAAATATTACTCACAATTACAGTTCTTGGATTAGTCAGTACATATGGAAGTATTCACCTTTTATATTCCACACGATTTCACGTCAATACTACTGATTTTTTTCTGAGACGAACGATTCAGTTTAGACGGTTTAAACACAGTTATTTTAGGTTAGGCATGCATATACAAGGAATAGCCAGAAAATGGAGCTTCCACTACTCTCCCACAGATGTCAGTAGAAGTATCAATAAAATTGTTTAGAAGGTTTCAAGAGAACCTCGTGATTTCAAGTCACCACCTTTTACGGTACTCAACATATTCTCCTCTTAATTGGATTCATTTATTACAGCACACTTACAACGTCTCTAGACCTTTCAAAAAAATATTTCTTCTTGCTCTGCAAACCAGACCTCCACAGTTATTATTACCTCCTCGTTGGAAGAAAATTTACGACCTTTTAAATTTTTTTTCAGTTGAGGAAAGAGATGATAGTCGGACGGAGCCAAATCTGGTGAATAAGGGGGGTGTTCTATTAATTCAAACCCTAAATCACGAATTTTTTGCATGGCAACATGAAATTTGTGTGCAGGAGAGTTGTCCTGCAAAAAAAACACATTTGGATAGCTTTCCGCGTCTTTTCTCTTTAACTTTTTCCCGTAGAGTGGCTAGTAATGTCGAATAGTAATCTCCAGTTATTGTTCTACCCTTATCCAAATAATCAATCATGATTTCTCCATGGCAATCCTAAAAAACTGAAGCAAGAAGTTTTCCAGCAGATTTTTGGACACGAAACTTCTTAGGTCTTGGTGAACCAGAGTGTCGCCATTCCATCGATTGTTGCTTTCTTCCTGGATCGTAGAAATGTACCCAAGTCTCATACATAGTAACAATTCGGTTTAAGAAGTCTACATCGTTTTCAAATCGAGAACAGATCGAACGCGATGCTACTACCCTTGCACGCTTTTGGTCAACATTCAAACATTTGGGGATCCATTTTGAAACAATTTTTCTCGTGTCCAAATTGACGTGAACTGTATGATGAACGCGTTCGTATGAAATATTCAGTGCTTCAGACATCCGTTTTAGCCCAATTCGACGGTCTGTTAAAATCATGTCATGAACTGCATCGATATTTTCGGGGACTGACACAGAAACTGGCCTTCTCGATCGGTCATCATCTTCAATGGAAAATTTACCTCTTTTGAAGCTTGCAGTCCAATTTTTCACGGTCGCGTACGAAGGACATTGATCACCAAGGGTGTTAGCATATCTTCATATATCTACTTACCTCTTAACCCTTTTAAATACAGGTACTTGATGATGGCTCGATACTCCAATTTTTAGATTTTCACAATTTCGGTGGATATATTTTTTCTTTTAATTTATTGCGTAACTCTGGTTTACTTTTTGAACGTCAAACTTTACACTGACACTTCTAATAAGTTATTGTTCGTTGCTATGGTAACGCAATATTTTGTTTATGCAGGGAACTGGTCTAGGCTAACTAGATATCGAATACATCCTCGTATATATTTAGACGACATGACAACTACGACTGGCCTTGAAATTTTGGTCACTGCAGAATAGAAATATATAGACAAGAACCGTAAACAAACACTAGATACATGAACAGGGATGAGACTAGAAATACTGTCGCAAAGAAAGGGAAAAATCGAATGCATCATCCTCTCATTAGATACAAAGTAAAAGTTCTAAATGGTATCAAAGACAAGCATTGATTTCGAAAGGAAACTTGATTTAGTGACAGAGAAAGCCAAACAAACTCTAGTAAAAGAAGCAATGAAAGAAAAGCTGAAACTGAAAGAAATTGGGAAGCAGGTACGAGAAGCTGAACTTCTTGAAATACAATTCATTCTTTTTTAACAATATCGATAAAACAACATCGTCTACGTATTGTTCTCAACACCTAGATTGAATATTGTGATCCCAATATTCCTTTCTTATCGACTGTAGGGATGTAAAACAATAGTGCATATCCAAGTTTGACATTGGTTGAATATTATTTTGACAATATTCAAGAAATGATATCAATTTGTATGTAATAACCTCATTCCAATATTGAAATACTAATATTTATACAATGTTACGAATAACACCATCATTGAAATTTGAATATTGGTCGAATATTCGAATACAATATAATCAAACGTGGGCAAGAAACCGCTAGGTGATTCAACATATAGAATGTCAGCTAAAATCTGAGAAAATATATTGAATGCATTACTTGCTTGCAAGACAGTTTACTCAGTGATAATGATCACTGAAAGGTAGGAACTGATCACACCTTGATTGAAGGAGAACAGAAATTGTAGAAGTCCCAAGTTATTCGACTTTTTTTGAAAATAGTTCAGAAATTTTTTGTGGCAATACCTTTTGAGATTTTATCTAGAAAAAAAATACATATTTTATGGATTCTTTCTGATTTTCTTTCGTCACCGTGACCCCTGTATGAACAAAACGGCTTAACTTTCGAACTAAATGATCTATCACGATGCAAAAAACTCCTTAATGATTGTAAGTAATTAGGCGTCCACATAATATAAAAATTGTTGAAAAAAGTACCCCCAATTGAAAATTTGCTATTTTTTATATTATTTATAATATTTAGCAAAAATATGTTTGTTCTTCAAACATTTTCACAATAATCGTAAATTTTTTCAATAAAACTCCTTCATTACCTACATGTTTCATTACTTTATATATTCTTTTAAGTTATTTTTAATCGTATTTGCTACCTGATGCTAAAATTTGCATGTCTAATACTGAATCGTAACATTTCTATCAACTGTTAAAAGAGAGCACTATGATCGCGTCATTTATTGATCTCTCATTCATGATTTATTTATATTTACAAGAGTTCAAATAAAACTATCCATTATCTCAAACAAAATTCAATGCATCAGGTTCTTAAAATATCCACCTTGTTGCTATTGGCACAAAGTCACTCTTCTTATCATTTCGGGGCCATTGCAAATATCATTCGCACAGTTAATGATGTCAGTTTCTCGAAGAGGATGAGTGACGGCTTTCGAAGTACTGCTGATGGCACCCATAATTATATTGACAATATTTAAGCTGTTAGTAGCAGAATCGTCAATATATTCTTCTGCGACTTTGGACGATTTCCAACCCCCATGTCTTCTCAGAGAAGTTAGATCTCCCCCTGCATCTACTAGTATAGTAGCAGAAGAACGGCGAAATAAGTGCCCCGTATATTTTTCAGGATACTTTAGATTTGAAAATTCAGCCACTACTCTGGGTATATTTCCAATTTTGGTCTCTATAATTAAGAAAAAAGCGTGTTTTGGTAGTTGGCGGCCTTAGATTGGCATATTTTTTATGTATGCTATAAAAGTTTCCTGTAATGTTTAACTTGCGACAGCATTAATTTTTTGTATTATCAATTTAAATGACAGCCGCAGTCCCCAAATCATTGTTATTTATACATAACTGGGCGAGTTCTTGCTTGCGACGTGCACCAGATATACCCATAACCACAACCTAAAAATGCATAATCAAATAAATGTATAGACATCGTTTAAATACCGATGACTTACCTTTGTAAGTAAGTTAATCTCATCGGAAGCTTTATTTATAAATTCACAAATTTCTTGTTGCGTCAAAATTTTACCTTTTTTCGGTTCATATACGTCACTTTTCCTTTTCAAAATGCCTTAAGAGCAAACACTACCTTGGTACCTTGGTTTTTGTTTGAGAATTTTTTAATTTTTTTGCATTACCCTATGTTTTTTTGTTAATTCCGGAACTTCAGTGATTTTTGGTTATGATAATTTTTAAGAAAAAAAAAATGAAATGATGAATTAAAAAAATTGATAGGTTCCGGAATTCTTTAATGAAATCAATGAATTTTGCAAGAAACGGATTCTACGATTGGAAAATTTATACCTGACTGGCGCTGTAATCGAGAATGGACAGGTGCTGTGTTGCCAGTGTTCATCGAGTTCATTATTTTCACCCCCATTCTTGATAAGTATCCCGACAAACTGAGTAAATATGAATAAATTATGCTCAGATTGTCAATATCATTTCTGGAATTCATTGAGTTAGGTTCTTTGAAAATTTGGTTGTAATAATTGTAATAATTCTACTAGTAACAATTTACAACCAACTTTTTATCTCTCTTTTCCACATATTCAATCTCTGTATTATAAATTCAATAAATTGTTTTTCAAGATTCCGAATATCAAAATTGCTTATAAAAACCAAATTGTATTAAATAATATTTTCTCAAAATTAAAAGACAAAGATCCTATATTAGACAACTCAAATTTAGTTTATTGCATCCCTTGTTCGCAATGTGAAAAGAAATACATTGGCCAAACTAAAAGGAAATTGAAAGACTGAATCACCTCCCATAAAAGTGATATCAGAAATTTAAAAAAAAACTTGTTCATTAGCCCATCACACTATTTTTCTTGACCATAACCCAGATTATGATAATGTGACTATCTTAGAACATGAATCCAACTTAAAAAAGAGAACCTTTCTCGAAATGACACAAATTTTCAATGAACCTAACTCAATGAATTCCAGAACTGATATTGACAATCTGAGCATAATTTATTCATATTTACTCAGTCACCCTCCTTATGAGAGAGACCAAAATTCATTTTAATAATGTTCATGTTGGTACCCCTTAGTACTTGGTGTTACTATTTTCCATGTCACTGTATGTTGGCAACAAGGTCACTAGCAATATGTCATTGCTTGCCAAGTGTCAACTTCATTATTCATTTGTCACTGTCATTCATACACATCATTTCCTCTTTAATTCAACATGGCCTCCATAAGAGCCCTGATGTAATTTTAAATTGTGTTTTTCAGTTATTTTAATCTACCATGATCATTTTTAATCATAGTTTAAAAAGTTTTATCATTTTAATATTGTATCAAGAGTGTTGTCCGTTGTGACATGATATTTCATAAAGTACGGCGAGTGAAAGGGATTTATAACCTCACTTTCGTAAGTACACGTGCCAAATTTATTTCAAATCATGTAATGTTTCAATTTCAATTCAATTTTAGAGTTCCTGATGAAGAGCCGATAAATGACTCGAAAGCTTGAATAGAAAAAAGAGTACACTTATTTTCCATACCCTTCTTGACTGCATACCCGAATTTCAAGGATTCTTCTATAGTGTTTTTAGATAAGTATAATGAAAAGAAGTTTTCGGCAGATATCTTATTATTATTATTTTCTCCAAACCTAATGAGAAATACAGTTATCAGCAAGTTTTGATGATCGAAACCAAATGGATTGAAACGCAATTGGTCTGAATTGAAAATTAATTACTTCACTTGTATTTTTTATCCATAATTCCACAAATCAACGTTATTGATTTATTGTCAGAGACGATTAATTATTTTAGTCATGCCCTGCACATACTTTCCTGATTCTTCACCTTCCATCCATAATTTTATCCCGACTTATTCCAATAAGTAAAAGTCATATCCGAACATAACTTTCCGCGAGGTAAAAGAAGATTCAGTGATTTTTTTATCTGAGCGATATCCGTTCAGATGGATTCAATCCATTAGAAGAATGCGGATCGTTTTCCATATTCTCCGGATTATTTACAGTTGATAAATCGTTTCATAGAGACTCAGTCACCTGCACCGAGAGATAATGTCAAGCCTTCCGTGGATTTGTAACAATAAAGATAAAGGTTATCAGGGAGAGGCCTTATGTTATAATATACTGCTACCGCTTTCGGTGGTAGGCATTTAGCCGATTTTGGGTTGCGTTCATACAGGGGATTTAATCCAGCAGCTGCGTGGCTGCTGAAAAATGCTTCCGGTATGATCAAAATGCCTGTGACTTGTTACAAGAAGTGACCAAGTAATTTTTAGTCAGATTTGAGAGTTTTGCACGGAAAAACATAATCCAAGTAAAATGTTTGCCTGACTTTTTTTCGATTGAAAATTAATACCTGTTTTTGAAATATAATCATTTTGTCTCTAGGAAAGTGAGAATTCTGAACGCATGAACTTGGAGCTATGATATTGTTTACATACAGCAAGTACTTTGAACATTAGATAATTCACTTTTTATAATGTCAGATCAACATTTTACTAGCGCTGGAAAAGTGTATTTTAATATTTATCAACTTTGGGTTTCTGAAAAGTATAATTACAACAAAAACTCGTTTATAGGCATAATAAAACAATTTATTTTCCAGTAGAACTTGGTGCTCCTACGGAAATGTAACGTGTTCACCTACAAGGTTCGGGATCAATCGGGAGTCACCGCCTCACCTGTTAGGGAGTGTTCATTACATTTTCGCGTCGTTCCGATTCCAGCATTCGAGTTAGTGGTTGTATGTGGACGTGTTACATCGTCTGCTGGAATTATGCTGTTATTACTGTTGTGAGTTGTGTGAATAGTGTTAGTGTTAGTTGATATACGTATTTTACTTGTTGGTGTGTAGAATATGGATTTTGACCAAACAATTCTGTAGTATTGACATTTTATGTATAATAGGACTAGGATAATTTTCAAATAAACTGAACAACAGTTTTGCTTCAATGAAAATATAAAAAATTCATATATCTTTATTTCCTTTCTTCATTGCCCTTTTCTTCAATTTTCAGAACGTTCTAATTCTACTTTGTGTTATACATAACTTGGATTTGTTATGATCCTAATGGAAAATGACATCAGCTAACAGATTCAACAATTTTGTGTTGTACTGGGTGATTCAGAAAGAGTGACCAAAGGCGATGATGTCTTCAAAAGAACCATCAAATTGTTGTTTAGTTCTTTCCAAATCAAAAAATAGTTATCATAAATACTACAATCTCTAGTTTTTCTTGAGTAGTGTATTTTGCTAGCCTGTATAATATGCAAGTACAGTTTCTTAGAGTACATAAACTGAATCAATGGTTCCTTGATGCAACCGAACCATTTATCTTATTGTGAATTTGAGAATGGAATGAATGTATTGGAAATAAAGCTTTATGAAATACAAATAATCCTTCTTTGAAGGAATAATAACTGTAAACTGAGGGCAAGTGATTATTTCAGTTGAGTCTGGTATATCCTGATACCAAAGATGGAATGAAATCTATTAAAGGTAATTCAATAATTAACCACCCTAAAGTGAGTCATTTGATAAGGCCATGTAACTAAACCAAAATAACTAAGATAATCTGAAGATGTTACTGCAGTAGAATACTGTATAGTAGCAACTAATATATTTTTTGTAGATTTTTGTAGATTGGTTTTTCCGATTTTCCCGAAAAATTTGGGGTTATGTGGAAAAATCTTTGGGACAAAAGTTCTAGATCTTTCCATTTCCAACATATTGGCTATTCTTTCGTTGCAATTTTCGAAAAACCGTGAAGTATCGCTTTCAACCCCTAAAAGCTCACCCCGTTCCACCCTTCTCCAATTGATTTTTCACGTTATTCGAACAATATTTTGGTCCTCTTCCAGTAGGTCTGATGCTGTTATCAATTTTTTTATCTCAAAAATGCATCACCACTGGTTTAATTATCCAAAATAAATAAGTAGATCAAAACCGACTACTTAGACCAATTACTCAGATGAATTACTGCTGATACAAAATCTTTGAACTGATTAGATTCCACTGCTAATCTTCCTGACGATGTTCGATTTCTGATGTACTAAAAAATTCTGAATTTTTATCTTCTGATGTCTCTGGACTAACTATATTTTCATGAATGTTTTCTATTAATATTTCTTCTTCCGGTTCTACTTCCTCGCTACTATCATTCGACAGAATGTACAACCAGCACCCAGAAAGTATACCAAAAATACTTCATTTTCATGGAAAATACCTTGTAAAACATAAAGTAGTCGTTAAACATTTTCATTCTATATAACCGTACAGTAGTCCACTTTCGGTGGAAATAAGGTGAACATTCCAAAGCACTCGTAGTTCAATTATCTCTAATTACACGTCTCCTAATTCTGCTCCCAACCTAATGTCATTCTCGCTCACCCAGCTGAGACAAAAAAAAGAAAAATGGTATATTTGTCGTTATAAGCATGTTTCCGCAGACCTAGCTCATTAATCTTATCTCGGTCTGTCAGGTTTTTCGTCCTTTTCCATTTTTGAACTAATAGTGCATGTCGGGAAGATATCCATGACGAGGAGAGTCGTCTGTTAATAATTTAGTCCTGGTCATTAGGAAATTAATTAATCAAAAAGTGGACACCAGTTTACAGTTCCACTGCAATCGTAAACTGACTCGGGAGTATATCGACGACTAGAAGGGATTTTGAGTAAAAATTTCTACACTCAGAAACTTTTCTGTGTAATGAACAGGAATGCTTTTATAAATAGTTTGAAATTGTCCATCCAACAAAACTTTTATTGTAGTCATAACTTCTATTAGTATGACGCAGATATATGGGGTCCTACAAATATATTTTTTTGTGTCTTTATAGAATTTCTAATGAGTACTACAATTATCGTCCTTTTTTTTCAATAAGAACCATGCTGAAATTCTTCCTTAGGTTTCTCCTCTTACCGCATTTTGTTCCGCTCTTCTTCACTTCATGTTCAGCAAGCTCTTTGCTGATCATCCCCAGGTCTTTTTTTTTTTTGTTTGGACAGGCGACTCTAATTCAGTTTCATGTGCCAAAAAAGGAAGTTATTAACAGTTCAATGGCATTATCTGTCCATTCTTGTCATCGGACTGTTGTATCTCAGGTAATACAGGAAAATCGTACGAGATGGCCTTGCACCAATTGGTGTAAAGGCTGGAGGACACTCTGATGAAAAAAGAAACAGCACTTTGCACTTTGCTAAATATCGATGAAGCCTTTGACAATACATCCTTCGAAAGTATGGTCTCAGCGGCCAGGAAAAGCGTTGACGAAACCACCTGAAGGTGGAGACTGTCGACGCTCCAAAATCGACAGGCACATACCAACATGTTTAAAGACTTCGCGAAGCTGGAAATTACCAGAGCAACCCCTCAAGGGGGGATACTATCCCCCTTACTGTGGGACATGGTGGTAGACGAACTTCTGAGGTCTTTAAATAATCAGGGATACCACTCCCAAGGTTATGCGGATGACATAGTAGTCATCGTACAGGGGAAGTATGCCCAAATAACGTCTGAGCTGATGCAGAATGCACTGAGGAATGGTGCAAAAAAGAAGGACTGAGAACAAACTTTAGCAAAACCTCACTCATTTCCTACACACGCAAAATAATTCATGGGGACATGAAGCCACCCAAGTTTTTTGGCGTAACACTACAAGTTGCCCATCATGTCAAATATTCTGGACTATTCTTAGATAAGAAACTAACCTGGATCATGCATCTGCAACATGTCATCAACAAAAGCAAATCATCGTTCATGATGTGCAGAAGATCTTTTGGAAAAATTTGGGGACTGAAACCGAAAGTCATGGCCTAACACCGCGATTATAAGACCTAGAATCACTCATGGCTCACTTTTGTGGTGGCCCAAAATGAAACAGAGACAGTGGAGAACTTACTTTGGTAAAGTACAGAGGCTTGCCTGACTGTAGATAGCACTCCAACCGCTGCTTTGAAAATTATCCTAAACCTTTCACCGTCAGACGTCACAGTCCACAAATTGGGCACACCACCAAAGTCATCCATGAAGTCAACATTACCAAACTGAAAATTATATCAGACTACATACTACCCCAATACTCATACCAAACGCCATTCAGAACACAACTCAAGTGGAATGAATGATACTCGGGAGTAGAATCACTGAGATCTGGAAACAATGATGATTCAAAAACAGATGTAGGATCGGGAGCAGGAATAAATGGGGTGAGGCAGAAAAATAGGGTAACTTGGCAACACACTAAAGTAAGACCAACCTAAGACACCTACCACAAGGATATGCAAACAGATGAATCTAGACAGTGGATATAAAAGAAAACACATCTACATTATGTCGACAGCCAGAGCGCAATAAAAGTTCTGAATTCAATACAGATAAAGTCAAAGCAAGTTTGGAAAGAAGCGGGCCAACTTGTAAAATAAGCGTCTGAATCACCATTCACAGGCTCAGAACCTGCGTTTGGAATTAGCAAAACCTTATACGGAAACCAAATCAATGAGTGGAATAAATCACCAAACATATTGAAGGGCATCGCCACAGCACAGCCATATTCAGGCACCTAAGCCAAACACTGACAGATGCCACCCTCAACCTCAACAGATCTAAGTTACGCACAATTACTGGCTTACTAACCAGACACTGCAGATACCATCTGAATAAATAGAGAAACCGAGGAGTATTGACTCTGTGGTAACGGGGAGGGAACCGCCTCTCACATCATTTTTGAATGCGACGCACTGCTCAACAGGCGCCACAGAATATTTGCACAGATCAACCTTGTAATAGGAATGAATCCGAAACAGCTAGTTGATAGACTACTCAACCTGTTGAATACAGTCGAATACAGTTCCATTCGACTAGGAGCCACTGACGACATAACATTGCAGTAGACCCCAGCTGGTCTCAGTCTCAAGGGAAACCTCAAAAGTAAACCCGGTATCTCGCTCGACGGTCGTCAGTTAAATATAAGTTTTACATGGATCTATTCTCTGGACCTGCTTTAATTTCGTTTTTGACATTTTATGGATATTCTGCTATAGGTACTATTCGCGATAATCGGTTACCTAAAGGTTGTCCCTTGACATCAAAAGTATTACTCAAGAAAAAAAGTCGTGGATATTTTGAAACTGCTTTGGAAAAAAGTAAGGGTTTATTTGTTCGCTAGATGGATAATTCCGTAGTTACCATGATCTCTTCATCATGCGGTACTCAAGAAATAAGTCAGGCCAAAAGGTATTCGCAGCAACAAAAGAAAAACATTATGGTTCCTAGACCCAAACTTATTGCCAAATATAACAAATATATGGGCGGTACAGATCAAATGGACCAAAATGTAAATTGCTATAGGATCGGAGTCCGAGGCAAGAAATGATACTGGCCTATATTGACTTGGATTTTTGACGTAGCGATTCAAAACAGCTGAATCTTGTATAATAAATCTCACTAAAAGAAAATTTCTGGATTAGAGTTCAGAAGGGAAGTTGCCAATGTTTATTTACAAAAATTTAAAATCCTACCAAAAGGACCAGGAAGACCATGTACTGCACATGGTTCTACAACTGACAGCAGAGTATCAGATGAAGCCCGTTTTGACCGGATAGACCATTGGGTTCAATCAGTCGAGAAAAAGAGAAGATGTGCATATAGACTTGCAAATCAACTCCAAGAACAATATGCTCCAAATGCAACGTAGGCCTGTGTGTACAATGTTTTCTTGCATATCATATAAAGTAATAGTTAATTTTAGTGTATTTGTTTTAGTACATTTGTTTCTTATTTGAATGTTTATTTTGTTTTAAGTGTTTTTTTTCATTTTCACCGAAATAACTACGTAAATGCATAGCGTGGTTATATGGGCACGGCAAAAATGTTGACAACTGTAAATATTACAGAAAAAAGTTATATAAATAAAAGTCTGTAAATAACATTACCATACCTTATTTTATAGAGAAACATTCTCAATTGAAAATTGAATCAATACATGACTCCTCTGGAAATGGAAAAAACCCTACTATAAAATTGAAGTTATTTTTGGTAATATCTAACAGAAAACAACTACTCTCCGGGCTAAAGCCACGCTGGTCATTGAACTACATCTGATAGATATTGGGAAAGACCCTATATAACTTGAAGAAAAAATCTGAAAGTGAAAATTTTCATTTTCATTCAGATAGTTGATTATTTATTAAAAGTCCAGTTTCCATTGAAGATTCTTATCTATAAATGAGATAAGGAAGAATGTTATTCAGAAGTATCACTCACAGAAAATCGCTCATTCCATTGATGCGAGAATTGCATCTCTTTCGCTAGGCCTTCAATACATTTTGGTCGACAAAAATCTATTTCGCTCTTCTAAGATCATCAGGGAGGTCGGAAGAATGGGAAAACCTACTCTTCAGAAGCAATTTCACACTGTAATGAGGATTTGTTGGACGATTTCTTGTGCGGTGAAACTTTGAAAATATTTTTCTGACATAAAACCTGTCATGGGTATGGCATGTTGATTTCATTGAAAATATGAACTGGATGTTCATAAAGTCAGTTATGGAATTATCTGCTACTGAAAGTTGGAATTTAGTCGTTATTTTCCATCAATGGAATGAGTGATTTTCTGTGAGTGATACTTCTGAATAACATTCTCCCTTATCTCATTTATAGATAAGAATATCCAATGGAAACTGGACATTTAATAAATAATCAACTATCTGAAAGAAAATGCAAATTTTCACTTTCAGATTTTTTCTTCAAGTTATATAGGGTCTTTCGCAATATCTATCAGATGTAGTTCAATGTCCAGCGAGGCTTTAGCCGGGGATGTAGTTGTTTTCTGTTAGATATTACAAAAAAGTTACTTCAATTTTATATTAGTGTTTTTTCCATTTCCAGAGGAGTCATGTATTGATTCAATTTTCAATTGAGAATGTTTCTCTTTAAACCATGAATACCTTCCAAGAGAGGTTATCTTGTACAATGGAAAATAGCGACTAAATTCCAACTTTCAGTCGCAGATGATTCCACAACTGACTTTATGAACAACCAGTTCATATTTTCAATGAAATCAAAATAACCATACCAGTTCTGACAGAAAAAAAAAACAATATGTACAAGCAAAATTTATTCAGGCGCTAATGGGTTAACCAACCAGCCAACCATCTGGATATGATTTCAATCATTCCAGAAAAATTGGAACATGTTTTCAGTTTGAGAACTTAATTAATTTCTCCGAAGTCCATTTAAGTATCTTTAGCAATAACTGGGTTCCATTCCATTTGTCATTTTCAAACCGCTATATGCAATATCTTGTTAACTAGATTTTGGGCGTTGGGGTTGGGATTGGGCGGGCAACTATTTTCCAGAATCATGCATAAATTCCATGATGAGAAAATTGAATATACTGCTTTCCGAATCGCTACATCGAATGAAAACAAGTAGAACTTCACTGTCTACAGTATCTCATGAAAATGAGCTGAATATTTGGAAGTGATATCGTGGAGTTCCATCACTTAGATGGTGCCTCCCGGTATATTTCGTAGATTTTTTTTTACTTGGCTAAATAAAAACAGTCAAGTTGGAACCTCGGTGTTGGTCATTTCATGAAATCTAAATTACTACAGTGGCGACGAGGATTCGTGTTAAATAAATAATAAATAATCTAAATAGTCGTGTGTACAAGTGCGACATCATGTCGGTCGGGAAGATCGACGAGTTTAAGTTAAATGAAAAGTGCTGGTCTACATACATAACTCGTCTCGAACAGTACTTCAAGGCGAATACTGTGAAAGAAGACATCAAAACAGCTCTCCTGATAACAGTCATTGGCGACGAAGCTTTCGAGTTGATGACGGATTTGTGCAACCCGGAAAAGCCGGAAAACAAGTCCTATGCAGAGCTCGTGCAGATGATGAAGAATCATTTGGAGCCGGTACCATCGGAAATAGCTGAGAGGTATATGTTCCTACAAAGGAAACAGGATTCTGGTGAGTCGATCGCTTCCTTTTTCGCAAATCTTAATAAGCTGTCAAAGACGTGTAATTTCGGCGCGGCCCTGGGAGAAAACATTAGGGATCAGTTGGTCTATGGTTTGAGGAGCGATGCTATTCGTCAGCGGTTATTTTCTGAAAAGGTTTTAACTCATAACAAGGCGTATGAGTTGTCTGTTAGCATGGAGGCAGCAGAAAAAAATGCAGGATTGGTGGAAGCAGTGTCTTCTTTAAATAAAATGAAGAAGGAAGAGAGTCGAAATGCTGCTCACAGGCAGCAACAGCCATCTTGTTCCAGGAAGTCGGCCTGTCATCATTGTGGAAAATCTAACCACGACGACAACAATTGTTATTTTAAGAATGCGCAGTGTCATATGTGCAAACGCACAGGCCACGTGAGCAGTATTTGTCGTAAAAGCAGTACCGGGCAACAGAAAATTAGATATAATAAATATGTAGAAGTAGGTTCAGATTCTGAAAATAGCGATGTCGATGATCATTTTGAGGGTTTTTTCAATTTAAGGGAAATATATTAGAAACCACTCAAATTAGAGGTGAAAGTTAATGGTATTGCTCTGAAAATGGAAATCGACACGGGATCCCCAGTTTCCGCACTTTCTAAAATGGCATATGATAATCAATTCAAAAATTTCCAAATTTGTGCTGAAAATTTGAACCTAAAGTCGTATGTTGGCAACCACATTCAAGTTCTAGGTTCTATATTGGTTGATGTCAAACACCGTGAAAGGGTCTACGAAAACTTGAAATTGTTCATCATTGAAGGAGGGGGCCCTCCACTGATCGGTCGCGATTGGATAAAGAAACTGGAAATTTCACTAGATTCTTTTTTTCTTAATAACGTTTTTTCCAATTCTGCCGTTTCTAAAACAGACTGGAAAAACTCTTTACTAGAACGTTTTCCAGAAGTTTTCAAGGGTGAACTCGGTTGTTTCACCGCAGGTAAGGTAAAGTTATATCTGAAACAGGATGCTGTTCCGATTTTTTTGAAAGCAAGGTCATTGCCATTCTCACTGAAAAACAAAGTTGATGAAGAATTGAATCGGTTGGTTGAACAAGGTATTTTGAAACCTGTGAATTTCAGTGATTGGGCAAAGCCAATCGTGCCTGTATTTAAAAAAGACGGAAACATTAGACTGTGTGGAGATTTCAAAGTGACGCTAAATGCTAAATTACATATTGATAAATACCCCTTGCCAAAAATTCAGGATTTGTTAGCCAATTTGAAAAACTAAATATTTCACAAAAATAGATTTGTCACAGGCTTATGCCCAAATAGAATTGGACGAAGAATCCCAGAAGTTAGTCACTATTTATACACACAAGGGATTATTCCGTTATACAAGATCACCATATGGGGTAGCTTCTAGCCCTGGAATATTCCAGAGAATAATTGAAAATATTTTTGCAGGGATGAATGGCGTGGCTTTATTTTTAGACGATATTTTAATCTGCTCAAATGATGTGGTATCACATGCTCCGTTACTTGTCAAAGTGTTTGATAAATTACGCGAATATGGGTTGAAAATTCAAATAACAAAATGTAGCTTTTGTCAAACTAAAATTGAATATCTGGGTTTTGAAATAACAGGCCAAGGGGTACATACATCAAAAGATAAGATTTTAGCAATTACAAACGTAAAAATTCCTACTGATGTAACACAATTGAAAGCATTCCTAGGGCTGGTGAACTATTACGCGAAATTTATTGAAAATATTTCGACAAAACTAGCTCCCCTGTATGCACTCTTAAAAAAATGTGCAATTCATTTGGTCCAGGGAGCAACATAGAGCATTCGAGTTGATTAAGGCAGAATTAACCTCATCAAACGTTCTTGTACATTATAATCATTATATGCCCTTGTACTTAGCTTGTGATGCAAGTGCATACGGGGTGGGGTTAGTTTTATCTCACGAATTCCCAGACGGTTCGTCCCGTCCAATTGCATTTGCCTCGCGTTCGTTAAATGCCGCCGAAAAGGCATATAGCCAAATCGACAAGGAAGCTCTATCAATAATATTTGGAGTAAAAAAATTTCATCAATATCTTTTCGGTAGGTCATTGTTAAAAATTGTTAAAATTGTTTTTTTCGTTAACCAGCTGTCGTCCCCTTACGAACGGCAGCCCTCAGAAGTCGAAACTTGTGCGAGCTAAGAATTAACGAGGTCTTACCTTTTTACGTGCGATTCCTAGCACTTTCTCGTGCCATCAGAAAAAGTTCTGCAGTCGCTAGGGTTTGAACCTTTGACTGGCAGCCAAAAGTGATTCACACTAATTACTGAGCCGTTTACAAAGATGGAGCACAATTCTATCGACCTATCAATCTAAAATAAAATTCGTGAAATCCGAAAAAAATACAAATGCAGATGGTCTTTCTAGACTCCCAAATAATATTGAAATCCACAATTCAGATGCCGGATTCAATCATATTTTGTATATTGAAGAAAACCTGCCTATCAAGCACACAGAAGTAGCACTAGAAACAAAAAAAGACAGTACGCTGAATAAATTATATTTTTATTTGCTTCACGGATGGCCCGACAAAAGAGAACTCAGCCAAGAATTGAAAGTTTATGAAAATAAAAGTGACCAACTCCATTAGAACAGGGTTGGATTTTATGGGGCTATCGAGTAATAATTCCAAAAAATTTACAAAATAAAATTCTAAATGAAACTCATCTGAGTCATTTGGGAATCAATAAATGTAAATCGATTGCTAGATCATATGTATACTGGCTCAATATTGATTTATTTAGATATTGAAAAAATGTGCAGCAATTGCAAGATATGTAATGCTGTACGTAGTAATCCGCCAAAATCCACAATGAATCCATGTGCGTTAACAAAAAAAACCTTGGTGCCGCCTGCATTTAGATTTTTTGGGGCCCATTTATAATAAAAAGTTTTTGATTTTGACAGACTCCTACAGTAAATGGCTGGAGGCATTCGAAATGCAAATTACAACAGCTGAAGGTACTATTGATAAATTAAGGATTTGTTTTTCTCAATTCGGGTTACCGGATACTATAGTGACCGATAACGGCCCGCCTTTCACATCAAATTCGTTCGAACAATACATGAAAATAAATGGAATACGTCATCTGTTCTCAGCTCCTTATCATCCGTCCAGTAATGGCGCAGCTGAAGGGGCAGTAAAAAAATTCAAACATGCTTTAAAAAAGGCGGTATTGAGTAAGGAAAATATAAAACAATTCATTTATAGATTTTTGTTTGATTATAGAAATACCGCTCATACTACAACAGGGGTGAGTCCAGCTGAATTGATGTTCGGTCATAAATTAAAAGGTAGGCTTGATTTATTGATGCCAAATCGTGAGGGTCACGGGGAGGTAAAAGTAGAACAACAAATGAAAGGTTACAAGGGCAAGAACAGAGAATTGAATGTGGGTGACAATATTCTATATAGGGATTACACTAACATCAGTAATCCAACGTGGACAGAAGGTATAATTACAAATAAATTTGGAAATGCTTTGTTTGACGTTGCATCGGTGGGGGGTAGGCAACATAAGAGGCATACGGATCAAATAAGACGCTGTCGGCATTCCTTGCACCCTACCGATGAACATATCAAAACTGATATTGTAATTGACGAACATTATGATGTGAACTTAGATCATAAGGGTGATGAAAGTGAGGGTAGTGTTAGTGCTGGAAGTGGCGACATTGGAGAACAAAATGAAGGGAATGAGATTACAATGAACAGTGAGACTGTGGAAAATGCACCAAGGTACAATTTGCGTTCAAATAAATTAAATCGGTAAACCGGAACAAATAAATTATAAGTATAATTTAGTTTCATATAAGAAATTTATTTTTTATTGTAATTGTATCGAAACTGGGGATAATGATAAAACATTAGGAATAGGCAAGTTCGAACTTTTAATTATATGCAACTTTAGGGTGAAGGTGTGATATCGTGGAGTTCCATCACTTAGATGGTGCCTCCCGGTATATTTCGTAGAATGTTTTTTACTTGGAAGTACAAAAAGTATGCTAAATAAAAACAGTCAAGCTGGAACCTCGGTGTTGGTCATTTCATGAAACCTAAATTACTTCGATTATCCTCCTAATTACGTTTACTACTGCACTTTTAATCCAACGTCATCTTCATCCACGGAGCAGCGACAAAAAAATTAAAATTTCTTATTTGTCATTATAAGGATGTTTCTTTGGAAGGAGCTCGTTAATCTTGGCTGTGCAAGTCAGTTTTTCTGACGTTTTGGAAGTGCCTTTCCCTCTATTACGAAACTAAAATTGCACGCCGGAAAAAAATCCCCTGAAGAAATGGCGTCTTATAATAAATAATTCGGTGACTGAGTCGTGCTCCGGTGAATTATTCTGTTCGTTATAGAACTCAAATGGTAGGAAAGATATTTGTACGAAGAAAAGTTTTGTTTGTGTTTTGTTCCTTTTTACTTTGTCGCGTTGTATAAAATTTAATGACACGAACAGCGTCTTATGCCAGTCAGTGTGTATTTTTTGGTTGGGTGATGAAAAAACTGTTAATTTTGCAACATTGCCAATATCACTATTGAATCTGGCATCATCAAAGACCATCTTGTATAAAATTTCATGAATTTTTCTCTAGCCGAATTGAAAATATAGGAACATTCTCAGACTTTTCAAAGAAAATGCCATGTTGTCATATTTCAAAAACCACAATAATTCAGAATCTGATATTTGGAGACAAGTGACGAGAGGGCGATGGATTGATCGCAATGAAAATAAATGGGTGTTTTGTTTCATTTGAAAAAAAATTACCCTCAATATCTGACAAACTGTTGATTTGGCAACATTTCCAATTTCACCATTAATAGAACATCATCAAAAACCATCCTGTAGGAATTTTGATGAATTTCTCTGAGCCGTTTCTGAAATATGAGACTGTTTCCAGACTTTTCACTTTATAGTATTTGTGGAGGTGAAGTCAAAATATTATGCCATTTCAAAGAAAACTCTTTGATACTGTCAAGCTTTCGACAATGTTCATTATCTTCCTTGGCAAATTTCAAAATACGCAAATATACAATTAATGCAGTTATGGATGTACGAATGACAATGAATAAATTCATATTTGTTCTCAAACAAGGTGGCAGTTTCTGATTAGAGAATGATTTCATCTAATCCTTTTCAAAATTAGTTAACTACGTGTAAATTTTGCTGAGATCACACAGATCAGTTCTTTCATCCACAAGTGTTCACCTATTGGTGTGAACAATTACCATAAAATTACTACTAGGGATTTCGGATAAGATTTCTCAATGAGAATTTTCTGCAACCCATCCACAAACTATGTTTTAGTAAAGTTGAATGAGAAATTCTCTCGATTCTGTTCTTCAGAGACTCGATTAGGTCCATTTTCATCTTTTATGGATGGTAGAAATGATTACCTACATTTTGTTCATTACTAATTATCAATTTCATATCTAGAATTGGAATGCTGTTATTTATTTCTTCAATGGTAAACTGAATATTTAGATTTTATGAATTGAAAACGTTCAAGAAGTAGTCCCTACTTTCCACAAACCAACACTATCGATAAGACCCATTGTATTTTCTATTGATGCTCCCAATACAAAATTACCTTAATTTCTGACCGATATATTAACAAATTCCTATGAAACAGATAATCCATACTATGTTGAAGATTCACTTTCATTCGGTTACCTGGAAATTATGTTATTTCAAGCCTTGACGTTGTTTTACTTTTCATTAACCTACCACTAACGATAGTGAAACTTTGTTTGATGAAAAATGGCCAATAGTGGAGAATTTTTGTAATTTCGACAAAGAAGCTTTTTTTTTAAATTTTAGATTGTACATTTGATTCAACGTGTTCTTCATTTTATAGTGAATTTCATAAACAGATTTCTGGTTCACCAATGGGTTCCTAGAGTTGTGTACATATCATTAGTTTAGTTTAATAGTTCTTTGTTTTCTTCAGTTGAAATATCAAATACCATGTCATCCCTTTTGTTTTTCGAGATCTTCACACCTTTTTTTCAGATAATATCATTTTTGATTTGCTTTATTTAATGCTGTTTGCGAGGATTTCGTAGTATTTTTCATCTTCTTTTTGATTTCTTCTGTTTGTTCTTCATTGGCCATCAGCAGTGTTTCTGGTCTTCCTTCGGGGAGTTTTGATAGATTCCCGACAAATTTATTCCTATACCTCCTTTATTGAAATCATTCGGGAATAGAGAAAATACTTTTGATTTGGCAACTGTGTGTATTGTTGGGTTTTGAAGGATAGCGACTTGTTGCTGAAACATTACGGGTCAGAGGTCGCTTTCACATATACTAATTAGATATACTGTTCAATTGAACATTAGTATGGATAAGACCAAGTACATGGTGAAAAGTGGAGAGAGACGCAACACAAACTTTTGTAATGAAAAGTGCTGGAGCCTGATATTATAGAGAGAATTACACATTCTGAATATCTGAGGGTATATCTAGATGCCAACCGCATTATGAAGACAATTTCATTAAGAAACAAATATTTATTTCGATGTGGAATGGTCACCAATTGATTCCTTTTTACTGTACCGAACACTAATTGTTATAAATTGTGAAAGGCTTTCGCGGCCTTACAACCCGAAAAACCACCATGTAACTAATTGTTATATTCAAAATATCAAATTAAATTTCTAGAACTGACTTTCATATCCAACAAGTCTCGTTAACACATACCCAAAATTCTGTTTTCTTCAAGGGGCTTGATAGTTTCAATAATCTGCCAGAAGAGATTGAGCGATTAACATATTTCACAAAGTTAAAATAATTTTTCCTCCTGAAATAAAAAAAACCTAGTAGCCACTACCTAATTTCAACTAGCACCCCAGTATTCTTGAAGTATTTCGTGTATTCATCAAATATTTTTCCAATTTTTATGTATGTGTTGAGGTGTGTTGACGGTCACGAACGCCGCAACGGTATATGTGAGGATGTGTACCTTATTATTATTATTATTATTAAGTAGTTCAGCTGATCATTTTATACAACCTATGACTTGAATAATGTAAATTAGCCTATAACTAAATGAAGGATTTATATACCAGTAATGTTTAGATCACAAAGTTTACAAGAATAAATCTAGAGGTTCTGATTTTTACTAGTCCCAGCCTTTCTCTAAATTTACAGCTCTTAATATCAGAGCTATCTAGATATAATACTAAAGTGCCGATGATTCCAGAAAAAATATTATTATTATTATTAAGTAGTTTAACTGATCATTTTATACAACCTATGACTTGAATAATGTAAATTAGCCTATAACTAAATGAAGGATTTATATACCAGTAATGTTTAGGTCACAAAGTTTACAAGAATAAATCTAGAGTTTCTGATTTTTACTAGTCCCAGCCTTTCTCTAAATTTACAGCTCTTAATATCAGAGCTATCTAGATATAATACTAAAGTGCCGATGATTCCAGAAAAAATATTATTATTATTATTAAGTAGTTTAACTGATCATTTTATACAACCTATGACTTGAATAATGTAAATTAGCCTATAACTAAATGAAGGATTTATATACCAGTAATGTTTAGGTCACAAAGTTTACAAGAATAAATCTAGAGGTTCTGATTTTTACTAGTCCCAGCCTTTCTCTAAATTTACAGTTCTTAATATCAGAGCTATCTAGATATAATACTAAAGTGCCGATGATTCCAGAAAAATCAGAATATGTCTTCATATAGTATGAAAAATAAATTAATTCCACTGAAGTCCATTTTAGCATCTTCAGCAATATTCGGGTTCATTCCATTTGTTATTTTCAAACCGCTAAATCCAATATCTTGTTTTCCAAGCATGTTGGGGTTGGGCTGGCGACTATTTTCCAGAATCATGCATCTATTCAATGCTGAGATAATTGAATATACTGCTTTGTCGAATGAAAACAAGTAAAACTTCACTAGCTACAATGTCTCATGAAAATGAGCTGAACATTTCGAAGTACTTTCAATTCGAATATCCTTCTAATTACGTTTCCCACTCCGCTTCTGATCCAACGTCATCTTCATCCACGGAGCCGCGACAAAAAAATTAAAATTTCTTATTTGTCGTTATAAGGATGTTTCTTTGGAAGGAGCTCGTTAATCTTGGCTGTGCAAGTCGGTTTTTCTGTCGTTTTGGAAGTGCCTTTCCCTCTATTACGAAACTAAAAGTGCACGCCGGAAAAAAATCCCCAGAAGAAATGGCGTCTTATAATAAATAATTCGGTGACTGAGTCGAGCTCCGGTGAATTATTCTGTTCGTTATAGAACTCGAATGGTAGGAAAGATATTTGTCCGAAGAAAAGTTTTGTTTGTGTTTTGTTCCTGTTTACTGTGTCGCGTTGTTAAGAGGATTTTTGTGGTACAAAATTTAATGAGACAACATCGTCTTAGAATCATTATGCCAGTCAATGGGGATTTTTTTACGTCGGTTAATGTTATGATTTTGAGTGAGTGGTATTATGATTTTTCCAGCAAGGAAATTATAGTATAGAAAGTATATTAAGTATCAAGAATGGTGGTGGCGTTAGGTTTTTTGCAGAAAATTATTTTTGATGTTTCGGCATTCACAGGTGTGTTTCTTTTCAGGGTTAGGAATAAGAATCAAAAGAGTTCCTCCTGCCCCTTAATCGCAAAAATCACCCCGATTGGCATTTTGTGTACTTGTTTTTCTCGATTATTTCCGAATCCATTTGTCGAACGGAAATAATTAATATGGAAAGATAAATCTTCCTTCTGAAATTATTCAGTTCAATGAATTGAAATAGTCAAATTTGATATTAAATTCTATTTATATGTATTGACATTCCAAGTATAATAGTATAATACACAGAACTCGAATTCACGTGCAGAACCTACCTATGTTATCAATTTCCACGCACTCAAATGTCTCCGTAAGGTTAGTTCATTCTGGATTAATTTCACTAAAAGATAACATCTTACAAAATATATTTTTACAAGGAAAAAAACATATCGGTGAAAATAGATAAAAGTGTGGTACACTGGTTAAAGTCAAAAAATTGATTTTGGGGATTTTTTTCTTCTAGTACTACTGTAACCAAACGAATTTCATGACCGGAAATAATAATTTAAATCAGACCCAAATCCGAATTCAAATATCTGAAATGTTTTCTCAAACCCTCGAAAACTCATGTTATTCTAGTAAATATTCTCAGAAATACATGGTTACGAAGGGTCCTCTTAAAATAGACAATGTTATTGATTATTTTTAAGTGTTTCCGTGTGTGTATTTATCTCAAAATTGGGCATTTCAGAATAATAGAGAAACAATCAATCAAATAGTTCGCATATGTTTATGTTCTTGTGAGAGGCCAGTTGTTATATTTTCAGGGACCACCCATAGTTCTCAAGGGGGGCGAACCATGCCAACTTTGAAATTAGGGTCGAAAAATAGGGTAGTCTTTCGTTTCACTCGTTAAAGTTAACATGTCGCGTAGTTATTTCATTAGTTTTCTTAAATTATTGTAATTTTCATAATTCAACTCTGTTCAACAGAAAATGCAATCAGGGTAATTTCATTAATTTTCATTATTTGAATATATATATAAAGTTGATTTTCTCTACCTGTCTCTAAAAAGTTGATTCTTCTAATCAACTCTAACTATTTATTGTATTTGAATTATTTTGAATCTTTTGCAGTTTATCTTGTTAAATTATTAGTAAATCATCTGGCCTCATTCACCTTTTTTCCTGTTTAAATTATATTCTCAGTTAAAATCAGAAGTTACTTTATCAATTAATTTGAGAAATGTCCCAAACATCTTTTGTTGTTATTCTTTATTGTTTTGTTAATAGATATAAGTGTTATGCATTCTGGCTTTTTATTCTCAAAAGTTCACATTCCAGTTTACGAAAATCCTTTTGATTTGAGATAAAAATATTTTAATTAGTAGAGTTGAACAGAGTAAGTAAATTTGAGTGCTAAAGTGAGTTCCGCAACGAGTTCTCAATCCAGCATCTAGTATAGAAAGTCGGGATAATCGGATGAAAAAGTAAGGTGAGTTAGAAATCTTAAATGCTGTGAGGTATGATTCCTGGTTCCTAGAAAATTAGAGCCCAACGTTCCCAATTATTATTATGTTTTAACGACTCCGCTCGGTCGAATCAGTTGTGATAATGCTCTATTTAATTATAAAGACAGCATTTGTTACACTACTCTAGAACCAATCAGTTATATTTTAATAAGATACAGTCTATTCTAGGCGACAAAAACGTATTTTATTCCTTGATGACTCTCTGAAATATGAATTTTCATAATTTTAGATTGTAAATCATTCGATTGATAAAAAAAGGCACCAACTCTAGAAAAATTATCCTCAAATATGTGTGATTGAAAATATATCGGAACATCAGAGCCTAATCATCAAAGACTTGCTAATCCATTTCAATGCCCTCTTTCGCCTATAATTCCCCCACAAAAGAATTTCTGAACAATAATTCACCGACAGATTGGACAAAATTCGAGGTTGATCAACTGCTAATTATATTCGTTGTTTGATGCCCCCAGGCGATCATTTAATGAATATAATATTGTATTTTGTAACACAAAGAGGTCGCGTTGAATACTCAGTTGAACTTGTGCTTTTGGGTCACATTTCATTGTTTTATATTCGAAAATTATTGCATGACAATTTGATTCCAAACCAGGGCTATTGAAAGGGGGAGTTTTAATCAAAAGCGGGTTTACGAATATTCTTCTGTAATAATTGAAAATGACAATACCAGAGTGAAGGTTTTCTTTGGATCTGTCGTAATTATTAGCCTTCCGTTCCAGTAATTTAGATTTACCTTTGTTTATTCAGGTTGACAAATATAAATAATAAATTTCTGCTTTATCGTTTTCAGTAAAGAGTTTACATTGGGTATTTACCGAGAATTCAGATAAAACCGTACACAAAAATCTACTGAAATTTCTGTTTTTCGATATTATTTATTTTCATTTCATTTACCACATAATGTTGATCTGTTATGAATCCAGGAATATTTTCAGTTCTTCAAGGAACTGTTGGAACTAGAATTTGAGGTTAATGGTGTATAACCTCAAAATATTGTTCTCTTCAATTCTGACTTTAGCCCCAAGTACTATAACACCTTGGTAGAAGAATACAATTTTTTAGTTTTTCAAATAACATAATGTACTACATGCCCAGGCCAATTATCAATAATCATTATTTTCCATGTCCGAAACTGTTGAAACATTTCCCAAATTTTTTTGCGCTCTCCATCTAGGTTTTGAGGGGGGACAGGGGAGGTGAAATTTTTTTAAACCCTAATATTCGACTGTCAGATATTTTTCACTATTTGTACGGTTTTTTTCCGATTTTAATTTCGCGAGTTTCTCAACTCATTTTGAGAAAACGGGGGACTGAGCCCTCCTACCAAATTTTATTTCTAGCTGTAATTTTTGACGTCAAAATCCGTCAAGAAAACTTCCGAAACCCTACGCGTTCTATATCTAGCTTTTGAGGGGGAACAGAGGAGAGAGGGGGAAATTTTTTCAAACCATAATTTTCGATATTTTTCAATATTTTTACGGATTTTTCCGATTTCAATTTCGCGAGTTTTCCAACCTTATCGAGCCCCCTCCACCTAATTTTTTCCTAGCTGTAATTCTTGACGTCCAAATCCACCGAGAAAACTTGCCCCTTCTTTCGGGGGGCAGGGGGGACAATTTCTTCTTTGGTTCTAATTCAGCTTGTATGATTTGTACCCATCTAACGAACACACATACCCACACTCAGCAAGTTGGATGAAAGCTTTTAAAAATCGTAATATCCAACCACAAAACCCCCACATGGCCACATATCAATTTTAATTAGAAACGGACCAAAATCCGAAATCTCATTCGACTTCTTGGAGCCACCATTTAGTTTTTTTTTCTCTAACAAAAATTCTATAATACATTTTCACCTACTAAATTTCAATGTTATCAGAGAACTAGAAGAATTTGAACAAAAATCATAATTTTGCAACGTCACGAATTCCTTTTCCGCAACGATAATGTATTCTTACTACTAGGCTTTCAATTTTCATTCATCATTTCGATTGTAGTAAAATCTCCCTCTGTTAGGCAATACGAAACAACTCCATCAGTTGTGAGCTGTGCAGGTGAGTAAGCAGGTAAAATAAACTTTCCACGTAGGGTAAAGATTTTTCGACAAAAGATTCTTGTACGGCATTTCTGAAGATGATATAATAATTAAGTGGGACCTACTGCCGTACAAAAAAAACGGTACTGGAAGCCAGGAAGTTTTTTATTTTCCGCTAATTTTTGTCCTCAATTAAAGTGATTCATTACTGTACGGCATTTGTATAATCGAATTTTTATAATTACGAAGATTCATTTTTTAGCAACGCCGAACATATTTGCCGGTACAGGGATGAGAAGCCACGCACGCAAATTTCTACTTTTCTGAAATTTGAAATTTTTTCGTCTAAAACTTATGAATAATATAACATAAATGAAAAACTACCTGCATTTGGGGATTGAATCTTATATTGTTCAAAGAAAGATCATGAATTCCTGTACGGCAACTGGTTTTTAAACATAATGTGACTAAATATCATTGTTTTGCGTAATAGCCGGCTAAATATACTGAATAAAAATATGAATTGTAATTTTCAAAGCAAAAAGTGTAAGGCGATATACAAATTTATGAACATTTTGATTTGTATGTTGGAAATTCTGATTTAGCTCTCTCTCATTTCCTGTAATGGAGGAAATTTTTGAATTACGCTATTTCGGTACATTTATATAGTTGTCTCTTCTCCGAATACCTTTTTTGCATATCTATTTTCTATTTCCAGTAGCTGAAAAATCGAAATTTAGTAAGTATTACAATATAGAAAAAGGAACTACTTCAATAACAATTTATGAAGAAAAAAACCTCAAATGTTATAAAACCACGAATTTGGATTACTAGTTTTAGGCCGGGCTTCACCAATACTTTAATCCCGATTTAGGAGATAACAGACAATTTAAATCGGGCGTAAATTGACTATTTTTGGTCAGTTAGAAGTAATCTAGTTCGCGTAAACTACGTTCTACCGCCTATTCAACTGACCAATGATAGCCAGTTAAACACGGTGTACTGAATTCAATTCACGGAGGCTTTTCTTGTATAGTGTAATAAGTAACACTGAATTCACTTTCTATATCCATAACTAAAAATTAATGAAAATTATCTAATTACGGTTTTAAAATAATTCTTCAATTATTGGCATTGTTACTATGCACCCTGACAACCTATTATTTGTTTACATCTTTCCTGCACTGTTTGTATTGCGAATGACTGATTCAATTTTGCGTAATGTCACTGCCAACACAATAAAAATTAATATCGTAGAAAAAGGATAGTGTACAACGCAAATTGAATATAAAGTTCTCACTCGTACGAATTGCGGCACTCGCTTCCGGCTCATATTACAATTTTCATACTCGTGAGAAATCAGTTTTATTCTATGCTCGTTGTACAATATACCAGTTCCAGACATATAGAACTATTTATATTGTACGGTAAAGAGTTTTTCTGGATTATTGCTATACTTCCCAATAAAATATTTATTCATTCCATAAAAAACAAATTACCATAAAATCAACTTTTCCAGAGGGAACCCAATTTTCATGGGGCTGTTACATGTTCCATGAAAAATGTACGGCATAAGAAAATGACATCGTTTCATAACGGCCCAATTATACTAGTTAGAGGTAGGGCCTTGCGTGCCGGTCTCCTTTCCCCTGCTCCGGCAAATATGTACGGCGGTGCTGAAAATTGAATCTTGGTAGTTATAAAAATTCAATTATACAAATTCTGTACAGTTATGAATCACCTGAACTGAGGTCAAAAATTTGCGGAAAAAAAAAATTATGGCTCTCAGTACCGTTCTTATTTTCGAATGATCTTCCTATAATGATCTTTCTAGTTGGTCCCAAACATGTGGACTCCGCATACTAGATGCGGACTACAAGGTCCTAATTAGGATCAGAGAGATATCGTATTATCGACATCTGTGTACAGCCTACAACCGATGTCCTTCAGCCACAGAGTGTGTTCTTGGTGATAGGTTTTGTTACTATCTCCAAAAGTGGAAGAGTTTTGGCTCGTGAATTTTCGCTAAAGTATTTTGTTAATTCTTAGAAAGCTTTAGAGCAATGTAGACTTCACCCTGTGGTGACCTATCTTCAATGATCCTCAACACAACATACATATATGTTCATAGAGAAAAATTCTCTAATGTATGATAACTTAAAAGTATATAATCACCTACCTGTAGAGTTAAAAAATGTCTGTGACAACAAACAATTCAAGCGAGCCCTGAAAAGTGTACTTGCCACTAAGCGTACTATAATTTAAGAGAATTTTACTGTGACCACTTATAGCTTCTTTTTGATTTTTATATTAGCATTGTTGGCTTTGACAATAATTTTTTGACTTTTCTGTGATTTGCATCAAATTATTATTTTTATTTTAAATTGTATTTAATTGTGTGACGGAGTATATACCAACTTCTATGTTATATATAACTATATATATATATATATATATATATATATATATATATATATATGTATATGTATATGTATATATATGAAACTAAATTAAAAAGCAAAAGAATTTATTAAATTGAATGGTCCTAATTGGAGACGGAGTTAACGCAGTGGTTAGGCGCTCGGCTCGTAACCCGTAGGTCGCGGGTTTGATTCTTCAATGAGTCAGATTTTTTCTTCTCGAGGCTCATCGAAGAATAACACTGCAACCCTATTTTCTAAAAAATAAATAAAAAGGAGCAATGCAGACGGCAGCTCTTCGTATACTATAAGAGACTGCGCAGGAACAGAGAATCTCAGGGTTTTAGTAAGGTGGGCAAGGCTGGTATAAACAGTCAGAAATGCGTGTTCAAATGTTTTTATTGCTGGTGAACGTGGATGAAATACTCTCAGCTTGTACACTAAAAGAAGACCTAGCTTTAGACAATAGAAAAGCCAAAAAGAGGCGTAATTATATATTGTAAATTAACTTGGAAGTTTTACGATTAATAAAATGTAATGGATAAATATTTAAATAAATTAAGGTCAATTTCTTACCTAAAAGAAGACCAGCCAGTGTCAAAATATACTGATAAGTATTTTTGAGAACAAAGCCAAAAAGGTTCCACTTTATCATGCGAGGGCGAGAATAATTCGAGTTGTCTATTCGATGCAAAGCAGAAATGTGCTTCGTCTTTAACACTGATGAGGTCGTTAAAAAAAACGTATAGAAAAACCAAAACGTAGTTTTATTTTTAAATATAGAAAACGTAATGGTGGCGCCATCTAACCCAAATGGCCCAACTCATTAAAAGCTTAAAACCCCGAAAGGGTTTACCATACGATATCAATCAAATATGCTTTATTATCCAAGAACATAATTCTAATTGACCAAGCCAGTATAAATAAATATAGAAATAAATAAATATACAAATAGGTAGAAGTAAAACAAAAAGTTGCATAAGCAGTCACAATTAAATTGATAAAATTAGTCACACAATAAAAAATAAAATCATATATATACATATATATATATATATATATATATATATATATATATATATATATATATGTATATATATGATTTTATTTTTTATTGTGTGACTAATTTTATCAATTTAATTGTGACTGCTTATGCAACTTTTTGTTTTACTTCTACCTATTTGTATATTTATTTATTTCTATATTTATTTATACTGGCTTGGTCAATTAGAATTATGTTCTTGGATAATAAAGCATATTTGATTGATATCGTATGGTAAACCCTTTCGGGGTTTTAAGCTTTTAATGAGTTGGGCCATTTGGGTTAGATGGCGCCACCATTACGTTTTCTATATTTAAAAATAAAACTACGTTTTGGTTTTTCTATACGTTTTTTTTAACGACCTCATCAGTGTTAAAGACGAAGCACATTTCTGCTTTGCATCGAATAGACAACTCGAATTATTCTCGCCCTCGCATGATAAAGTGGAACCTTTTTGGCTTTGTTCTCAAAAATACTTATCAGTATATTTTGACACTGGCTGGTCTTCTTTTAGGTAAGAAATTGACCTTAATTTATTTAAATATTTATCCATTACATTTTATTAATCGTAAAACTTCCAAGTTAATTTACAATATATAATTACGCCTCTTTTTGGCTTTTCTATTGTCTAAAGCTAGGTCTTCTTTTAGTGTACAAGCTGAGAGTATTTCATCCACGTTCACCAGCAATAAAAACATTTGAACACGCATTTCTGACTGTTTATACCAGCCTTGCCCACCTTACTAAAACCCTGAGATTCTCTGTTCCTGCGCAGTCTCTTATAGTATACGAAGAGCTGCCGTCTGCATTGCTCCTTTTTATTTATTTTTTAGAAAATAGGGTTGCAGTGTTATTCTTCGATGAGCCTCGAGAAGAAAAAATCTGACTCATTGAAGAATCAAACCCGCGACCTACGGGTTACGAGCCGAGCGCCTAACCACTGCGTTAACTCCGTCTCCAATTAGGACCATTCAATTTAATAAATTCTTTTGCTTTTTAATGTTAGTTTTCCATTATAGTATGGTGGGTCACATATTTCAATGTAGTTCTCAACTCTTTTGTAACCCTATTTGATTTTCCCCAGATCAACATGTATCCAACCCCTATTTTACTGAATTTGAAGGATTAATCCTTCGGAACATGTCCTTGATGTAAAACAGGATTTATAGATTGTGTCGCAGCCGCTTCCGCTGCCGTAGCCGCAGGAAAAATCATGACCAATTTATAGTTTCATTTTGTGTTCATTGAGCGGCAATTGTTTTCCTTCATGAACATATTTTCATATTTCTTGTCCTTAAAATCATATTGATGTGGAAATCCTTCTAGTAGGTTTAGGAATACGCCTACATCAACACCTATATTTTCCTCATATTCTGACATTTCTGAATAAAATCAATTCTTGCTTTCAAACTTTATAAACGAATACATAACCATAATTATGTATTCATGTCATTTTCCGCTGCCGCTGCCGTCCGAGATAAAAGTTGGTTAACTACCGCGGCAGCGACTACAGCAACTGCAACGGCAGCGGATCTATAAAAGTATGCATGAGCAACGGCACATTTATCTCCGTACGGCAACGTCAACTGCAACGACTGCGGCTGCGACTCAATCTATAAATCCAGCTTTTAGTCTTCCGACTGTATGGTATCTACTTGTTGTCAATCTTCTGACTACATGGGATCTACAACGAAGATAATTTTAAAAATGTCAAATTTGAAACATTTGATTTGGCGGCCGTTGCTATGGGTAACGGCCGCAAAATTGAATTTGTGAACTGTGTTAAGAACGCTAATTACTCGCGTGCGACTGCAAGAAAAATAGATGAATTGAACGAAGACGATCCGTTGAATGGCCATGTATGAAACATCAATCTTTTTAGTGATTTTTTGTATGGACCTTCGAAAAATGGTTCGTTGATGAAAGCCCGAGATGTCGCGAAATAAGTTGATCGACCCAAAGCTGAACCAAACACCTGCCCTGGCCATCTCCACAGAAACGGTCCTGGCCCCTGCTTTGATGCGGTCTAGACCCGAGCATTATTCCACGTCTTCCAGACCGCAGATCTATTGTTAATTTTCGCTTCTCCTCTGTCCACTCGACTGTTAAATGCAAAGTGGCTGCCGGACGGTCTTCGCTCCGAGAGCTTTCTTTGGTCCGCGCCCAACATTGATGGATTACTGGAGGAGAGTGCATACAGTGTGCGTCTCTCTTCGAGATAAATGATCAGGTCATTAACCAGGCAATCGATGTGCGCGAGGGAAACTTCTCTTCATGGGAGTGCAGCAGTTTAATCATGACGATGGTTTGGATTATTTCATGGGGTAAAATACAAAAGATTAATTAGATTTGATAGGGAATTACACTAGTCATTTTTATTTTTATTTTCAAGGATTTACAAGTCAAACTCGGTATAAAAGGACTTTTAATTTTTTTTTCATTCGATTGAAGAATTCATATACTAGCTAAAATCGCGCGGAATATAACCGGTATTTCATTAAACAAATACAAGTGACGTCAAAGTCTCCAGCCATTGGTCGACCTAATTTCAGTATAGTCAATGAAAACCATCTAGTATTGATATCGAAGCAGCCACAGACCTCATAAGAGTCATGAGCAGAAGAGCAACTCATTTATATCAAAGAGTCTTGTTATTCGTGAAATCTTGAAGTGCGGGTCTTACTTTGAGAGTTAGAAATTTCATCAAAAAAGTGTTTTGTTCCTGGTACATAGTTCATACATTTTTCACTTAAGCTCCGGTAAAGTCTGTATTTGCTCTATAATAATCGAAAACCATGGTTGATTCAACAACAGGTTGATTTTGACTAATAGCTCTCTCAAAACCTCCTTCAATAACAGCATTCAGTATATGATCATGCAGAACCTACAGTTCAATGATAAAAGTAACACTTTCTATCAAATTATAAAATGATGCAAACGCAAGGGAAATGACCACACAGGAAAACATATGGAAAATTGGCTCTTGGTCAAATTGGCTGAAATTTCATTGCGTCATAGTGACATGGGTCGTCAGGAAAATGTGTGAATTTGAATGATTTTGAAAGTGTCGTTTCTGAGATATAAACGGCAAAGTTCTTAAACACGTCGTACTTGGATAGGACTGACGAAAATAATTATTTTGTTAGTAAAATGTTTTTTGTTTTAAAATTGTTTTAAAATTGTTTTTTTCCGTTAACCAGCTGTCGTCCCCTTACGAACGACAGCCCTCAGAAGTCGAAACTTGTGCCACGGATTAACGAGGTCTTACCTTTTTACGTGCGATTCCTAGCAGTTTCTTGGGCCATCAGAAAAATGTCTGCAGTCGCCATGGCTTGAACCACAGCCAACTGGCAGCCAAAGTGATTGAAACATGTCGCTTTAACCACTCGGCTACCTGGCCTGGAAACAAGACAAACTCAGGATGAAAATGTTCTCATCGGAAATCGTTAACACGTCCAATTTTAATCTTATTGATGGAAGTACATTAGGGTGTATACGCGGAACAGCCAAAACAGTCGTTTTTCGGGATTTTTATTCTAGCACTATTCCAGAACCAACAAGTTATAATTTGTATCTAGTTTTAGTTTATCCCATCTTATAAAAACGTGTTTCGTTTCTTGATGACTTTCTCTGTTTGGAATATAAATTTTAAAAATTTTGGAATACCCCTTTACTGAAAACAATTGACTGGTCGTTTTTTACTACAAACGAATAATTTGCTGTTGCTGTTGCTGTTGATTGAACAAAAGATAGGGTAACTTTCTGACGAATTCAGTTGTTCAATATAACCTTTCATTTAGATACAGGGTGCGTTACATTTTTTGTTAGGTCATTTAAAATGCTTTCATTGAATATCTCAAAAACTCTTCAGTTACAGTTTTGTGAACTTTGCATGTTGCGTTTTTGACATATGCATTTTCAAAGATCACCATATTTTTAAATATGGGTATATTACTATCGATTGAACAAAACTTTAAGGAATTAAATTCTATCACAAAATACACTCAACAACAAGATTGCATCAGTACATGCGAACTCAAGAACATATCATAATTAAACGAAATGGAATGCTTACAGAACTAGGCCGTACACTCCAAGGAACGCATCGATCGATAAGAACAACCAGGGATCTAAAACTGGCTGTGACAGAATTCAATAACGCTGACATATCTAAGTTCAACGAAAATTGTATACTCAGCACAAGAAACACCAGCAGAAAGGTGCTCTGGTGGAACAAAGATCTGGCAGAACTGAAAAGAAGAGCCAAAATAGAATTCAACAGTGCCAAAACAAAATTGTGTGACGAGTAAAAGAACGCTTTGAACACTTACGAAAATGCTCTAAACAAATCCAGAAGAGACTCCTAGAGGCTGTGTGAGGAGATAGAAGGCTCTTGAGAGGGTACCTCAGAAAGTACTCTTGAAGGATACACAAGCAATATATTCCCTAAAAATGAACAAGGGGATCACACGAGTACAGGTGAAGGAACAATCAAAGAACCACTACGAGTTCACTTCCCTGGAACCCTAATAGATCAGACATGTGCTATGAGAAACCTAGAAGAACTGAAGACACCGAAAATGTGTTCCAGGATAGGCTGAGACTCAGTTTAGAAGGTCGCGACCTATGATAAAGTTCAATGGGCAATAGGCTACAGAAGAGTTCAGAAGCACTGCATATCAGACTCTGTAACATTCTCAGAGGCAGTCTGGCCCTCGGGTACATACCAAATCCTTGGAGGCACGTTAGGATCACTTTTATACCGGAACCTGACAAAGCAGGACAGGGCTCGCCAAAGTCCCTAAGACCAACAAATAGTCTCATTTCATTTGTACTCAAGACTTCGGAGAAGCTAGTGGACAGACATGTGGGGAGACCACTGCAATATGCCTAGAGGACTGGCTGTTCAACAGAGACAGCACTTTACCAAGTGATAACGAGGGTGGAAAATGCACTGGAAAATAAAGAGGTACTGTTAGCGGCATTTCTAGGCATAGAAGGGGCTTTCGACAATACCTCTATGAACCCTATAAATACCAGAGCACATATACACATAATGCTGAGGAATCGGTTGATAAACATTACTATATTAGAGGAGACTATAGTATCCAGGGCGACCGGAGAATGCCCACAAGGTGGAGTACTATTTCTTCTGTGGAATCTGATCGGAGACTCGCTGTTGGAAACAATAAACAACGCAGGGCATCGAAATCGAGCCTTTGGATGTGCTGACGACATAGTAGTCTCAGTACAAGGTAAATTTTTTGTTCAACGGTTAGAGATCGCATTCAAGAGGCTTTTTGCCTGTAGTGGGACTCTGTGTCATATTGAATTCTACTTATCTACTGAATTCGATATGACTGGTACTCTGTGCATAAAAATTATAGCATAAACTCGACTATCGCGGTAGCAAAAAAGCAAGACGTCAAGACATGTCGTTTTCTGTGTTTAACACTACTTTTCTCTTTCTATTTATTTTTGTCAATGTTGGATGTCAAACATATTTATGGCATAATTTCAAAAGTAAATATGCAAATAATATGAAATATTGAATAATGAAGGTACGGAGTGAACACTGGCAAATAATGCTCGATATAAATCTCTCATTTATATTCAAAATTCTTTAGTCTTGATACAAATCTAAAAAAAATTACAAATAAATATAATTTATCTAAATTAATACCTTCACGTAACTAACTTACACTTTGATTGTTTCTGGAATGATATCCCTTTCTATTAAATAATCATGTTCTTCAGGGAAGTTTCTTTCCTCCATGAATTTAGCTTCAATTTAGGTTTATTTCACGGTCATTTTCATGTTCTGTAGTATTTACAATAGCTCGATACAGATTGCTGAGCTATTGAAAGGTCATGACTTCTACCTATTACTCTTTGGTATGATCATGTTGCATAAAATCTTAACTTAATACTGTTAAAAATATATTGAGCCATATCCTTATTTACTCTAAAGTGTTCTTCAAACCTCGTTTCTTCTATTGAAAATGGACGTGACTCTTCTCTCATGAGTCTTCTTCCAATATCTTCTGAATGAATGTCTTCTAGCCTTTATTTTTCCTTCAGAGCTAATAAATGTAATACGTTTATGGAAAACAAACCATATGCAATATCACAATTATTTATGTAAGATTTACAGCCGTTGAAAATAAAAATTCGTGACAATGACAGTAATTTTCGCCACAAGAATATGAAATGTCACTAAGAATATCACCAAATTCATCCAAATGTTTTTAAATCGGTTAGTACGTTGCCGAACAAACCCGATGTGTAGGCGACTAAAGCACAGAGTGCCAAATAGTGTGATCGTTGTTAGACTGTAGAAAACGTGAGGTAGAATTATATATGACAGAGTTCCACTGCTCACGATATGGACGGACTTGAAGGGACTCAACGTCAATCCTAACAAGGCACCCATAATAGCATTTACCCGAAGACGAAACACAGAGGACCTAAGGCCGCGTAGGGATCACGACGAGACTCGACTCGATCAAATCGACTTAACTCGCGTCTATGAAGTTGTTCACGAACGTCGATCAAATATGGAATCGAGTACTCCATTGTGCCTAACTCTCTAGTTAGGATAGCATATTCCATATTCGATCAACGTTCGTGAACAACTTCATAGACGCGATAACGAGTTAAGTCGATTTGAAGGAAGGATATACAGATAAAGGAGGCAGTCAAATATCTTGGAGTACCTAATTCTTGAATCCAAGCTGACCTGGAACCAGCATCTAGAAAAAAAACAACAAAAAACGGTGACCTCACTAGTGATGGCCAGACGATCATTCGGAAAAAATGGGGGCTGAAACCACATATGCTGCACTGGTTGTAGAGCAAGGTGGGCATGCCTTCCCTCACATACGCCTCTTTAGTGTGGTGGCCCAAGACACAAGAAATCCCCGAAACCAAGTACAGACACTAGGGATACCGAAGTGTACCGTAAGACCGTCTGTAAGAGACTGGATTGGGGACATCTCTCGGCTATCTTCATCACTTCTGAATTATTTATACCTAACAATGTTTAACGTATCATATCCCATATCAGTCTCGTGATCCCTATGCAGTACAAATTCGAAGGAAGGATATACAGATAAAGGAGGCAGTCAAATATCTTGGAGTACCTAATTCTTGAATCTAAGCTGACCTGGAACCAGCATCTAGAAAAAAAAAACAACAAAAAACGGTGACCTCACTAGTGATGGCCAGACGATCATTCGGAAAAAATGGAGGCTGAAACCACATATGCTGCACTGGTTGTAGAGCAAGGTGGGCATGCCTTCCCTCACATACGCCTCTTTAGTGGGGTGGCCCAAGACACAAAAAATCCCCGAAGTACAGACACTAGGGATACCGAAGTGTATCGTAAGAGCGTCTGTAAGAGACTGGATTGGGAACATCTCTCGGCTATCTTCATCACTTCTGAATTATTTATACCTAACAATGTTTAACGTATCATATCCCATATCAGTATTTAGCCAAGTCTCATGCACATACAGAAAAAACGTCAAATTCATGCCGTGTCAAAGTGGGTTTCATTTCCTGAAGTGATGGCAACAGAGATCTCACCTACCTTTAAATAAAGCATTTACCCATTAATTTCAAATAGCACAGTAACTAGTACCTGAAGAAGAATGCTTCGAAGAATTGTGAGGTATACACCCAGGAAAATACATGGTTGGATTAACAAAATTGCATTCAACTCGAATAAAAGTGTCAGTATCTCACAATTAAATATTAATTCGATTGAAACGAAGATTGTCATTGGTTTCATTCTCTGCAATTTTTTAGAGCATAAACAATTTTCTTTTAATTGATCATAGAAAATCTCGTTTTTTATTTTTGAAAACATAAAATGTTTCGATGATACTTCAACATTACCTTTCACTATTTTGATTATGGGAATCAAGTTCATAACCAACAAAATATGTTTTTATATTATTCAGTGCATCTTCGGATCAAATTCACAAAGTACCTACTAAAACAATTCTTTTTGTTCAACCAAATCAATAAACTTCGAGGTAATCAATTCACTAGTTAGTTCTTTGAACATAATGTCTTTCAAACGAAATATATGTGATAGTTATAACGATTTACATGTCCGATATACAAAAAAGTATTCAACCGACGTACATATTTTCTCATAATAACAAAATAGAGCAAGATCCCAGGGCTCCAGACGTCGCTTATTTTTAAACGAACGAAATACGAAAACATTTTTCCAAAAAAAAAATTGTTGGAGACGAGATTTGAACTCGGAGCTCCAGGACTCTGTCAACGAACCCATCAAGCGTTACAAAAATATACTTGTTGACTGGGGATTTGAATAAAGTAAGTAATGTTTTTACGTCCCTTGATTCCCTGCTATTTGAAAAATGATCATCTGGCCAAGCTAGATCACAGTACATAGTTACACTACTCAATCGTGCACATCTCTTCCTTTTGAAAATAAGATACGTCTGGCGGCCCTGAGATCTTGGACTGAAATATTCGAGTGAAAATTGCTTTTACCGTGTATGTAGAGGAAAAAATATCCCAAAATGAGAATGAAAATTAGAAAAATTACGAAGAGGTCTGAACTATTCGATTTAATAATAATAATAATCGTCTTTATTCATCCTCCAAGAAATTTAACATAGAAAAAGAAGGATAACAGTAAATGTAAGGAGTAGGTATTATGCATATTTCAAAAGTGAACAAATGCTGCCTGTTGATCATAAACAAATATAGTTGCAAATTTGAGTATAGAAAATTTTTCATTCTAATTCAGTTATGAATAAATGAAGAGTAACTCAATTAGAAAGTTTAGCAAGGTCATTGTCGGAGATTATTTTGAGAATTGAATCTCCTCCGTTATATTTTGCAAAAACAATCCTATGATTAGTCCACACTCTTCCCTCACCTCCAATTTGCTTGAGGAAAGCAATGAGAAGTTGTCGCTGTTCTTTCGTGAGATCCCTATACAGATTCCTAACCGCTTACATTTTGGTTAACGATTTATTCTACACTGTCTTTACAATCCACTTAGTCAGATTCAAGCTATGAATAAAACTTCAGTCACTCTTTTATCTGGTTACGCAAGTTAACCAGAAAGCATATTTGCTCGTTCCTAATCCTAAAGGAAATTAATATTTACAGCGTGCTTCCACACTGCATAGCGGTTAGACATAATGATGATGACAACAATTGCCTTTGGTGATACTGACAATGACAGAAAGAACAACGATAATAATAATGAAAACAATAGTAACGGTACAACCAATAAGAATAACAAAAATACCGGTACAACCGGAAATGGTCGTCACAGTATCAATACTTTACCGAAGTCACTAATAATTTTATTGCACCGCAAATTATACCCACTATTATCTGTTGCATGCGCCACTAGTTTTTTGTTTTGAATCTCACTACTATTATCGCGGCTTTCAAAATTCACTCTAACAAAGGAACCCGCACATTTAGTACGTAAAATGGCTTTCGGCTAATTTTGCTCAAATTTTGATATATTGTAGATCTTGGCATCTTCATTACGTAGTCCAATTTACAGATCGATCCTATGACAAGATTTCGAGGTACAGGGTGTCAAAAATTCGATTTTCGCTATTTTGAGTATAATGCATCGATTTGATTTTTGTGCTCTAATTCGAAATTAAACTGTCTTAGAAATGAACTTAATGTATCTTAGTTGTAGCTCATGAGTCCCTCCATACGAATGAAAAATAATATCTAACAAAGGGTTTTGCATTACAGCATGACAAGACAGTGTTCATAGAAATAGATAAAAATCAATACCATAATCGTTTTGATTTTCACTCAATCCGTTAAAATTAGAAAACATACGGCTAGAATTTGACAATTTTTTTATAAAGTATGGGTCTTGATCAACTACATGATGATTCATGTGATTGCTTGTCCAACAGTATATAGTTTTCCAGGTACAGGATGACGATTTGAATGCTTTCAAATGCTACAGCTCATGAATAAAATTATATCATTACGAATCGTCCATAACTGTTACTAAGATATGAAAGTTAAACTGACTCATGGAATAATCCTTCCTATCACCCCCCCCCCATTATAGCCAACCCCCATCACCCCCTTGATTTACAGCCACATGCATTCCAATACTTTCAATAGAAATCTCTACTTGTAATACCTCATTGAATAGCTGGTAAAAATTGATCTATTCTCCCTCCTCATCAAGCAATTAATTAAATATTATTTTTGTGAACATCTTTGCGTATGGGAATGAAATGAAAAACGCATCATCAATATTTTATATACCTGAATAAGTATTTTCATACTCTAAGTAGTTAGTTATGAAAAATATATTAGATAAATGAACTTACAAAACCTGCAAAACAGTAGTTTTTTTATTCTATATATAATTCTTATTAGCATCTTCAGTTTCAAAAATTATTACAATTCTGCAGGACCGCCTCCTAAAGTGATTTCACCACACTTCCCATTATTTGTGGAGCTTGAAGGGAGAATTGTGTGGTGGTCTTCTTGTGTATTCTCAATGTTCCCGTGTTAGTTTTGGTGGCTTGTTCACCTGATTGATTCGATAATCAGGGCTCTTCACTGGAGTCCATTTTTGTTTTTTTCTCAGCGGGTGGCCTTCCTCTGAAGAGGAAGAAGATATCGCCAAGTTAGATCACTTTTTGTTATATTTACACACGGAGATTTCTATCACTAACACTGTCTATTTCAGGCAAGGGGTTAATATGTGTCCTATCACTGGGGGAGGGATTAGTGTCCATTTCACTTAGGGGGGTTTCGCCGGCCTTGTCCTCAAGGATGACATTTTGTTGGTCCTGTATATGTTTCTTTGACTGTTTCATTGATTGTTTGGGAGATTTCGGTTTCCTTTTCATCCTTCTTCTGCCATCCGTGTAGCTACCAGACGTGGCGCCTTCATTGTCGGTACTTCCAACGGTGGGATAACGAGAGGGTGCTCTCGCCCTTCCTGCAAATGGTGGAGGAGACTTTGACCGTGTGTTGGTGGTCCCTCTTGGAGATTTGACTCATGAGGGAGCTGTGCGAGGTTCCCTTAATTAAGTGGTCCTCTAAATTGAGTTTCACATACGAAACATGGAAAGGGACATCGGATTGCCATTTTTAGGCTTAAAATATGATCATTCATAGAAACACAACAGTCCAACATAGTCACCTGTTTGCTTCTTCCAATAGTTAATAATAATATTTGACGATAATTGACAATATTCGATTTGTTACTCTGTTGCTATCACTTGACATTAGGAATTTGTAATTTTGTCATGGCTCACTTGGTTCTTTTTCAATCTATCAGTATTACACCATATTAGGAAAAATATCTTGATTGAAGGTGGTGACATTTTTTAATAATCAATTGTTGAATTTTACATGACTGTAAGTCATTTTCACACAATCACAGCCACCCTTGCTGTAATTCTACGTCTATTTACGATAATCATTTTATGGTCCCAATGAACATAAAACTGCGAAAAATACCAATAGATCTATAATGTAAAAACTTTCATTTTGTATTTTTTTTTTTTAAGTTTAAGAGTAAATCAAGTGGGTGATGGGGGTTGGCAATAATGGGGGGAGTGATAGGAAGGATTATTCTATGAGTCAGTTTAACTTTCATATCCTAGTAACAGTTATGGACAATTCGTAATGATATAATTTTATTCATGAGCTGTAGCATTTGAAAGCATTCAAATCGTCATCCTGTACCTGGAAAACTATATACTGTTGGACAAGCAATCATATGAATCCTCATGTAGTTGATCAAGACCCATAGTTTATAAAAAAATTGTCAAATTCTAGCAGTTTGTTTTCTAAATTTAACGGATTGAGTGAAAATCAAAACGATTATGGTATTGATTTTTATCTATTTCTATAAACATTGTCATGCTGTAATGCAACACTCTCTGTTAGATATTATTTTTCATTCGTATGGAGGTACTCATGATCTACAACTAAGATACATTAAGTTCATTTCTAAGACAGTTCAATTTCGAATTAGAGCACAAACATCAAATCGATGCGTAATACTCAAAATAGCGAAAATCGAATTTTTGAAACCCTGTACCTCGAAAACAGGTCATAGGCTCGATCTGTAAATTGGACAACGTAATGAGGATGCCAAGATCTACAATATATCAAAATCTGAGCAAAATTAGCCGAAAGCCATTTTACGTACTAAATGTGCGGGGTCCTTTCCACAACAATCTGAAGAGGGTTAGGCATCTGAATGAGGTTATACATCGGTATGAGGCAAGAAGAAGAAGATTTACTCAAATTATGTTGTCATTCCATCACGCTTGAGAAGCTTTTGAAGTTTTTGCACCTCTTGTAGTGTTAAATTAGGTTTTATCGGAATACTTCTTCAAGAAAAACTCAATTCGAGACACTGGATTTTTTTGAAGAAATTCGAATCTGATCAAATGTCAATAGCATTCATACCTGAAGTGTTAATATTGATCTTGAAAGAGAGAAACGCTACAATCTGATAAAAAGCGGCTGCCGAAAACACAAGCGAAAAATCCAATGCGAACTTTCACTTCCCATTCACTTGGAATTCAAGTCAACAACCGTAAATAATATTGACAGGTGGAGAAAATGCGATTACCCAATCGATTCTCACAACTAAAAGTTCCTTTATATCTCAGCGTTGCCGCGTACGCTTATAAATTCAATTTAAATACCTTCGGAACTTCAAAAAAGAAAAAAAGAGAACGCTCAAATGAATTCGAATCCAACAACAATTCCCGAGTAGTCTTCCTTTGTTCGGTGCCATTTTATATAATACACCTACAGATTGCCGCCGATAAATCATCGGCAGGATTCGATACACACATCTTTATCATAAATTTGTTCGGAAGAGGATATTGGTCTTTTTATTCCTTCTCCGCCTCATTGATATGCAGTGTTGGGGCGTAGGCACGTATTTTTCACCCCGGATGGGTTTCATGAGTGTTGTCACGGTGGGCTGAATTGGAATCGGTCCCAATCAAAAGTATGGATGGAGAATTCGAAAAGTCGGTGTGAAACGCATACCACGTTAGTCAATTCTTTCGTTAACTCTTTTCGATTCATATGTAGAAGTAGAAGTAGAGGTATTTATTTCACTACAATATACAATAGTATTAGTGGAACGTCAAGAACAAAACACAAGGCATACATACATATAGATATAAAAACATGGTGTAAATAAACATAATAAAATATAATTTGAGTTGAATGAAACTCAGGTGTGAAGTGTCTATCACATGCATTCAGATTCATTCTTGTTTGATTGTCCGATTACTTTCGGAAAATGGCTCTTTGATCTGGTCCCCTATACCTGGTGTAACAGGATCATGGTACACTCCCCGTATCTCCGTTAGTTTTAAAGGTAATAGATTGAAATTTGGGATATCCCATATACATAATAAGCGGCACTTTTGAAGATATAAACGATTTTTTTATAACTTCCGGCTTCGCCGGAAGTGACTTTCGATTTTTGAATGGAACAACTTGTATATTATTACATTTCTGAAATCCCAATCCATAAGTGACATTTCTAACGTCGAAATTTTTTGTAATTTAATTTTCAGTTTTCCATTTAAGTGTGCCATGATGGTTCCGATTTATTCCAATTGGCCCGTCTATCACTTAAAAAATGGAAATCCCGTCAAAAATACTAAATTGCGTTTTTTATGAGCAAATAAAGTTCATCGTAATCGTTTTTGTGGTAAAAATCATTTTTTTCAAATGGAACCATATTGGTACCGTGGTACCATTTATTAGTACTATTAATAAGGAATTTATCTATACATGGTAATAAAATGTGCGATCAATACAATCAAAATTACAGTTAAAATAAAATAAGAAAATACAATGGGCCGTAGTGGTCGGCTAGTAAAAGCGTACGCCTCGCAAGCGTGGCGTCGTGGGTTCTATCCACCGATTCACCGGTCTCGTGCGTGGCATCACACGTTAAAAGGTAAGGGCTGCGTCTTCCCTAGCTCACAAAAGTCTCTCGAAGACTTCCGAGGGTTGCTCGTAGGGGTGCAATCGGTTGACGGAAATAGCAATTTCAACAACAAAAATTTCAATTATTTTGTTCTAGTTTAATACTAAGAAGTTACTAAGTTGGCTTTGAAAACAATGAAATTAATTCTTCAGATTGTCAAATAAATATTTGTTGTTTAATCGGTGTTTTTATTGTATATCTATTGGAAAAGTCTTTACATTTGTTGTTATTTCTGTTCAAAATGCCGCACATTTATACAAGGGATGAAAAAGTGGTCATGTTAATTATTTATGGAGAATATAGGAAAAAGGCTGTTGCGGCTAGAAACCTTTATGCCGACCGATATCCTGATAGACAATATCCAGCGAGAAATTATTTTAATCGTTTTGAAAATCAATTCCGAAGAGAGCCTAACCATGATCCCGAGGAAAAGGTTATCATTGACGAAGAAACGGAAATTAATGTTTTAGCTAGAATAGAAGTTGATAAGACTGTTTCTTTAGGGCAAATTGGGTTTGAATTGGAAATTAGTCACCAAACGATAAGCCGAATCTTGCACAAACATAATTATAAATCTTTCAAATATCAATTGCACCAGCACCTGTACGAAAATGATTATGAACGTAGGATGGAATATTGCAATTGGATCTTGCAGAATAATGTGCAGCCAAACAATGATTTTCTTTGGGAAAGATTTCATTTTCGGACGAGTCTAGGTTTACAAATATGGGATTATTTAACCTACAAAATACAAGGTATTGGTCATAAGAAAATCAAAATTTATTGCGGGAGGGTAACTTTCAAGTGCGGTTCGGTTTCAATGTTTGGCTTGGAATACTCGGTCGTAGAATCATTGGTCCAATAATATTTGAAGGACCCTTGAATGGAGCTTGATACTTAGGATTTCTGCAAAATGAAATTGAGGACAGTTCAACTGAATTACCTGTCCATTTACGACAAGGAATGTATTTCCAACAAGATGGAGCTCCTCCCCATAATTCAAGATCAGTAAGTGATTACCTTGAACAGGCATTCGAAGAAAACGTAATTTCGACGAATGGTCCTGTGCGATGGCCTCCAACGTCACCTGATTTGACACCTCTTGATTTCTTTGTTTGGGGCCATTTAAAAAACATTGTCTGTGCAACCGCCGTTACAACCCGCGAAGACCTGGAGTTGCGAGTAAGACGCGCAATTAATAGTATAACGGCCCAGCAATTAGCAAACGTTCTTCAAGAAACAGCTAAGCAAGTTCAGAAGTGCATTGACGTTAATGGACAGCATTTCGAACAATTGTTGTAATGTTTTGTGTTAATTTTTTGTATTTCAAAGCCATCTTAGTAACTTTTTAGTATTGAAGTAAAACAAAATAATTGTATTTTCTTATTTTCTTATAGCTGTAATTTTGATTGTATTGATTTTATTACCAGGTATGGATAAATTCCTTATTAATAGTACTAATAAATGGTACCACGGTATGGAAAAAAGATGAGAATCTCCAATGGAAACTGGACATTTAATAAATAATCATCTATCTGAATGAAAATGCAAATTTTCACTTTCAGATTTTTTCTCTCAGTTATATAGGGTCTTTCTCAATATCTATCAGATGTAGTTCAATGTCCAGCGTGGCTTTAGCCGGGGAAGTGGTTGTTTTCTGTTAGATATTACAAAAAAGTAACTTCAATTTTATCGTATGGTTTTTCCATTTCCAGAGGAGTGATGTATTGATTCAATTTTCAATTGAGAATGTTTCTCTTTAAAACATGAATCCCTTCCAAGAGAGGTTATCTTGTACGATGGAAAATAGCGACTAAATTCCAACTTTCAGTCGCAGATGATTCCACAACTGACTTTATGAACATCCTATTCATATTTTCAATGAAATCAAAATATGTTCACATCTCTATTCAAAAAATCCAAGATTTTCTGAACAACATCCTCGTTTGCTGAAATAAGAAACCCAATAAATCGTACACAATTACGTATACTAATATTCCTCTGAATGTCAACATGAGATTTGAGTTCTGTGATAGATTGTTCATTTCTCTGCACCCTATCATTCATATCTTTCAGTCTGACCTGCAGGTTTTCTAGTTTATTGTTTGTGCTTTCTTCGAGGGAGTCTAGTTTTCTATAGATTTCATCTTCAATTTTGTTTGCAAAATTAGCACAGACTTTATTGATGAGTGATTCCATGTCATCACTTGAATTGGATTGGTTACGTTGAGAAGCCCTACTCCTACCTTTCACGATTATATCAAAGTGGTAGGACTCTTGAACTAACTTCTACAGACTAGGAACTAATATAAACAGTTTTGTTATCCCTGAATATTGATTCACTCATTCCTTCACAATGATTCCCAAGAGGAAGAATGGGCAGACATTTCAGTAAGAAGGAATAGTTCACCACTGTGAAAATACCTTCGAAAAACGGATTTCAGAGACGGGAGCTCAAAAATGAACGTGCTCATTCTAGCATGTCTATAAACTATATCAACTCCAGTTAACTTCGGACTGCAGACTGCGGACTGTGGACTGCTGACGCGCTTTCAAGCATTTTGATCAACTTCCAGTGACATTTTCAACACATTTCCCACCCCTCAGGTGAGAATTCAAAATAAACAAATTGTAGATATTGATCTCTACTTCACGATGCTGTTTATAGAATTTGAATACGACGATTTCCCATGAATTGGCACATCTTGCAAGATGTGCCCTTAAGTTGTTTATAACGCGATTGTGCAAATACTACAAAATGAAGTTTACTGACCGACGCGTAGTGGAGGGCAGTAATCATAAGGGATAAAAAAGCACTTTACTCCCATGTTATACATGATTCTTCCGCCACCCTCAAATAACAAGTCACTTCAAAACAATTTATTTATGAAATTAACAAACAAAATTTATTAAAGAACTAGAACTAAGAAATATCAAATCAAATCAAAATATACTTTATTGTCAGAAGATACGAGGCTTGTTTGGTAAGTCCGTGACTTTTTAAATTTCCCGCGCAGTAACTTTAAATGCAACACTGCTGCTGTCAACCACCATCTTTCAATAGACTACTGTCAAATTTTGAGCAAGCTGCGACATTTGGTTTGTGTTTGACAGCAATTAGAAGCAGACAACCTCGTGAATTTTAACAAAAATGGAAAAAAGTGAATTTCGTGTGTTGATTAAGCATTATTTTTTGCGTAAAAAAACCATAACTGAAACCAAGGAAAGACTTGATAAATACTATGGGAACTCTGCACCATCAATTTCAATGGTTAAGAAGTGGTTTACTGAGTTCCGTTGTGGTCGTACCAGCACAAGTGACGCCGTACGTTCAGGTCGCCCAAAAGAGGTCATCACGCCAGAAATCGTCAATAAAATCCATGGAATGATATTGGACGATCGGAGAATAAAAGTACGTGAGGTAGCTGAGGCTGTAGGCATCTCAACTGAGCGAGTACATCACATTTTACATGAATATTTGGACATGAAGAAGCTATCCGCGAGATGGGTGCCGCGATTGCTCACACTCGACGACAAGCGCAACCGTGTGACCACTTCAAAGGAGTGTTTGGCAAAGTTCAATCCCAATCCGGGCGAGTTTTTACGCCGTTATATAACCGTAGACGAAACATGGATCCATCACAATACCCCAGAGACCAAGGAACAATCAAAACAGTGGGTGTCAACTGGTGAACGTGCACCAAAGAAGGCTAAGGTGCGTCTGTCAGCCAACAAGGTAATGGCCACAGTTTTTTGGGATGCACGCGGTGTCATTCATATAGATTACTTAGAGAAGGGTAGAACGATCAACGGCGAATATTATTCAGAGCTTTTAGACAGATTCGATATTGATTTGAGGCAAAAACGACCACATTTAGCGAAAAAAAAAGTGCTGCTTCATCAAGACAATGCACGAGTGCACACGTGTGTAGTCACTATGGCAAAAATTCATAAATTGGGCTACGAACTACTACCCCATCCAGCATATTCTCCAGATTTAGCCCCTTGCGACTATTTTCTTTTCCCAAACCTGAAGAAATGGCTGGGTGGTAAGAGATTTGGGTCGAATGAAGAGGTTATAACCGAAACAAACGCCTATTTTGAGGGCCTTGAGAAAACCTATTATTTGGAAGGAATAAAAAAACTGGAAAAACGCTGGACTAAATGTATTGATCTAAAAGGAGATTATGTTGAAAAATAAAACGCTTATTTGCCAATTTTTTTTTCTTTATTCAAATAGTCACGGAGTTACCAAACAGCCCTCGTAAACAATCTTATCGACAAAGTCATGTATCGCAAATTCAAAGATGAAGAACAATATTAATAATGGAACATTAAATAAAGAAATAAAAAATACAAAATACAATAAAATACGGGTACTGGTACTAAAGACATATTAAAATTTGTATACATAGAATAAATAAGAAGTCCAACAGATGCAAACATATCATTCGTTTCAAAAAGAAAGAACATATTGAACATTATTGTTGTCATAAGTTTTCACAACTAAAATATTCTTCCATATTGTAGAAGGGGTGAGTATATAGCAATTCTTTAACTTTTTTTTTAAATAATCCAAATGCTTCAATTTCCCTTACTCGTGGTGGTAAATAATTGTAAATTTTTAGCCCGTTATAGATAATGGATTCTTTAACAAGATTATTTTTTGGCAATGGTAATGGTAAAGTCATTTTTTGTGATGAGCGAGTATTATGTATTGATAACATTGTAATATATTTGTTACGATTTTTGTGAATTAAGCAGGTGGTTTCTAAAATAAATATTGCCATAACAGTGAGGATTCTGTGGTTTATGAAAAGCTCTCTACAAGAATCTCGCGGATTTACTTTACAGAGAGCCCTAATGTCCCTTTTTTGAGTGACTTGTACCATCTGCATTAATTGTTTGCTGCACACTCCCCAGAATGCTATACCATAGAGCAGATGTGATTCTATAATAGCATAATAGGCTGTCTTAGCAGCAGTATGACCCAGATGACGCGTTATTATCCTAATGGCATAGCATCCGGAATTTATTGCATAGTTTGGTGACATGCTCGCTGAATTTCAATTTCTTATCAATGTGTAGTCCAAGAAATTTGGTGTAGGTACAGTATAACTTATAGGCACGTTATTTTCATTCTTTCATCCTACATATTTTTAATTTGTGGTAGAGTGATTATTTATACTAATGTTAAACGTGCAGTTTTGAGCAGTGGTTATTTGAATACCACTGGAAGTGAGAGCTGGAGCAGTTTTCGTGATATTTTCATTAACAACACACAGCTGGTATCCACAGGAAGTACTCATACTTGGCTAATCACTATCAATTTCATTAACTTTAGTGACTCCCATAATTTGTTTCTAAATTTTTCGCTTTTTCGCAAGAGATTGCTGCACACACAGCGATATTCGTTGACTTCCAACCTCTGCGTTGCTTTAAAGAAGTCTCCTCCAGAAATAGTTTTTTTTCAAACTATTTGGTTGATACATTCTCCTGCTCTATAGCAGACAAATGAACGTGTCCGATCTGTTTTAGGGCGTAGCGATATATAGTATCTACAGCGTGTCTCACGGTCGATGGTAGGTTAGACGTTTATGGTAAACGCAAAACAGGATTTCCTTGAAAATTTCACATCTTACATTTTGTTACCTGATCTATCGATCTAAAATATTTTCAGCTTTGCGGCGTTGCCACGTCTATCAAAAAAAACTAGCAACTTTATTTTTTAAATAGAACACCCCGTATATTAACTCATTTTTTGAATCGCTCTTTCATTATAATACTTTTTTGTTAATAATGTCCTATACCTATCTCTATCTGTTTTCGAAATAAAAAATAATTTGTGTTAAATATGGTCCAAAACATAGCCCTAATTGAACTTTAGTACATCAGTACTCTCAATTCATGAAAAGTTGATATTTTGATTATAGGTTGGACAAATTCGAAGTATTTACTTAACACCAAGAAATTGACTCCATATCATACAGGGCGTGCTAAAATTACTGTTATTTCCATAATGCATAAAAGTGGTCAAAAGTTCATTTTTCTCAAATGAAACCCCCTGTATATTACTCGATAAATTGAAAGATGATGAAAAATGCTTCAAGATGATATATCATGTCCCTATACCTAAATCATCAACTTTTCTTAATAAAGCCGTTTTTGTGGAAAAATAGTTATTTATGATCCTACAAGTGATGGAAGTGGCATTTTATTTTGTGAGTGGGGAATATTGCGAAACGAACGTCAGCGAGTGGAGCAAATCCATGTATCATACACATTTTTGTGTACAACAGTTACAGCTAGTGATTAAAAAAAAACAAAAAAATGAATGAGGTCCATGGGATTCGAACACACGATCTTTGGATTACAAGGCAGATGCTTCAACTACATACACCAGCGCACATGTTTATTTAAATGTTATTATTGGTTATTCATAATGGACTTTCTACAGTTGAATTGAATAGTAGGTACTTCGTCAGTTACTTCACAGGGAATAAATATTACCAATTGCACAAACTGCCAAATACATGTGTGAACTTTTCTAAATAATTCTTTCTAAGTAGATGTTCTGATTGTTTCTATTAAAGAGATTTTTAATGACAGTTCGGACAGTTGTATAAAATATTAAAAGAATTTGATTTTAGGTGGCCGTGGAAGTATCAAGCTTATGACAGCTTGGTGACTTTTATAAGTAATTAACTAATGGTTATTGACGGTGTTTTAAAAACTCGCCAAAAATGAATGCTATTGACTATTCAAACGAAGTTCTTATGGAATTATTTATTATACACGGGCAGTGTGATCAAATCATTGCCAGAACTTGCAGAAAATTCAACCAAATGTATCCTGAATTAACACCAATGAACGAGAGGAAGTTTGTAAGATTACAAAATAATTTCCTTAACTATGGCTCAAAGTTAAAAGCGCCTTCAACATTACCATATTTTTATGCATATCCAGAAGCTTCCGTTCGCAGTGCAGAAAAAGATTTGGGTGTATCACATGCTTCAGTACAACGAATTTTGGAAAATCACGAAATGCTTCCGTATAAATTTACCAAAGTTCGAGCTCCCAAAGTAGAAGACTTTGAACGCAGAGTGCATTTTTGCGAATCCCTTCTGATACAAATACAGGAAGATCGGGAATTTTTGTCAAAAATAATTTGGAGCGACGAATCAAAATTTACGAGGGATGGCATTTTTAATAGAAGGAATAAACATTTTTGGGCTGATCATAATCCTCATGTGACAAAAGAAATGGGTTTTCAAGAAAAATTTTCCCTGAATGTGTTTTGTATTTTGAAGAAAAATAAAATTAGCTTTTTTATTTATGAAGACACACTGAATGCAGAGAGATATCTTCATATTTTAAGGACGACTGTTACCGATTTCCTTGAAAACTTGCCTTTAGAGGAATATAGGAATTTGTGGTTTCAACTGGACGGAGCGCCAGCTCATTGCACTCAGGAAGTTTCCAGGAAACTTCACCAAATGTTTGACGATCGTTGGTTTAGGCGTTTAGGGCCGTGGGATTGGCCACCGAGATCACCCGATCTCACGCCACTTGACTTTTTTTATGGGGTGTTTTAAAAGAAAGGGTGTACAGTACTCCAGTGCCTACCAAAGAAGAACTGCGAATAGTGCGGTGTATTGAATATCTAGATCCCCATGAAATTGAAAAAGCAACGACAAGTCGCATACAAAAGAATATTTTAAAATGTTTAGAATGTAATGGACAACATTTCCAGCATTTATTGTAAAAATGTGATATTTTGTTTACAATTTTGTTATTTTTAATCCTCCTAATTCTGTTTTTTTCTGTACTTTCACATGTTATATTCCAAATTTGAATATTTCGAACATTTCAGTTCTCATTTGTATTATATATTGAAATTCAAACAGAAAATAGGTACCAACAGAAACGTTCTAATTCTTATTTATATTAATATTTATATTAAAATTCGAGCACTTCCCGGCCGGTCTAGTCCGGGAAGTACGTACTTCCCGGACTAGGCCGGGCAGTGCTACTTTCCCAAAGAAAAAGTGTCCGGGAAGTGAACACTTTCCGGATGGTTGCCGAAAAAGTACTTTTACTCTCTATGGAGAAAAAGTACGACTTTGATCCCCACAATGAGGCCAGGAACTGTATACTTGGGATAGAGGTAGGCGGAAACACATCTTCTCGATCATAGTAATGCTCATTTTTACGCTCAAACTCGACTTCGAGTATGGACTACCTCCTTCAAATCAATAAAATGAAGTTGGTAATTTCATGTAATATGAGAATTTAAAATTTTGATGGTGAAAGTCGGGACATTCCAATTTTTCCATATTTTACGCGTACACTGTATATTGGTATAGATCTGAGCTTGGAATTCTCAACACGTAGATCAATTGAAACCTATCCCTGGCAGATTTGTCATTCCGAAGGATGAAATATCCAATAGTCCGTAAAGTCCATTCATCAGTTTTCACTAGAAAAAGTCTCTTCAAGAGAACTAATTAGTTTGTAAGTCGTGGCCGCCAAACCTTTTATTCTCGCCTGAGGCCCTTCGAGCGAATCTGCCGGTACTTCCATTAGAACAGAAAAGGGCGTGAATGAAAAGTATCCTTTTCTCAATATCCGTCAGACGTGCTTCCCGAGAGATTGCCAATAATGGCCAGATTAGGCGATGAGACGGCATTATAAAAGGAACGCGCTACGAGGGTTGATTGGATAGTTTGAGTAATAACAGAAGAGCCAATTATGGTCGTTGGAACGAAAATTGAGACTAAACAAAGTCGGAATTAAATTATTCATTCAGAGTATCCCAGGAATTTTCATTTTGCCGTCTAGAATGTATAGATGGGGTCAAATATCACCAGTAATTTACCCAACTTTTTCTCGAAATCCTTCGTAACTAAGTTACGGGACCTCGAATTTACAGAATGAGTCATGCTTTTCTGTAATATATTTTTGAGAGAATATTGAAAAACAACCAAATATTCATACATGAACAAACTGTCTCCGATTGTCCACATCCCAAAATATTGAAATGTCTGATATTTTTCAATATTTTTCCCCCCTTGTTATACAAATAGCTATTTCATCAACTGATCTACTTGTAATGCAAATCTTTTTTACAAGTTTTTGCCAAAGCTTCGTTGACAATTTCCCTTTTCCATTTGGGGTTAAATGTATATTGTGGAGACGACTTTGGGAATCATTTAATTTTGGTTTTGGCGAAGGTGCCAAGTTACCAATTTCTGAGATAGAAGCATCAACTTCACATTTTGAAATAAAAAACTTTGGATATTATCGAATTATTCACTGAAGTTTTTGTTCTAGATTCAATGTTTGAATAGGTTTTTGAATCTACTGTAAATGATAAATAGAAAGAAACTTTAAAATAAAAACTGTTGCAATGCCTTAGTAAAAACAGCATAAAAATAAACCAAAAACACTCGGAACTTTGTCACAGAAAAAAACTTTCTTTATTGTTTCAGAGCAAATTATACTCGAGAAGCATGAAAAATGAATGAGATGATCTCGAAATTACTAATTACGTATTATTCTCAGCGTATTTCGTAATGTCAACCAGAATATTACTAACAAATGCAAGATAGCACAATTCGTTCATTTATATCTGGTTACCTTTTCCATCCATTTGAGGATCATATTCTTTTTCCTACGAGCGAGCGGAAAAGTACCTTTTCCGCATGATTTTTCGTTTTGAAACTTCTACTTTTCCGCACGATTTTTACTTTTCCGCACTATTTTTACTTTTCCTCGCAATTTTTACTTTTACGCAAATGATTTTCTCTTTAAAGCACAATATTTTAATTCAAGATTATTATATTGTATAATGAGCATGAAATGACATACATTTCCCACGAGTAGGTAGGTATATGAAAGTTTGTAGTACGAGCGAATTATTTTTTTCATAACAGATTCTGCCAAAAACACTCATGTCGTCATTGAATATACAAATATTGAAAAATATAACAAAAATTGAACAGTAAGTACTCTCACCGATTTCAAAACAAAAACAAAAAAAAAGTAACTTCCCCAGGATTCGAACCACCCACCTCATTAACCATTAACCAGCGTAGAACGACTGCTCCTTTACTTTGCCAACTGAGCTATTTCATTTATTAATTTAATTGCTATAATATCATATCAAATCCTGTCAAATTTTAAATATCACTATTTATTTTAATAATGTCCTAATTACTTTATATTTTGAAATTAATTTTATGAAAATTACGGAATATCGGAAAGTTATTATCAAACAGCCGTTAATAGACTAGATCCGATCTCATATTATAAATCTCTCGGAAAGATAAAATCATACGGAAAATTTACTTTTCCGCACTAGTGCTGAAAAGTTACTTTTCCGCACGATTTTTATATTGTTGAAAATGAGGATATTTAGGACTAACTAAATGATCTATGTAACTATTCTGTCTTATGTGTCATTTTGTAGCATTATTATAAAATCTTGTTCAATAGAAACCTTTTTTTCATAAATAAGATGGACAAAAACACTCGTAGGAAAAACATTGTACCTAACTCTTGCGGAAAACGTCTTTTCCGCCCTTGACGGCTTGCTCGAACTCCGCTCCGCGTCGTTCGTGCAACTGCCGTCGCGTGCGGAGAAGTACTACTTTCCGCACTTGTTAGGTAAATAACTATTTCATAAGCATCATTAGATTTTGCAAGTAAAGATGATATCAGAGTGTACCAATATAAAAAATTGCGTAAAGTATTCGTAGATAACTGGTCTTTCAAACACTTGCTCCATTTGCATGAAAAATCGCGCGTGTTTGATAGACCTTTTTATCCACACATCGATTACGTTTACTTATGCATCGAATCATGAGAACTCTTCAAAAATCAATTCAAGATACAAAGTTAACATCAACTCGTCCACCAATGAATATAACTCTTACTATTGTTAGGAATTCTTTCATTTATTTTTTTCTGGATTAAATATTGAAAATGAATACTTCTCAATATTTTATTCTTCAACGTGTGGTTCACCAATTTTACTGAATTTGAAATAAATGGCGGAGTCACTCGAAAAATTTTGGTGGGTACTCTCTGCGTTTCAAAGTTTTGGTGGAGTCGCCGTTAGAGATGTGTAGTAAGTAGATTCGACTAATGTATTTCTTGATTTTTGGATATATCATTCTATAGATCAAAAGAAGCAACTTTCCTCTTTAGACTTTTTTCCGGGGCATACAGGGTGAGCAACAAAAGTGGTTTGACTGTCTGAGGCTACTTATGGAAAACAATGTCTGCAAAAACAAAATTAATTTTCCTTTTATCCTGAATAATTTGGTAATTTTGTGATAATCTCAGTTACTTTTATTGCTTTTTTTGCTGTGGACAATAACGATTGACTTTGTTCATACTTACAGATTGAGGAAAAAACTATGTTATTTCTGAAACCGGTTATTTGACTTCTCGTCTAAGTGTGGCATTTTTGTTGACTTTCTCGAAGCATATTCTGTAGACAAGGGCAACAATCTATTCTGAATACATTTCACAACGTGCCCACATAGTGATCAAAATACAATGCGACGCTAAATTATGGAACAAATTCATTATTTCTGAATATAAAGATATTTCGGAAAAATCCTCGGACAGGTCGATTTTCTTTTCCGATGGGCCAATTTTTGACCCCCAACCAAAATATATAGGGTTATCCGCAATTGAGTAAAAATGACTTTGGTGATATTTTTAAATTGGGCACCCAGTATATTTTAATTAATTTAATTTAATCTGAAACTGTTTTTTTTGTTATAGTATCAATCGTGAGTGATGGTCTGTTTATTGTTCAAGGCTGTAGCAGCGTTTTGGGTATCTTTATGGGCTTTGATTCGGTTTCATAGATATTGTTCGGTTTGTTCGAAATATACTTTTTTACACTCGGGTTCCATGCACGGTATTTGCTGAATCTCGTGCGTTTTTTATCAAGGGTTATTTTTGTTTTTAATTCGGAAAAAAATTATTTTGGAGTTTTATGATTGTGGCCGACTTTCATTTTGAAATGTTCCATTCTGTGTACTAATTGTTCAGAGAGGTTTGGAATGGATGTGTAAAACGTATTATTAGTTGAGTTTTCTGGGTTGGTGTGGTTGTACAGCCACACTTAATCAGAGGACGACTTAACAAGAATATCATAAAACAAAAATTGAAAATATTCAAAATGATATAAAAACTTTTGAAAATAATAAATGAAATAACAACTGGAAAATACCAAAACACCCCAGACGTTACTATCATTGATGAGAAAATTCAAAAAGTAATTCACCGGATGAAGATATTAATATTTCAATGAACATTTCACGAGTAGACGAACAAAAATTGCAGCTAAAATAAAAAAGCTAATCACAATTACAATTATTTCGACACACTGTGTCATCTTCTGAGCGAGCTATTATAAACTTACCTAGGTAAAGAATGTCATCTCCCAAAATACTAGAAGTTTCATGGGTAGATATAGTGAGATCAAGAGGCATTTGGTAAATTACAAATTTTTTTGCTTGAATGCGTGGAATTTCCGGATTTAGTGTAAACTTGTGAATATTTTCTATGAGGTGATTAGCATAGTTTGAATAATCTTGTTCGTTCGATCTTTAACTTCTCAAATGCTCCTCGAATCTCTGGTTGAAGTTGCGCCCTGTCCGGCCGATATATAAATCATTACAGTCATCACACTTGCGCTTGTATAACCCAGATTTTTTGAATTCGTATCATGCTAACTATTATTTAACATATTTGGTTAGGGATCGTCATTACGAATCCGGTGATACCAGGTTTGATGGGATTATGTCAAACGGCTGCGGAGATATGGCCAAAAAACTTCCTCGTATGTCTAATGAGTATGACTGAGAGACTCCACACGATAGAAGGTTAAAAGTCTCTGTCGCACTCATTGGGTATATGGAGAAGTTTTTTGGCCATATCTCCGCAGCCGTTTGACATAATCCCATCAAACTTGGTATCACTGGATTTGTAATGACGATACCTAACCAAATATGGACAAATATACTGGGTGTCCCATTTATAAATATCACCAAAGTCGCTTTTCCTCAAATGCGAATAACCCTATATATTTTGGGTGAGGTTCAAAAATGGGCCCACCGGAAAAGAAAATCGACCTGGCCGAGGATTTTTCCGATATATCTTTATATTCAGAAATAATGAATTTGTTCCATAATTTAGCGTCGCACTGTATAGTGTTGAATCAGGGGAAGTGATTCCGAATAATGTTCTATCTGGCTGTTGTCTTTCCGGATATAATTCAAAATAAATTTGTGCTGTTTTCGTACTATTCCTATCAAATTTATAATAAAGTTTCAACATATCTCGTTTTTCTTCATTTGAGAATGAGCACATTTCGGCTGAAGTATTTGTGCAAACTTATGATGTTTAATGAGTTCTGACAACTACACCTTTTTCAATTGTAATTCAGAAAGTATAACATGTATTTCAGAAAGTATAATTTGTAATTCAGAATAGTAAATTGTAATTCAGAAACCGTAACATGTAATTCAGATTAGTAAATTGTATTTCAGAAACCGTAACATGTAATGCAGATTAGTAAGTTGTATTTCAGATTGTGTAACTTGTAATTCAGATTAGTGAATTGTTAATCAGAAAGTGTGACATGTAATTCAGAAAGCGTGAGTTGTAATTCAGAAAGTGTCAACTGTAATTCAGAACCAAGAACAACCCGTGTTAGACGGAGAGCTGACTACGCAGAAATACGGGTGACTCGGTGCAAAGTGAATTTTAGCATTTATAGGTTCGGTTGTCACCAACGTAGCGAGACACGGGCCGCCAGAAGGCACCCCGGAAGAATAACGCGAGGGTAGAGGGTTAAATATGCATTTTTTACGTAAAATAAGTCATAAGGTGCAAGGCTGGAAATTGGCAGAATAATCGGATGTTATACAAATAAGGGGAGAAAAAATTGCCAGAAGACTAGGTGGAAGATAAAGGCCCGCCAGAAGGCGCTAATGTCGTGAATTTTTTTTTAAATATAAAAAAAATGCATACGTAGTGTTTTGTAGTACTGAGTTAGTACAATGAAATTGTTCGTAACAAACTTTTCGTTTAGTTTTTAGATTTTGATGCTTTTATAAAAAAAGTTTCCAAGTTTTTTCGATTTTATTTTTTCCCCGCTCTGTTAACGAATTCTAAAAACTGAAATTTGAAGAGTAGGTAGATTTTGTCAAAAGGTATTTGCTGTCAAAAAAAATGGATTTTTTTCAATAGTTTGGGAGATCTATCGATTCCCCGGTTTTATTGGAATATTTCACGGTACATTGATTTTATGGAAAAAATTCATTCACATTTTTTGTAGATTTTCTGAAAGCAATCAAAAAAGATATCCTGATAAATTTGGAAGATTTTGAGCGTTTCCGAGATATTTCGAATTTTTAAGAGAAGGGTTGCTAATTACACCCCTTGGCTCCCTCGGGAAGTCGAATTTTCTGATCAAACAGTAAAGGAGAAGTGTTTTGCAATATTTTGACAAAATTTGTTGGTGCTCCGACGTCGACTTCTTCATATTTCGAATTTTTAAGAGAAGGGTTGCTAATTACACCACTTGGCTCCCTCGGGAAATCAAATTTTCTGATCAAACAGTAAAGGAGAAGTGATTTGCAACATTTTGACAAAATTTGTTGGTGCTCCGACGTCGACTTCATTCATATTTCGAATTTTTAAGAGAAGGGTTGCTAAATACACCCCTTGGCTCCCTCGGGAAGTCGAATTTTCTGAGCAAACAGTAAAGGAGAAGTGTTGTGCAACATTTAAAAAAAAATTGTTGGTGCTCCGACGTCGACTTCATTCATATTTCGAATTTTTAAGAGAAGGGTTGCTAATTACACCCCTTGGCTCCCTCGGGAATTCGAATTTTCTGATCAAACAGTAAAGGAGAAGAGTTTTGCAATTTTTTGACAAAATTTGTTGGTGCTCCGACGTCGACTTCATTCATATTTCGAATTTTTAAGACAAGGGTTGCTAAATGCACCTCCTGGCCTCCTTGGGAAGTCGAATTTTCTGATCAAATAGTAAAGTAGAAGTGATTTGCAACATTTTGAAAAAATTTGTTAGTGCTGCGACGACGACTTCACTCATAAGTCGAATTTTTAAGATAAGTGCTAAATGCACCACCTGGTTCCCCCTATAGTAGGGTTGAAAAATCCACCCCGGGATCCCAACGGAGGTCAACAAATCTCTAACGGAATGGCTCTTTTACAACAAAAAATGGACAGTCAAAATCTATGAATGCTGGAACCAATTTGAAACGAAAATTCAAAATTTTAGGGTTCAAAATTTCAACCCTGAATCCCATTATTCAGTACTTTAAGAAAATTGTATATTCAAAATATCAAACCCTAGTCCTAAAGCGAAATTATTTCATTACAATACCTTAATTTTCCGGAAGTCATTTTACGCTACAACCGCATTATTTACCCACCCACTTTCAACCCTGTCGTCAGTAAAGTTATGCAAAAGGTCCACAAACTCTATTTTGTAGATATTTGTTATTATTTATCATAATAGCCCCCTTTTGGTGTCTCCGGGGTGCCTCCGGAGATTTCGGCTGCTATCTTTGGGCGCTCTTTTCACACCGGTCAGATCTTTGGTGGTTTCTGAATTACAAGTGATGGTTTCTGAATTACAATTGACGCTTTCTGAATAACAATTCATTAATCTGAAATTCAAGTTACACTTTCTGAAATACAACTTGCTAATCTGAATTACATGTTACGGTTTCTGAAATACAATTACCAATTCTGAATTACAAGTTACGTTTTCTGAAATACATTTTACTAATCTGAATTACAAGTTATACTTTCTGAATTACATATGAAAAAGGTGTAGTGTTTATTAAACAAAATTTTCCGATGGAGTCATGACCATCTCAGATGAAATTGTTTTTTTTAATATCTGTGGTTTCAGAAGTGCAGATCATAACAAATTATACATCAATGAAATCAGAATGAGAATCACTATTTTTCTATATGAAAAAACAATATGGCGCCTATAACAGAAAAAAAAGTTGATGATGAATGCCAGAAGACGAAACGTCGGATAGTAAATCTGAACATAAAAACGTGTAGCTGAAAAAAAGTATCAACGAAAATGTACTTTTGGTTTTGAGCTATGTTGTCAAAGAACGATAGAAAAAATTAAAAACGAAAATTCCGATTTTCAGTTTTTTCCCGATATTTCCGGAATTACTCGGAACTTTCCAAGTTTCAAAACAGTATTTTATTGAGCACCAGAATACGCAACTTTGCTTCAATTTAAGCTTCGACGTATCTCCTGTAGTTTAGGAGATCCCAATGGTGGGGGTCGAATTTGAATTGCCCTGTATAACAAACTTTACAATCTGGATTAGAGCAATTTGATTTATAAACCCCTGACTTGTCAATCATTGAAATTTCGTCTTTTGAATTTACCAAAATTTTTTTAAAATTATTTGAAGTTTTGAAAGAAATATGGAATTTTGAATTAATATTGGTATTAAGTTCATTAAGTATCGTATTTTTCATTTTAATAATGAAAGGCCAAAACAGGTTAGAGAAAAATATCTGTTCTGTGGATTAGATTGGGTGAGTCTATGATTTGAACATTTGTTAACATATCTGAAATATAGTCTGTTAATTGAATATATTGGAAAACCACTGTTGTGAGCAATTTGTTTAATCTTTTGAAAAATTAGAATCATTCAGTGGGATAGTAAACAGACGGTGAAACAGAGAATGAAAAGATGCAAATTAATGATTGTATGGATGGTTAGAGTGAAACGGTATGACATTTTCAGTATTAGTGGGTTTTCTGTAAATGGAAATTTCCAGGATATCTGATTTGTGAATCATTGAATCAAGAAATGGTAGTTTACTGTCTGCTCCATTTCCATAGTATACTGGATTCTTGGATTGAAAGAGTTAAGTAAAATTAAAAAATTGTCGAGGTCGTCCAACGTACATTTCATCAACCAGAATAAAATATTAGAGAAACTAGGGTGTTTTGAAATGGTGGATTCTAAATATGACATGAAAACTTCACTTAGAGCCATGGCTAGAACTGATTTTGAACATAAAAAGAGTTACTCAATTGAAACAAATTTTGTTTGTGAACTAAATCCACAAGAGAACATAAGTTCACTATGTGGTAAGTAGGTAAGTCTGAAGTTGTCTAAACAACATCAGACAATCTTCAGATCTATGCTGGGGAAAAGATTTGAAACATCAAATAAAACCAAAATGCAGTTTGGAAAATATTAATATTTGAAATTTAGTTTGTAAGTTCTAAATAACTGAAAAACGATTGGTGAAGTCCATTAATAAAGAAAGTATGGAATTCAACCAATTGGCTAATTTGGAAGCAGAAGAATTTGTGTATGAAACTACTGGCCTGATGGGGATATTTTGTTTATGAATTTTAGTTAAACCATATAATCTTGAAGTGGAAGGGTTCATATTAGAGAGAAAAAAATTATTGTAGTTTACAAAAGTAATGGTGTCATTAAGTTCATTAAATGTTTTTTTACACAAGGTATGAAATTTGGAGGTGGGTTAAATGTGATATCAGAAAAATCATCATTAGAAAGAAACAATTCTACTTTTGAAATATAATCCGTTTTGTTCATGATTATTATACAATTACCTTTGTCAGCTTTTGAAACGACAAGATCATTGTTTGCTATTCCATGTTTCAAACTTTCAAGTGTTCTCTGAAAATTAGAAGTTATTCATTTTTCGAAAAATTGTCGGTGTGGTTGCCAGTATTAGTTCCTTACTATTTTGATCGATCGATTTTTGAATAATTTTTTTTTCTTGATCAATTTTCTTCACACTCCACAAGTCACACTCATTCAACAACCAATGTTCCACATTACAATTTTTCCATTTTTCTAGTTCAATATAAATTACTGATAGTTGATGTATGATTGATAATTGCTCTTTACCGTGGGTCCACCGGTACACAGGACAGTCACTCTGTCACTTTGAGTCGTGACGTCTCACTCGACGGATGACAGATGTCACCTCAAATTTCACTCTCATTGGTTTGGTGCGTAACTGACAGCTCGGAGGTAAAACAAACTAAATCGTAGAAAAAGAAGAAGAAATAACCTCACTTTTCCGTTTGTTTTTGTAATTACAAAAAGTTTTTCGCATTTTTTTCTGTTACTGCCCTGTTTTTACTGTTTCTTATGTGTTTATTTCTGTTTCTACTGTTTTGTTGAAATTTAGAAATAATGGACTTCATAACATATTATTCAAGTTTAGAAGATGTTCATCGACAACGGTATACAAATAAACTATCAGCTACTCTGTGCTATCAGTAATAGACATTGATCCATATCTTCTAGAATGTATCCTGATCTTGTAAATTATTAAGTGCACACGAAGAGTGGTTTCACAATGAATAAAATTTGATAAAGTATGTATTCTTGAAGTGGCAGGGAACTATTTCAGTAGAAGTAATCCCTTTTCAAAGTGAACAGGGCAGTTCTAATGCACCTATAAGTTCTTCAATTTCTTCTACCAAATTAGCACAACCTAAGTGTCACCAGAACTAACTCAAAGATCGTCAAGGGTCTTTACAGTACCCAACACCCTGGACCTGTAACTTGAACTCATCTGTCTGTTTCCTTAGTAATCAGCTTATTTGAGAAGAAAGAAAATATGTTGAATACCTATTATTTGTTAAGCTTTGATCATTTCCATCAAAGGCGAAATTGACCTGCAGTGGGACTCTGTGTCATATTGAATTCTACTTATCGACTGAATTCGACATTACTGGTACTCTGTGCATAAAAATTATCGCTTAAACTCGACAATCGCGGTAGCAAGAAAGCAAGACGTCGAGACATGTCGTTTTCTGTGTTTAACCCTACTTTTCTTTTTCGATTCATTCTGTCATTATTGTTTGTCAAATATGTTTACCTATATTATAATTTCGAATGCAAATAATATAAAATATCAAATAATGAGGGTACGGAGTCAACACCGGCAAATAATCCCCGATATAAGTAAAAAATTCCTTATTAATAACAAATAAATTTAATGAAATAGAGGTCACGCTCTTTGGCAAAATGTGAGTTTTTTGGAAAAATATCTGTTGAAGAATGGAGAGTTTGCATTCAGAAAAATACAGTAATGGTGCAGAGTTGCATTAGCCAGTATTTATTTACACTTCTATTTATTTGAATTTAGGCATTGGTAGACTGAAAGTCAAAACCGAAGACAAAAGCTGCAAAATTGCAGAAGGATCAGCTAAAGGCGAGCAAAGTATTTCCAATAAATAGCAATGGTTACTTCTTCTATATTAGCCCCCGATACAGATTGCTGAGCTATAGAAATTGTTTGTTGTTTAATTGAAAGATCGTGACTTCTGCATATTACTCTTTGGTATATTTCTGTTGCATAAAAACTCATGACACTAAATTACATATATTAGGAAAAGAGTGGAGAGAGATAGACGGCTGCAGGCAGTCAAAGCAGATGATATCGGGGCCCGAGAGGGCAAGGACGGCCAAGATACTGAAGCTAAGCCGCAAAGAACTCCGACTGTTGGTGGAAGTTCTATAACCGGCCACTGCGGCCTCAGGAGGCACCTGGCTCTCATCAGAGATGAGTCAGACCCACTATGCAAGGAATATGGGGAGGAGGAGGACTCCTTTCACTTCCTGTGCGAATGTGGTATTTATGGCAGGCTCAGACAAGACGTCTTCGGAGCTGCCACTATTAGGGAGGAAGAAATGCACTCAATGGCCTTATTGCAATGGAAGGAAATTTCGACTTTCATAAAAAGGTCGAAGAGGTTCGAGCAGGTATCCGCCATGGGATGGGTGAAGAATCCGGGGATTGCGAAAGGAGCACTCCGGGGCCTAGTCCACCCATTACCATTACCATTAGAACACTAAAAAATCCAAAAATTGGGGGTATAGCCACAGGGTTATTCAACTGATTCATTTGAGGCAGGATACTGTTGAAAATATATGGATCCATATCCTCATTTACGTTCTTTAAACTCATATCTTCCATTAAAAATGGATCTAACTCTTCTCTCATGGGTCAATTCTCTCGAAATTTTCTGAACGAATGTCTTTTAGCCTTTCTTCTTCCTCCAGAGATAATGAATTTCATCCATTTATAGGCTACAAAGTGTAATAATATCACAATTTATTCAGAATGAATTGAAAGCACATGAAACTATCATCCGTTAAAAATAAAAAGGCGTGACATGGCAGTAACTTTGGTCACAATAATATGAAATGTCACTAGAATATCACCAAATTTTGGTAAATGCTTTTAGATCGGATAGTATGTTGCCGAACAAACCAGATGTGTAGGCGACTGTAGCACAGAGTGCGAAATAATGTGATCGTCGCTTGCAATAGTAGTAATCGACTGTAGAAAACGAGGGGTAGAATTCTATATGACCCACTAGTGAACCATGAATCATATTTAAAATATTCATCTGTTTCTAGACACAGATTTTGTAAAATTTTGGATTTGAATGTCAGAATAAAATCAGTTATTCAATTTATTAAAATATAACAGTAGGTGAAAAGGTTGACATATCTTCAACAAATAAAGAATTTCAACAAATTAAAAGAGCAACTAAACTCGTGAGCACTCAAAGTGCAAATCATGGTACAATTATCGGGCAGGAAGAGGCACAGCATCTAATTTCTTTATTTATATATCTCTAAAAAGATTCAATACAACAAAACTTTTTGGATTTTATTTTTTCTGACAAAAATTCTGAAAATGGTCGATTATAGAATGAAGAACTGCCACTTTGGACTTGACCAAGCTCATCAATAAATTTTGTTCCTCTTCCTCAGAAACAGGAGATATATCTAACGAGTTTGCCTCACTTTTATATAGGGGTTCATCTTCAGTGAGGTTCAGACACTTGGGATGTGATACATTTTAGTCCAAAACTCTGCAGGGTACAGCTGGCTTATTAGTTGTTTTTTTTCCTGTCAACATAACTTTCTCCTGTTTTTTTGTTATTTCGTGTATTGAAAATAACACTGTAGGTACATGAGAACAAATCTCCCCAAACCTGCTGTACAACTAACAATACTGCCATCTTCAAGACATTGCCCATTGTGGTAATAATTTATCGTTCAGTCTTTGAGAATGCATCTCCTAGAAAAATTTCAAAACTTAGTCATCAGTTTTTGTATAGTATGATGATTCACACCTTTCCAATCACTAGAATATGCGAATTTTTCTGCTTCACATATATTTTTTGCACCTACATACAAATTGCTATTTTGTGAGCTTCTAAACTTTTATATGCTTTCATTTCATTCATTGTGAAAGCACTCTTCGTTACCACTTAATAATTAACAATATCAGGATACATCATTTTTGGAAAATCATCTAAACTTGACTAATATGTTGTAAAATCCATTATTCCTATATTTCAACATAACAGCAGAAACAGAAAAAACACATCAGAAATAGTTATAACACAGCAGAAACAGTTAAAACACGGCAGAAATAGAAAAAACTCCGAAAAACGTTATTTATTTACAAAAACACACTGAAAAGTGAGGTTATTTCTTCTTCCTTTGAGTTTGTTGTACCTCCAAGCTGTCAGTTATGCACCAAACCAATTCTTTCATAACCCGTTCGTTTTGCGTCAAGAACACGCGCATGGTCACAGTTTAACAATTTATTTTTGAAAATAATTTATTTGACTAGGCCAAATCACAACCCCTTACAGTTAGGGCTCATGTTGCAGATACCGTCATGTTGACAACAATTGTTTTAATTTCTCTACATTTTTCATAGTCGCTTTTTTCCACCACATATGGTGTGTTAAAATTTTATTACTGTTAGTCTCAATAATGTAATATTTCTTTTTTCTGTAGATCTTAACTCTGTAACTGTTTTCGCTGAAGATGAAGGATTAATCCTTCGAAACATGTCCTTCTGCTGATTTAAGTCTTCCGACTACATCTCGTAATGTGCTGATGTGTGTCATCTGACTACACCCACATTAGTAATAAAGATTTCATTTTGTGGAGTTCGACTGTAAGTTTTTCACCTACCCAGTTTCTCATTACTCTTGAATATGAAGTCTCATACTAAAGAGATACATAGTTTTTCCACTGTGCTAATACACCAACCAGACACTGAAAATAACTCCCATCTACGTAACACCCCCAAACTTTCCTAATTACAATGTTCACACTCCGAAATCTGTTATAATACTTTGAACCGGAAGTTTAGCACAACCTCTCGTAAATGCAGATATTATGAGAGGGCATGGTCATTGCATACTCCTTCCAGATAAACTCCCACTCGTTTCCCGAGAAGTTACGCTCAAGTTAGTCGATCAACTAACTTCCGAAACTGTCAAAGGAAAGTTCATTACATACTTCCATACTTAATTGAAATATTCATTATAAACAGAAATTGTATTGTACATCCAAATGTAAGGTAGTATACAATTTATCATGTTAGAATTGACAAATTTTCTGATAGCTGTCACATAAAATGTGGTGTTCCTCAGGGTTCAGTTCTTGGACCGGTATTGTTTTTGTTATATTTTAATGATTTGACTGCTATTGAAATTGAGGAAATGTTTGTTCGCCATTTTTGCGGACTGTAACACAATACTGTGGCACGATAATGTGGGATGCTTCGGGTTACAAATAGAAGATGAGTGTCAGTCCAACGATTTCTGGTAGAATATTATTCAGACAAAAAAAGTCCTTACTTAAAATTATACCATTTTTATACTGGAAACAGAGGAAAATGAGAATGAATCTATGAATCTATGTACAATTTCAATATGGGAATCAACAATTTGTTCCTCCTATACCAACAAACAACTCAATAAAGAAGTCACTGATTCACAATGCAGCCAAAATATATACCCCTTTACCAAATGAACTCAGGAATATATACCCAAAAAAAAACAGTTCAGAAGTTCTGTAAAGGAGCATCTATCGTAAAAGGCACTGTGCGATGAGTTCAAGAGTTCTGTGCAATAGTTCTTTCAGTGCTACAGATACCTTGATATGCACCTTTCGATGACATTTGTATTTGAGTGTAAGAATTGAAAGTTACTGATGTTGTTTTTAAATTCGATTTTGTGAGATGCACCGCCACATCTTGATTTTGATAATGTACCTTCCATTTTTCATCAGTGTGATAACAGAAATGGTCGTCGCGCCAGAAACGAAATATTAGTAGGCAAGGGTACCAAATGTTATTTATGCATCATGCGGCGTAAAAAAGAAGTTTCCGGAAATTCAGTGTAGTGAATTCAAAACGAGTTAAGATATCATACCTACCCCATTTCAAATTCTCTATGTCATAACTTTACTCACCCTAGAAACTAACCCCGTAATCGAAAAAATCTACAAAACAGAGTTATTCCATAGTTTCTGGATATTCCTTTTTCACTGTATATTCAAAACACGCTGAAAAAGTATACCTACCCCATTCCAGATTCTCTATCCTAATACTTAACCTGGAAACTACACCTGAATACCAAAAAAATCTATAAAACAGAGTTAATTCATAGTTTCCTCGGAGAATATTGATATACCAAACCCTGAAATGGGGTAGAAATTTTCTCTGTCTTGTAGAATTCTCTTATTACGTGGGGTAGTTTCCAGGGTGAGTATTGAGATACAAAATCTGAAATGGTCTGGGTGTGCTTCAGAGCTCGTTCTGAATGTACAATGTCGAAGAAATTTCCAGGAACGCCCTTTTCATCCCTCGATGTTCGAATGATATACTTATATTTCGTTTCTAGCGCGACACACGTTTCTGTTTCCTCACTGGTAAACTTTTTGACAGTTGAGAAATTGAATATAATAATATATGATATACGCATGGCCATATTGTCTATTTCCTTCACAACTATCGATGTACTGGTCAATAATACATTTACCTATCATTCCATATAGGGTTCAATACAACATAAAACAAAATTTGAGTTGTTTGCTTGATTATGCATAAACAAATCATATTTGCAGGAAAGATACATATCAATAACAATAACAAAACTGAAACGGACAATTTCGCAACATTGAAATAGGGTTTTTCGGCAACCATCCGGGAAGTTTTTACTTCCCGGACACTTTTTCTTTGGGAAGTGCTCGAAGTTTAATATAAATATTAATATAAATAAGAATTAGAATGTTTCTGTTGGTACCTATCTTCTGTTCGAATTTCAATATTTAATACAAATAAAAACTAAAATGTTCGAAATATTCAAATTTGGAATCACAGCCAGGGTAGTTTACTCTTGATTAAAATACTATTTTTGTTCCCCCCTTTACACCGTTCGGAAATTTAGAATTTTGATAACTTTCATCACGGAATACTTGTATTCCGTGATGCACCAATTTTTATGAGAAATAAAATTTTCTGACAAATCGATAACAAAAAATTTTCTATAGGGTGCAAATTTCTGAAACTCACTGTATGTAATGATGACCACCTTTTGATAAGCAACCCATTTCAGGCGTATTCGTCTATTTATGTAAGTTCATGAAATGTACGTTTCATCCGGTTAACCCTCAGGTCGTCGCGTTGGCGTATAGCGTACGCCACTTCTTCTAAAATTGCATTGATTTGGCAACGTCTCAAATTATCGCTTAGAGGTTCTTGTAGTCCTACCATCGGAGTTCTATTTAGTATTATTTCTATCTCGTGATTGTGTAAGTGCAACTGTTTCGTTTCTACAGAACTTTTTCGATCACGGTGTTCTGGTTGGCGTACTCCGTACGCCGCTGCGACTACTTATGTAAGTAATTTTGTTTTCTCGTTTGTCAGATTACAGGGATTTATTTATTTTGTAACGTCATATTAATACCCATTTCACATAAATCCAATAATTCGAATTTATTTCAGGTCAAGAAAACAAGATGTTGCTCTCATGAGCAGTGATGAACTATACCATCTCTTAGATGAAATTGATGAACCAATCGATATCGCTGGTGAATCCTCTGGATCAGATGAGGAAGAAATTGAAAATCATTGACTATGAGTCAAATAGTGAAATTGAAGTGGAAGATATAGTGGAAGAATCGGTGGAACCGTTTGAGGACTTTGAGGACTTTGAAGAGAGCGATTATCGAAATTTCTACATAAAAAAAATTTACAAGACAGAAAAGAAGGGCAAAACAGTAACAAAAAGGATGATAGCAGAATACAAGTGGGCTAAAAATCCAATAAAAAGTAAATTTGCAAAAACACCAAAGAAAAATTTGCTGAAAAAAAATGTCATACTCCCAAGTTTCAAAACATTCCTAATCACCTTTATAAAAATTATAGATATTGACATGATTGACGAAATAGTAAACTTCACCAATTTATACATATCTCAAAAAAAAGCGGTTATATAGCAGAGACAGAGATTGTCCAAATACTAACAGATCAGAGATTATGGCTTTCATCGGGCTTTTGATTTTGATTGGGACCAAAACGATGAACAGAACAAACTTGTCTGAAATATTTGCTAGAGACTCAACAGGATTAGAAATAAGTAGGGGTGTGATGTCTTTGAGAAGATTCCTCTTTCTACTCACAGCAGTGAGACTAGATGATAAAAGTACTAGAGAGGACAGGAAAAAAGTTGATAAACTTGCAGCGATAAGAAGTTTCTTTGAAAAATTTATAAATAATTGCAAAGTCTCCTATTCACTAGGAGATTTTATGACTATTGACGAGAAATTGGAGGGTTACTGTGGAAGGTGCAGCTTTATCCAGTACATCCCCAACAAACCAGCCAAGTACGGGATAAAAATATACGCACTGGTTGATTCCAAAAGTTTTTATACATATAATTTAGAAATTTATTGCGGCGTACAACCTAATGGGCCATTTCTAATAGGTAACTCTGCTGAAGAAGTAGTACACAGACTAATACGTGGGTTGGAAGGAAGCAATAGGAATTTGACCTGTGACAATTGGTAAACCAGTTACTCATTAGCCAAGAACCTCTTAGAGAAAGGCATTACATTCATTGGCACTATGAAAAAAAACAAAAGAAAAAGCCCGATGGAATTTTTACCCAATAAATCTATAGCTATCGGTTCAAGTCTATTCGGTTTTCAAAAGGATATGACATTGGTATCATACGTCCCTAGAAAAAACAAAGTAGTTATTCTGCTTTCAACTATGCATGATGATGATGTTGTGGATTTGGAAACTGGAAAACCTGAAATCATACTAGAATACAATCAGACCAAAGGGGCTGTTGACAGTGTAGACCAAAAATGTAATATGTACTCTATATGTCGTAGAACGAAAATATGGCCTTTTGCTGTTTTCATGGCACTTGTGAATGTAGCAGGAATCAACAGTTATATTTTACACTCTTATGGAAAACTAGATTTTGATCACCAACACAATCGTAAATTGTTCTTGAAAAATTTATCATTGGAGCTCATGAAACCTCATATGCAATCGAGACTTCAGATAAAATCTTTACCTTTGCATATTAAATCGATTTTGGAAAATGTTTTGGGAAAACAGCCTCTTGCAGAAGCAGAAAGGACATCTACCGGTCATAAAGGTCGTTGCACGTTTTGTGGACGCGCTAAAAATAACTATACGACCATCAAGTGTTCCAAATGTAAAAAATGTGTTGCAAAAAACACAGTAAAATTGACGTTCAGTGTGACACATGTGCAAAAGAAAAACAAATTTTCGATTCCGACTAAAAATTATATTTACTTTTTGGTTTGTGACTATTTTTCGAATATAAACCATGATTTTTGACAGAAAAAATGGATTAAATATAATTTTGTTTATTTTATATTATCATTTTTTGTTATTATCTTATTGGAAATAAATATGTTTTGTATTGATATTCAATATATCTTTCATGGCGTACTGCGTACGCCGCGCGACATTTTACGGTAAAATCTGAGCGCGACTAACCAAGGGTTAACAGATGGGTGAAGGTCGACCTCTCTTCGTCTCTTAGACGAAATGCGTCTCATTGATTTGTTATTCTACATGGTTGCCGAAAAAATAGTGTACGCAACACGTTCGAAAACAGTTTTTTCAGACTCGCAGACGTCCAGGACTCGCTAACGCTTGTCCTAGATTTTGGTCTACTCGTCCAAAAATACAGTATTTTCCGGACTTGTTACGTAAATTACTATCATAGCAACGATAGCTATGGCAATAGTTTTTCCATAACTGAATTTAGCTGAACCATAATTAGATTTGGTAACCATGCACTTCTGCAAAATGGAAATAGGGTTTACTCTTCACCCTAACAACGGTTATCATGCAAACCTTTTCTGCATAACTGATTTCAGCTAAACTAAAGCAGATAACTTGGCAACCACGCATTTCTGCACCATAGGAATCGGGCTTTTCTTTTCTTTGTTACCATAGCAACGGTTGTCATGGCAATAGTTTTTCCGTAACTGATTTCAGCTCAACGAAAATTGACACTTATTGACATCTGCTAAATGTGATAAAACCGTTGAAACAAAAATGATAAACGAACATAATATGTCCAGAACAACAACATCTTGGCCGACTGTGCATTTAGTGAAATCAATTTAAAATGACAGGTTCGATTTTTAATTGAGGTGTGAAATTTTCTTATTGTATACCACACAAGAGTAAATTATTCCTGGAAATTTTCTAAAATAATTCATCTTATGATATCATAATTGAAACCAGCCAAACCCAGCCTGAAAAGGTTTTCCTTGATGACATGTTTTTGCATAGTTTCAGATTTTCAATAATAATAATAATAATATAATTTATTTCGTTTGTTGAAAGGTACAGTTGTACAATAACAAAGAAAACGTCTAGAATATGGAATAAATGTAAATTAAATTTAAAACAAAAATACCAGTAGAGACATTGACCAAGTGAAAATAAACGATTGAGATTTTACATACGAATTATGAGAGAAATTCGTCTACAGAGTAGATATTCTTATTTATTAAATGGGTTTTCAATGATTTCTTGAATAAACTTATATTAGAGGCACTTTTAATATTCTGATCTAATTTATTGTAGACCTTGCAGCCAAGAAACAGGTGGCTTCTCTGAAACTTTTTTGTACGGTGTTGGCCTGGAACAAGCATATTTCTAGATCTTGTTTCGTGCAGATGATTTTCTCCATTACGAGCAAACTTATCTCTGTTCTGATAGACAAAAATACACAGCTCATATACATACAGGCCTGCTACAGTCAAAATTTTTAAACTTTTGAAAGTGTCTACATGAGACCCTCCATCCTAGACCTTCCAATATCCTAATTGCCATTTTTTGTAAAACAAAAACTCTTTCCCATAAGGCAGATGAACCCCAGTTAAGTATCCCATACCTCAAATGGCTATTGATGTTGGCATAATATAGACTTAACAATATAGATTTGCTACAGTGATTGGACATAAATCGCAATGCATAGCAGTTCTCACGTAGTTTTGCACAGAGACTATCAATATGTGTTTCCCAGCTCCATTTATTATCAATATTGACACCCAGTAATTTAGTTGTCTCTGATGCATCTACTCTTATATCCTCATTTTCAAAGATAGAGAGGGTTTCGGTTTGATTGCTCAAGGAAAAATTAACTAACACTGTTTTTTGTACATTTAAAGTTAGGTGGTTTTTTGCCGACCACAAAATAACTTTTTTATAGACAGTTTCAGTTGATCCCACAAGACTTTCGACATCCTTTTGTGATACTATAATATTTGTATCGTCAGCATACGTGATCACTTGGATCGTTGACAGGTTCTGTAAAAAGTGAATGAGATCATTTGCATATGTGAGAAACAGAAGGGTGCCCAATATGGAACCTTGAGGCACACCCTGTTAAATGCGTAGGGAAGGGCTCTGTATGTTTTGCATAACAACACTTTGATGTCTATTTGTTAAATAAGAGCGCATCAACTTCAAGGCTACTCCTCTTATCCCATACCTTTCCATTTTTGATAATAACAGCTCGTGTTTACCACAGTCAAAAGCTCGTGAAAAATCAATGAAAAGTCCACATATTTTAACCCTGCTATCAAGAGCCGTTACTATCTGTTCCTGAAAAGCTTTCAATGCCGTTTCTGTGCTCTTACCCAACGTAAAACCATGTTGATGGGGGGAAAGCATTTCATTTTTATTTAAAAATGACAGAAATTGGTTCTTTATAAATAACAAAATAATAATCATGTACTTTAAACAACAATAAGATGTCAAAACCATTACACTGAAATCTGTAACAAATTGCATAGAGCTTCAGTAAATGAAAAGTTACACAGTAAACACATAAAACAAGTAATATAATAGTTATTTATTGTATAAGTGTTTTAGATATCATTTTATTTGCGCAAGAATGTTTAAACGCGAGAGCGAAGCTAAAGAGTTTATTCACAATCACATTCATTTAGAATCAGAATCGCGGAAATTTTTCATCACAAAATGATTTGACGTTTTACAAAAATATCGGGAGGTGTTGAATGGTTGCTATATGTATTTTCGATTGTTTATCGACTTCATTTGTAAAAATTTGTGAAGTTGGTGAAAATAAGTAAAATGTGATTGATATTCAAGATTGTATGTAATTTCATTATTCCACTATTGGATAAAGTGATACTTTATATGGTTCATAAGTGTGGATAAAACTTCAATTATAGGGTGATTGTGGATAAAATAAATTATGAATAAAACACGAATACAGACGAACCACAAATATATCAATGTACAACAACAACCAAATAGACATTGGTCCCACGATCATCCTAGGAAAAGAATTCGAATGAGTAAAAATTATTTTGGGTAAAGAAGTTTTTGAGACCATTTTTGAAAATGAAAATATTATTATAGATTTTGCTGCCATTGCAACAAAAGAGTTTTTGATAAAACTTCTTCGTATGCTTTGCCGAAAGTAAATTGTTCCTAAATCTTGTAGAATGATTATGCTTCGATCTGTTGATCAAATCAAATCAAATTTTATTAGATCCGTTTTCCTATTATACAATGGATTGGACGTGTCTGGTGAGGTAAAACTCACACAATTACTATAAAGAAAATTACTTCTGGAGTACTAATTTACAGGTTAAAATATCATGTACACAGACAAAATAGAGTATATATATTATTATAAAATTTTAATAAACCATAATATATTGTCTATTTAATATTGTTTTGATTTTATATCATTTTTAAATAATCTCAGGGTTCGCCAATTCAAAGTTCATGAAATGTATTATCACTATTATTGTTTCGATTTTGGAGACTTCTATGCAAAGTTAATACTCTACCTTGTTTTCCAGTGGAGTATTTCTTTGCATCCCAGGGGGATTCTTTGGGTACCAGCTTCAAAGTTAAAAAAAATTCAGTAGTTTCAATTTTGTTCCAGCAAGAAAAACACAGGAAATTTCAATAATAATAAAAAAAACATTTTAATAATCACAAGTGTGAAATGCTTCATTCATGAAGTTGATGACATTCAGCCTGATCGAAATTTATAATGATATGATGATATGAAATAAAATATAGATAAACTACAACCTAACCTTATTCCTATGCGCATGTCCAAGACATTGTTGTGGTGAAGCCACTTTATTTTAACATGTTTGGGTTGGCAATTGTGAATTTTCCACTAACCTATCTCAACTAAATCTACTGTTCCGTGATTCCATCGTTAGTGTCACTGACCTCGCGTTTGTTTTCAAAGATCACTTGATACAAAGAGTAAATAACACTCCCGAAATTGTTCGAATGAATTGGAAAATGTTTATGGAATCGAAGAAGAATATATGCATATATTATGTTCAGTTTACGTTGCAACGATTTATGATAAAGGCCTTTACCTGTGTGTGTTGGTGTTTGGGTGTTTCTCTATCATCTCCTGACGTTCAACGTGGATTCCATCTTGGCTGCTGGGACATGAGAATTTTGCATTCCCAATAGAATGTCTATTTAGATTTTTCACAAGGTAATCGTCCTTTGAAACTATTCGTAGCACTTGGGATTGTCTTTTCACTTATACTCATACACATAAAGAAAAACTGGATACTTATTTTAGTAAATTTTTTCTTTTTTTTGTTCCTCGAAAATTTTACAACCTTTCTGCTTTCAATATCATTTCCGAGTCCCTGTTTACAAAAAAAATATCTGACTATCCGAGTATCCTAGCAACAATACCAAGATTCTATCAACTAATGACTTTAACAATTATTTATTAAATGAAAACTAATTCTAAGTAAATAACAAGGATATTTTAAATTAGTTTGAAATTTCTAGATTCTTATTCTGAGTCTCAAATTAGGCTTTATCATTTTCATTTATGTGAATTTCCTAAAGCATCACTTCATGTTCAGAAATAAGTGAATGTCATACTTCCTTGGTGTTGTCGGTTATTTAAACTCATTTGAAAATTACTTATTGTTTATATAATTCTCCTGAGTAAGTATTTCTATGATTTAATTACAATTCATACTAATATCTTTTCATTTACTTTCGTATTGTGAATTCCTTGCTTTCATCAATTTAAAATCCCCTGAATTATGTTTGACAGTTGTTATGTCATCGGTTGAGTGTGGTGTTACTGATATTATACAGGGTACTTGAAACATTCTCCGATATTGACTTGGAGAATTTCCTCTGAGATGCAAAATTTTTATCTGAATCTTAAATATGCTCTTATTTTTAAACTTGTGGATTATAAAATCATGACAATATATATACATATATGGATGGAACACTAATATCACTTAATGGCATATAAAGACAAATATATAACACATCTTGATATAAATATAAAAATATAAGACACATTAAACACTATGAACTCAGCTAATACTGCTAGAGAGGAAGTCATCAAACTCCCCCAAGCTATAAAAACAATGATATATTAAGATTTTCTTTAACCTACCTACCTTTGAACATTTCGTACGTATTACTATTTTTTATATTATCAGGGATCCTGTTAAAGTAAGACGCTCCAGTCATCAGAGGTGATTTTTTGTGGAATGTGTGGTTCGCTTTTGCAACAAGTCGTTTCTATGTCTTGTGTTATAATTGTGGATATTAGAATTTTTTGAAGGTTTTTTTCGGTTTTGGTAAATATGGCTCAATAATTTATATACGTAAATAGAAGTAACAGTAAGAATTTTTTGGTTTTTGTATACATCTCTACATGAGGTCTGAAAAGGTAGGTCGCAATATTCTTTTTTGTAATACAAATACCCTTTGAATATCACGCCCTTGCCCCCATGCTATGATACTATAGGAAATCGCAGAGTAAGCATATGAATAATAAACATTCAGTAAAGTATCCCTATCTAGCATGGATCTCAAATCAGTCAATAGATAGAAACACTGGTTAATTTTTTTAGAGACACTATTGATTTATTCCTTCCAAGATAGATTACAGTCGAATATGGTTCCAAGAAATTTTGCAGACTTCGATGTACTGATTAAAATGTTATTTAATGATAGCGAGAAATTTGATGGTGATTTTTGAGCTACATGGTATTCAATGCAAACCGTTTTCGAGACATTCAACATTAATCTGTTACAATAGCACCAATTTTTGAATTGGTTTATTGTTTTGGTAAGTTTATCTGAAAGTGCAAGTTTTGAGTGATCTGATATTATTGTGCATGTGTCGGCTGCATACATAAGAACTTTTGCCTCAGTTAGACATTTAGGAAGATCGTTAATGAATATAAGAAAAATTAATGGACCAAGGACACTGCCCTGAGGGGTTCCAAGATCAATATTGAATTCATTTGAAAAAACATCATCAATTTTCACTATAATCTTACGGCTTTCGAGGAACGAGAGAAACCAGTCATTAAGGCAGCCACGAATACCCAACTTATCTAGTTTTTCTGAGACGAAAGACCTTTCAACTGTATCAAATGCCCTTGTTAAGTCGAATAATACTGATACCACATATTCACCTTGATCCATTCTTTCAAAAATAGTTTGAGTGTACTCAGCCACACTAGATTCAGTGGAGAAGCCATTTCGGTTGATTGTTTGTTATTAAATTGAAAGAACTCAGATACGCTTCCATTCTCCAAGCAACCACTTTTTCAATTATTATAGAGAAAATACTAAGTAATGAAATTGGTCGGTAATTTTCTGCATTACCAGGATCACCTTTTTTGTACAATAAAATAACAGAGGCAATTTTGATGCTAAACAATGAAAGATTCTTGTGAACATAGCACGATATTGCGTATGTGTAAGTATCTACAACTGTTGAAATTTCATTATTTCTATAAGAATCCCTGCATGAGGGTCCCCAGGGAAGATTACAGAGGATTGTTATTGCGGATTTTTGTGTGAAATTTATATTTTGAACAACTCATTATACCATATCGAATTTGGGAGTGAAAATAGGAGCTGAACTATTAAATCAGAGTGGTAGGTTATCAATTCCACACAGTGTATTTTCCTGCATCAATAATCCTGGATTTATTCCCTATAACATAGGAGATATCCTACATGTGGAAGTTAAGCGAAAATATTCAGAGTTGTTACATAGTATACGTTGAACAAAAGTATGTTTTCAATCCCTGTTGAACAATATAAATGCACTGTTTCATCGAATATTCTCAAAGTAGTTTGAAGTTCATTTATTATGAATCCGCTTTGATTTCGTCTAACTGTCGGAGTGCCCGTTAGTATTGGAATGTTCAAAACTGAATCAAGCTTCTTTGTTACGTTTTGTATAAGGGCGAGCTAGAAGTGAGGTAGTTTCTGTAACGGTTTGTCTCTGTCGGTGCTTTTGATGATTAACCAGGAGCAATCCGGAGTTGTAGATCTTTAATGGGTTGAAAACTCAATAGATAGATCCCTATATGAATCGTATCTCTGCCTATTCGTAATGAACTTCAGCCTTTGACAACAAAGATAATCAGAGAACTAATAATATTCTGAAATTATGGTTTTTGCAAAAAGTTGTAGTGCATTAGTTATCATTAGGAATATTGAACGTATTTTATAGTCTTACTCACTTTGAGAAATCAGTACATAATGCAACGAAGCATGTTTTCGAGGCTCTGTCTCTAGATCAGTTGGTGTCCTGACTTGCTCATTTTCATCAGTAGGGTAAAAGTGGGATAGACGCCGCACTTTTTGAAAAAAAATTGTCACAACTCTATTTAATTTTTTTTACTGAAACAAAATCAACAAAATAAACTTTAACGTTTTTGTAACACATTCCACTACATTAAAACTGAAACACATTTCTTATATAATGGGGAAATTTTTTTTAAAAAATTGGAATTCTAGGCGTCTCTCACACCAGGTAGGGAGAGTTGCCGTGGCTAGAAGGGAGAGATGCCACAACGTGTTTTTCGTAGGGTATAGATGCCTACTGCGTTTTTCTCAGTTCTTCACGTCGACAAATATTACATACGTTGGAATGCATTGTGCAGGTCTCGTGTAACCATTTTAGGCATTTTATACATTGAATTCGGTCTACTTTTTGTATTGTTTTGTTATATTGCTCAAAACATTCTACGCAGCGGCAATCATCATCACTGACTGAATCCGATAAGACCTCATCATCACTGGCTGAATCTGATAAGAATTCTTCATCACTGTTGTCATAGTTTGCTTTCTTATTCGACTTTGACAACTGTGCAACTTGTTTCTGTTTTCGTTTTTCTTGTATTTTTTGGTTGTCTTTCACTAATGGTTTTTTCTTCTTCTTGTCTTTTTCCTTCGTCTCCTCTTGTTTGGCCTTTTTTAAAGATATATTTTGTTGTGATGTTACAACCGTTGCTGATTGTTTTCTTTTATTGAATGACAACGGTATCACTGGTACTGGTCTTATTTCCTGCAACATTTTACCTGGTGTGATATCAGAAACAGTTGGCTCAGAGCTTGAAGTACTAGGTTGCGGCTCAGGGCTCTGTTCTCTGCCCCGAGCAGAGAGACCGTTGTTTACGCTTGATATATCTTCAATAGTATTATTTGCAATATTTTGCTTAGCTATGTCTGAAATAGCAAAGAAATGTTCGGGAATTGCGTTAGGATCAAAAGGAAAAATTCCAGTTCCTTTAAAGCCTGCAATTGAATTTGCTGGTATAGCAGCACGAACCAAAATTTCGCCTACCTCACGTCTAGACAGATTACGATTGGAATGGTTTAGCATCCAAATTCTGGCTTCTTGATTCCAGTACGTCTTGAGGGGACCAAAAAAGCTTCTATCTAATGGTTGCATAGCTTGGGTGCAATGACTAGGTAGGCAGAGTAGAATTATATCGTTTTGTTCTGCTACCTGTAACATTTCCACATCTGAGGTATGCGAAGAATGTCCGTCCATAATTAACAAGGTTTTTCCAACTGGCTTCCTAGGTATGAACTGCTTTTGGAGCCATTTTAAAAAGAGTTCTGAATTTATGAAAGATGATTTTCGATTCATATATATTGTAGGTCCAGCTGGCAAACCATTAGAAAACTCAGGTTTTTGGTTGACTCCTTTTATAATTAAAACTGGAGGCAAGAACATTCCTTCAGCGTTACAACATCCAATGACTGTAACGTTTTCGCCTCTCTCGCGAGATGTTAGAACATGCACATCTTTTGACCCTTTTGGAGCAATTACTTTACTTGGTTTATTAATAAGCTGGATACCAGCCTCATCCATATTAAATATGTTTGATGGCCGATTTAATAAATCATTTTCTCTTAAGACATTCTCCAACAGCTGGAAAAATTGATCTACCTCCTCGCGATTCATTCCTCGTGCCCTTGCTAAGGATAAACCCTCTGATTGTCTTATCGACAGTTCTGGATTTCTGTCCATAAAAGATTTAAACCAATGTGATCCAGCTTTAGTTCTTTCTTTGGAAAAGGTGTGCTGGAGACCAAGTTTTTCAGCTAAATTAAATGCCATTGATTTAATTGTACTCCTGTCTGGTGCAAAGCCAGCCTTGCCTAACTTTGTAATATGACTTGCCAGCTTTTTTTCATTTTCATAACCAAGAACTCCTGCAACGAAAAGGGGTTTGTAATTTGATTATTTTTTTCTTAATCAAAAATTTTGAATTGTACCTGCTGGACCAAGAGAACCTTTTCGCAATTTACCCGACTTCATTCTTCGGACGATGGTCCGTGCTGGTACCCCATATCTCCTTTCGGCTTCACGTTTGGAAATTTCTCCGGCTCTTACTTTTTCTATCGCCATTGCAAGCTGTTCTTCGGTCCATTGCGCTCGTGGTTTAGCAGTTAATTTTCGAATATATTTCCTTGGCATTTTATTTACAAATATACACCTACAATTAATAAATATTATTTATTTTTCAGAAATATTAAAATATAATTTGAGGCATCTCTCCCATCTACAAGATGCGGCTTCTCTCCTTTTAGATATGGAGAGACGCCGCACCCGTTTATTTAAAAAAATCACAAACATATCTGTAAACAAACGTACATAATATCATATAACGCTATTTGAAATAGATTTTGTAAATAAACAAGCGGTTTTATAGAAGGTTGAAAAAGCATCAACAAAATATTTTCTTATAATAAGCTGACGTACCGTTTTTATTCTGCTCTTACTTGGAATAGACCGAACGTAGATGGTCTCCCACTGTACTCATAACAAACACTGATTGAGGAATATTGTAGACTGTACCTAAAAATCCTTTCCCACTACTGGCTTACGAATCACGTGACATGCGGCATCTATACACCCGCGGCATCTATACACCCGCGGCATCTATACACCCGCGGCATCTATCCCACTTTTACCCTAATATCCCAAGAAAATCGATAATCGGGGATAATAACATACGTGCTTTAAAAATTACCGATAATTCTGAAATAAACGTGTTTTCAAGAAACTGTACGAGTTAATTTTTTCCATTGTCCCAAAGCATATTTTTTTTTAAACAAAGAAAAATTAAACGAGTGCAGTTTTTTCAAAAAAATACAGTTCTTCAGAATTATTTGGTTAATTTTTAAAGCACGAGTGATATTCGGTAGAAAATTTCAATAATACAAGAAGATTCATATTATTTATTGTTTTAGTTGATACAACAATTATGCTTGTAAATAATATTGTGAACATTTGTATTTGTCTTCTTTTCTTTGTGAGACTTTCCGGGGATGTTTATTTTTTTTAGTTGTTTCAAAGATTTTGAGCATGTCCTGTCATTCATCAGTCACTTCAGTTGAATTGTCACCTAGCCCGCTGAATTACAGCGATTATTTCACTTATGCTAAAATAGCGTGTTATGAATTGTTGAAATTTTTCTGTTGATGAATGAAAACATCATGTTTTCGACTTTGTAGTACGGCTCTTGATTGGCTACTGGATATGTATATGATGTGTTTTCGATTTTGTAGTTCAATTCCTGATTGGTTATTATCAAAACACAAACTCACCACTAGCAAGCTGCTATAATGACACAACACCAAAATTTGACCAAAACTAAATAAACACTCACTATTAATTCATATCAACTTCACAATTTTCGAAAAATTTTGCATACTCGTTGATTAATCAAATCACTAAATCAAAATGTTATCAAAACATAACCTCGAGCGAGAAGCAGTAGACTAGACATGCAATGACGAAACTACGAATATGACGCACTCTGTCATTGGTAACTGAAATGGAGGGATGTTTGAAATATCAAGTAAATGTTTTGTTAGTTGCATAATTTCAGAACTAAATGCGGGATTAATATTCCTAGTTAAATTAAATAGTAAATAAATAAAAATGGTTTCGATTTTATTCATGAAATAATCTGAACAAATACAACTCGTGTTATCGGCGATTATCGTTAATTCCTTCTCGGTTTCGAATCAAAATATGTTGCTTTAGGCAACCACACTCGCGCAAGCGCTCGTGTGGTTGCCAAGTAACATAATTTGATTCTCAAATTAAAAGGAATTGCTATTACGATAATCACCGATACATTTGTGGTATTACCTACAAAAATTTCCCTCATATTATGTAAACCAACCAATTGCCATCATTTTTTGAATTCAAACCAATGAGAAAAGGACTTTTCGAAAACACTGTCTCCAGCCATGGTATTTTCAAATCGGTGTTTCGCTTCTTCCTTATTAATACGTTTCCATTGTTACAACAATTTCTGTGAATAGAGAAACATAAGTTAGACGGTTCAACTCTTCAACTGACATTAAAACACATGATGAACCGTTTCTGCAATACGCAATTAGTCCATAATAATTTAATGTATTCGTGATATTGTGTGATCGAATATCCCTTCAAAATGCAGAATTTTCAAAAAATACTTTCACCTTGCCAGTCGCTCAAACTGTTTTACTGTACAAAACACCACTCGAGCTAGCTCTCGTGGTGTTTCTTAGCAACACAGTTTTCGTGACAGCAAGGTGAAAGTATTTTTTGAAAATTCAGCATTTTGTCGGGGTATTACTACTGACAATTTTCCTCATATTATAAGAAGCAATCGAATGCCATAATTTTTTGAATTCAATCCAATGAGAAAAGGACTCTTCGAAAACACCGTCTCCAGCCCATGGTATTTTGAAATCAGTGTTTCGCCTCTTCCTTATTTATACGTTTCAATAATTTCACATTGATTGTTGTATCAATGTGAATTTAGAAGTGTCGGTTTGACGGTTCAACTCTTCAACTGCCATTAATGACACCAGATGAACCGTTTCTGAAATACACATAATAATTATTCATGAAATTTTTTGATCGAATATCCCTTCAAAATGCAGAATTTTCAAAATACACACATCGCCAAAATTATTGGACCCCCCTATGTTTGTCGAAATGAGACGCTATTATTACAAGTCAAGAAGTGTATGCCAAAATGCATTTAATTTAGTTAAGCAATCAATGCAAAGTGGCTGAACTTAATTTCAACTGAAGCAAAAAAAAATACAAACGAAATATATTGCATAAGAAAATGATTACAATAATCTGAAATCTAGTAGAAAATCACTTCAGAGGGAAATAAAAAACGCTTCAATAGTCGGTGTGTCCTCCCCTATTCTGTAGTAAAGTGTTAACTCGCCTGTGCATGGAAACAATAAGGGCGTTAATGGTATCCATTGGTATGTTGTTCCATTCTTCTTGGGCCGCGAGGGTAAGTTCTTGAAGGGTGCTAGGGGGATTAATTCTGTTTTATATTGCTCGTTTGACGAAATCCCACATGTGCTCGATGGGATTCATGCCTGCGAATTTGCTGGCCACGGTAATCTTTGAATATTCTCAATCTCCAGTGCATTTTGTACTCTTCTCGTGCGATGGGGCCTAGCATTGTCATCCATAAAAATAAAATTGGCTCCAATTTCATGTCGGAGAGGATGAATAATGGGTTCAATAATGTTTCGAAGATATCTATCCACTGTCATAGTGTCTGGAATGGGAATAAGCTGTGTACGACGACCATGCATTATGCCTCCCCAAAACATTACTGATCCTCCTTGGTATGGAACGACTTCTCTGGCAAAAGATAGTCTTTCTTGTCGCCCTGGCCCTCTCCAAACTCTGTGTCGCCGATTATCACTAACCAAACTAATTCTGGTTTCGTCCGAAAAAAGGACATTTTGCCACTGAGCTAAAAGCCAGTTTCTGTGTTCTTGTGCCCACTGTAGACGAGCGGCTATGTGTCTGGGAAGTAACCTGGGTACTCTTAATGGCCTCCTGGATCGCAAATTGGCTCTAGCAATTCTCCGCCGTATGGTGGTAATGGAAATTAATCGATCGAACGTTCTTCGCAAATGAGTTCGGACAGCTGAGACTGTTATGGTTCGATTCCGACGTACATATCCTGCTAGATACCGATCTTCTCTGGCATTAGTTACCCTATGACGTCCAGTTCCACGTCTATAGTCAACGCTGTTAGTTTCCTGGTACAAATGCACTATTCGGATAACTGAAGCGCGTGGAATCGTTAGTCTATCCGCGATTTGATGATTCGACACACCCTCGTCATGCAAAGCCACTATTCTTGCTCTATTGAATACTGAAATTCTATTTCCAGACATAATTACAAAGAACTCAACAATCACTTGACAACGTTAAATCGATTTGAATCACTTTTTAAACATTGGTAGGTATCTAAAATTGTTTTTGTAAACATTTTTGGATGCCTAGCAACGGTGAAAGAAATAACAATTGAATGTACAAAAAACCAGCCATGATAAATATTTCGTTGTAAACTTTACGAGGGGGTCCAAGAAGTTTGGCGATGTGTGTACTTTCACCTTGCCAGTCGCTCAAACTGTGTTGCTGTACAACAAATGACTCATCTGTGATTATTCATGATGTACAAGCCTCTGATGAAGCTAGCCACTCGCGCCAGCGAAACGTTAGGAAGAAATTCCAAAAAACGACGGCATTCAAACCCGAGTGAACATTTTCTTATGTTTTCGACTCGCAACTGACATTTATCAATTTGTTATAAACATTTAAATAACAAAAAACGTGGTTTTTTAAATTGTTTTGTTTATAAAATGAAAACTAATAGAGCAATCTAGTTGCTCCAAAAAAAAGATCCTAGTTAATTGAAATGCGAACAAAATGGGATGTTTTACGACCGGGTCGGATCATTATCACCAGAGAAAAACTGGAAAAACCGAAAAATTTTGCGAAATTTTTATGAGATCACCATTTTTCAAGAAGTAGGATTGGCATTTCTCATGAAAGTATTGAATCATGTATACTTTATGTGTGCACAAAACAGGCGCTGTCAGATCGTTAGTTTTAGCAAACATGCAATATAAATTTTTTTTGCAGCGTGCCTGGATGCTCTAGTGATGACCCGATTTCAATTTCTCAAATTATGAAAGTAGAAGTATAGTACTACAAAACATATATCCTTATTTTGCGCTAGAATGGTGCGAAATGAGTGAAACATGCATGCAAACATGAGTGAAAACGGCCGAGCCAGCGTTAGCTGCCGAATAGTAGGAGAGTCCGGGAGATGAGGGGAATTCTTCTAATGAACATGTTACCTGATAATACGCTTCTCCTCATCTCCCGCTCTCTCCTTTCTCTTGACCTCTTCCACCAGCTCAGCCGTTTTCAGTCATGTTTGCAAGCATTTTTCACCCATTTCGCAGCATTTGAGTGCAAAATTAAAATATGCGTTTCGTGGTACTGTACTTCTACTTTCAAAATCTGTTTTAGAAATTGAAATCAGACTATAACTTGAGCATCCAGGCACGCTGCAAGATGGTGCACAAGAAAATTCGAATTGCAATTGTGCCAAAAGTAATCCGGGAGAGCATGTTTTGTGCACACACAAAATACACATGAGTCAATACTTCCATGAGGAAGGCCAACCCTATTCCTTGAAAAATGGCGGAGTTGTTCGTTTAAAAAAAAAATCGTAAAATTTCCTGGTTTTCCTTCGTTACTAATGATCTGATCGAGTCGTAAAATATTTCATTTTGTTCGTATATCAAGTACCCAGAATTCTTTCCATTAGAGCAGCCAGATATTAGTTTTCATTTTATAAGCATAACAATTTAAAAAAAACAGGTTTTTTGTTATTTAAATGTTTATAATGAATTAATAAATGACAGTTGCGAGTCGAAAACATATCAAGTCTTCCATGTGATGGCATGGTTACTAGTATTTTTGGAAATAATGCTCTATTGATTGACCTACGAGGATGTATTGATATCTAGTTAGCCTAGACCAGTTCCCTGCATAAACAAAATATTGCGTTATCATAGCAACGAACAATAACTTATTAGAAGTGTCAGTGTAAACTTTGACTTCAAAAAAGTAAACCAGAATAAATTAAAAGAAAAAATATGTCCACCGAAATTGTGAAAATCGAAAAATTGGAGTATCGAGCCATCATCAAGTACCTGTATTTAAAAGGGTTAAGAGGTAAGCAGATTTACGAAGATATGCCTAATACCCTTGGTGATCAATGTCCTTCGTATGCGACCGTGAAAAATTGGACTGCAAGCTTCAAAAGAGGCAAATTTTCCATTGATCAATCGGGAAGGCCAGTTTCTGTGTCAGTCCCGAAAATATCGATGCCGTTCATGACATGATTTTAACAGACCGTTGAATTGGGCTAAAGCGGATATCTGAAGCACTGAATATTTCATACGAAAGCGTTCATCATATAGTTCACGTCAATTTGAACATGAAAAAAATTGCTGCAAAATGGATCCCCAAATGTTTGAATGTTGACCAAAAGCGTGCAAGGGTAGTAGCATCGCATTCGATCTGTGCTCGATTTGAAAACGATGTAGACTTCTCAAATAAAAAAGTTGGGGTCCGCTGGGGGGCAATCGTAGATAATACAACTTCCTAAGAGGTCGTTGTATAACAAGTAGGTGAACAGTTTCATTATCGTAGGAACCTAGCTCTACTGCAAATGAACTGATGTATTATTCCTGTAACACGAGTCTCTGTTGATATGATATAATTTTCATAAACACAAAGTAGATAAATATGAATATACACTTTTCCAGTGCTAGTAAAATGTTGACCTGACATTATACAAAAGTGAATTATCAAATGTTCAAAGCACTTGCTGTACGTAAACCATATTATAGCTACAAGTTCATGCGTTCAGAATACTCATTTTTTAGAGACAAAACGTAATTTTTCTCTAATATAGGTATTAATTTCCTTACCACAATCGAAAAAAAGTCAGGAAAATGTTTTACTTGGACCATTATTGTCCGTGCAGTATTCCACTCGTATCGATTACATTGTATTGTTGAACAACATTGTACAACAATTTGTAATAACTCATTGTTTTATTAATATTTACCAATATCGATAAACGAATATTGTCTTCATATTGTTCCGACATATAGAATAAAAATAGCAATTTTATCATATACATTCTGGTAATCCCAATATTTTTCCCTTTTCGATTATAGGAATGAAAAGCTGTACTGTATATTCAAATTCAATTGCACTTTGGTTGAATATAAATTTGCCAATATTGAACAAATAAAATCAACCTATATTGGGTCACTATTGGTTTGATAATATCCACCAAAGTTCACAAAATAATGTGGGCCTCATATTATTTCCAACATCTAGAATGAATAAAGCAACCTTAAAATCTCTCTCATATCGATTCTAAGGACTAATAATACTGGATCAGTATCACAAAATTAATTTTTTTTTCGCCAGTTCTTCGTTTCACACATTTTGCCAATAAGTTCACAATATTGTACCATTATTCTCCCAATATCGGTGTGCTACTTGGGTTGTGGTGAGGAATCTCGTATCCAGACAGTGTTTTCGTAGTTTTTCTGTAGTTATCTACAGAGGTGAGTTGAATTTAAATCCCCTTTGTCGAATAGTTGGCCTTTGAAATTTGCAGATTGCAGGGACATCTCTTTCAATATATGCGAATGGTAGTTGGTGGAATCACAGCCCCTTTGGACCCAAGTAACTGCGGCTGCAATTAATGACAGTACCTAGATAATCAGTTGCTTGATCCCTGTACTGGACCATTAGTTTTACCAACAACAACCGTTTTCTGACATCCCCCACCTTGTCTTCTCATGCTTGAAATGTGTCCCTTTGCAAATATCTATATTCATTTATCAAAAACAACCACAGAAAGAACAAATCTCCAATCCAAAAAATCGAAATCTTATCTAAGCTGATAACATTTCCATCAAGTACACTCGCAGGCAAATATATTGCATATTTTATTTCAAGTCTTGATTCCATGTTTATTTTTATTTGTCTGAATCGTTATGCAGTTTTCAATCCTAAATGGTTTATGCTAGAGTATTCAACGTATATTGATTGCCAAATGGAGTAATTATGATTGATTTTTTGAATAAGAGTAGAACAAAAACTGGAGATTACTATTCGACATTACTGACCACTCTACGGGAAAAAATTATAGAGAAAAGACGCGGAAAGCTATCCAAAGGTGTTTTGTTTTTGCAGGACAACGCCCCTGCACACAAATCTCATGTTGCCATGCAAAAAATTCGTGATTTAGGGTTTGAATCACTAGAACACCCCCCTTATTCACCAGATTTGGCTCCGTCCGACTATCATCTCTTTCCTCAACTAAAAAAAAGTTCAAAAGGTCGTAAATTTTCTTCCAACGAGGAGGTAATAAGAGCTGTGGAGGTCTGGTTTGCAGAGCAAGAAGAAACATTTTTTTTGAAAGGTCTAGAGACATTGCAGGTTCGCTGTAATAAATGTATCCAATTAAGAGGAGAATATATTGAGTAATAAAATATTTTGACATCGAAATTTTGTTTGGTTCTATAGTAGGCTAAGAATATTTCAATATATCCTCGTAGATGGGTACTTGGGAAATATTTAATAAGTCAACCTGTTCATTCACAGTCATCTTTATGTGTTACATCAGGAAATCTACTCAATTTCCTCTTGATCGCTATTCGTGAGAGCTTTCTTGAGAAAAATACCGGTTCCGATTGCGCCAAGACTCGGAAAACTTGCATGGAAACTGTCCGTAGGGAAATCTCCACCCAAACTATCCAGAAAACTACTTATAAAATATACATAATACATCAACTCTTCGAATTATTGAAATGTTGCATTAAAAGCATTGCCATGACCGGAAACTAGATGAATAAGGTATAAAGGATAATGCAATATCCATGTCTAATTGGGTAATTAGCAGCAAACTGCACAAGCAAAAAGAAAATGCTCTTAGAATGTATAGAGACAAGGAGCTGAACAGGAGTAGAGAGAGAGAGAGAGAGATATATACTTTATTGTCATCAAGAAAAAAAAACATTCTTATGGACAAAATGCTGACTTAAATCTAAAAATTATATCTATAGGTATATAACGTGGACATGACATGACATTGAGAGAACAACAAAACAAAACAGTAAACATATATGATTGTAAAGTTAGGAGTATAAAGAAAATTAGAGGAGTCAGAGGTTAAAATTTGTCAGAATAAAATTCTTCCAGACTATAGTAAGGTCGATCACTTAATATCACTTGCACAGCCTTTCTGAAATGGTCGGTGTTGCTAATATTCCTTATATGCTCTGGTAAATGATTGAACATCTTGCAACCATTGTAAATAAGTGAGTCCTTCACTAGGATTGAATTTGGCCTTGGTAGGTTAATATTATTTTGTTTGCGTATAGAGTAATAGGAAGGAGTACCATTGAATTGGTTAAAGTGTTTTTTTATTAAGCATACTGTTTCATGGATGAAGATGGCGAAGACAGTGTGTATTTTATGGGATACAAACAATGGTTTACAGGGATCGCGTGTCTTTGCTGTAGATAAGTATCTAATTGCCCGTTTCTGCAAGATGAGTGTGTTTTGCAGGTGAGTTTTATTGCATACTCCCCAAAATGGGATTCCGTATCTTAGGTGGGACTCTATCAAGGCATAGTAAGTTGTTTTTCCTGTTGAGAGTCCTAGCTCTTTTGTAACACGTCTCACAGCATAACATCCAGAAGCTAATTTTTTGTTTAAGTTGCAAACATGTTGTTCAAATTTCAGTTTACTATCGATGAATATGCCCAAAAATTTGGTGTTATCACGGCTCTCGATATAAATATTATCCAATTTGATATTGTTTATTTCACACTTGAAAGAGATTAGGTTGGTTTTTGTTACGTTCAAGATCAGACGATTTGAATTACACCACTGTTTTAAAGTTTTTGTATCAGTAAGGATTTTTTCCTGCAGAGAGTTTGTGTTCTTGTCTTGCCATAAAATAGTTGTGTCGTCCGCAAAAACTGTGAACTTTCCTGATATGTTTATTCCAAGCAGATCATTAATATATAATAAAAATAGAGTGGGGCCCAATATGGATCCTTGTGGTACACCACAATTTACAGGTGCCGTAGCTGACAAGGTTGTTGTTTTCCCTATTTGGTAACGATCGGTTAAATATGATTTCATCCAGTCGAAAACTACACCTCTGAATCCGTAGTGGTGAAGCTTAGCCAACAGTATCTCATGATCAACGCAGTCAAATGCTTTTGAGAGATCGCAAAAGACTGCCGCAACAGCTTCACCACTATTGATATTTGTATATACTCCCTGTAGGAAAGAGAAGATGGCATCACTGGTATTTTTTCTCTCCTGAAAACCGTACTGATTTGGCGAGATTATGTTATATTTTAAAGAGTATTTTGTAATTCTATTTTTAACTAATTTTTCTATGATTTTAGCTAGAGTGGGTGGAGTTATTTCGGATTTATTTTTGCTCTGCTTTCCTCTTAATTAATTTATTATACTCCAGCTAGCTTTAGATTTGTTATCAGATTCATTTATTTTATTTATATAATAGCTTTCCTTAGCTGTTTTGATTAATGCTCTAGTATAGAATTGATTTTGGCAATATGAATAGAACAGTGGAAGCGTTGGAAGGGTTGGAAGTTTTCAAATCAGTTTATTTAAATACATGATTTTAATCGCGATTTGAATCATGTAATTTTTTTTTAATTTAACTCATTGGCGAAATAAATATTCTGATGAGTTATAATTGAGAGATAATTGAAATATCCAGATTTAATTAAAGGTTCATTATATCAAAAAATGAAATTACTGTATTTAAATAACGGTTGAAAATTTTGCAGATTTTTCCATTTCTAATTATTTTCTGAGTTGAAAGTGGACTGAATCAAATATTGAGAAGATTCTCTTAACCGATGTGGAAGAAGCATCTACAGAAAATAAGTGTCTAATTATGAAGAACTCGTTTTGAATAATCGTTATAGTTTGTTGCTACTTCCACCAATCTATACATTGGCTTTATATTGCCATTTTTGCCAAAAAGTACTTGCAAACATTTCCTACAAATAATCAACAAATAGACAATATGGTGACAAGAGGAAGCAAACTTTTACGCATTCCACTACATAAAACAAGTCTATTTGAGAAGGGGCGGGCCTCCTCATTTCAAAAAAATCAATACCATGATTATTTTCAAAAAAACGTTGAAGGAATATTTGACTGTTAATTCCTTTTATTCACTGGACGAATTTTTTAATTTCTGTAAAATGTAATGTATGGCTAATTTTATTTACATGTGGTTTTTTTATACAGTCTCATTAATGTATTCTGTAAATGTTCGTATCTGTATTTGTATTCTTGCATATTAATTCCAAGGATTTGTTATATGTGCGTGTATATTTAAATATATATATATATATATATATATTTATATAAGTATTTTTATCAAAACTAAATGTATATGACGTTGCTGATGTTTCATAGGAAATTCATGGCAATAAATAAATTATTATTATTATTATTATATTCTGAAGACTATCCTGAAGGAAGATAATATCAGTGAAAGGTTCTCACCAGACAATTTTTTCATTACGAAAGGTACTAAATCACTATTTGGGTATAATTCTATAACAGCTTTCAAAGCAACTTTTTTCACCCACTGTTAGTGTTTACTGAGTTTTTTTGGGTCAAGATGATATGCCAACAAATGATAATAATGAAAGTATTGTCAGGTAATCTTCGAATATTCTTTTTAAGACCCTAAATTGTAAAAATTGGTTTTTGCCAGAACCCTCGCTGTTACATTGGTTTGTATCTAACAGTTATATCAGAATTCCAAGACTATTTTGATGATATGGCAATCTAGAAACATCATGTTTCCTGAATATAATCAAGTTTCAACGATAATGCTGCATGAGTTTTCACTTTGCACATAAACTTTTGGACCCTTTAATTTTACGCACTATTTTCAAGTTTAGTGTGTAGCGTGTAGATTTTACTTTAGACGAATTAAGAATTTCAATTTTTATTTCTGGTTTGTCAAGAGATAACAACAACAGTTATTCACGAATTTATCAAATACTAATTCTGAGAATTTGAATATACTTAAAGACTTGGAGAGGTTCGGAGAACATATCAACCAGTTTTCTTCTCTCTCCAATTTAGCGCAATAGAACCAATTAAACGGACTTGTCAAATAAACTCTGGCTTTACAAGGTACACACTGTAAATTGATTATCCAAGTAGTCAAGAAGAATAGCAATTCTTCATAAAAGCGTTGTAGTTGGATAAGAAGAAAATATCTTCATGCGCATTGTTGAATTTTTTTTTGCGTTGTTCTACAGATGAGAGTCAGTTGAGTAACTCAAAGTCGTTCGAATATTGTTGGTTAAAATCTCTACGTTCCAGAGACTCTTTTTTGTTTCGTTTACTTCGTTTTTTAAAATTCAGTGCCAAATTCTGATAGAAGGAAGAGTGTCATCATATGTCATTCTCTTTCCATACATCACAGTGTAACGATTTGACAGATCGTCCACTCTAGAGGTTGTTGATGATTCATGGGAATTTTATCATTTTCCATGACAGGAATTTTAACTGACGATTCTATTATTCGATTATCTATGAGAGTGGTGGGGAGATTGTCAACTGAATTGAGCGAGGTAATGGAGGGACTTCCGGCTTTACTTTGATCTGAGCTAATGTGTGGAAAACTTGTGGGGTTTGGAGAATTTTATTTCCTCATCTACCTTTTTTGGATTTTGTTATAGTCCCCTTATAAAGATTGCACCATATACAGTCGATGTCAGCGAACTATTCTGGATTTTCTCTCCTTCCATTTTTACCTGAGATTTTACCTAGAGTACACCAATCAGGTATTTATAAAATCATTATTTTCCACCATTGCCATAACCTTTACTTTGGAAAATGAAGATTCATGATTGTAAAGCGGGACGGAGATTGGCAGGGATACATCGAAAGGCTGACAAAATATAATAGAGAAATAAGGAAAGCCAAGAGGAACAGCTTCAGGAGCTTTTGTGAGACAATCACATCAAGCCCCGCAGCAGCCAGATTGCACAAAACTATGGCGAGCGGCAGAGAGCAAGGACCAATGTCCCTCAGAAGAACAGATGGCAGCTACACAGAGGATGAAGAGCAACGAGCTCTCCTCTTACTGGAGACGCACTTTACAGGTAGCTTACCATTTGAACCCGGAAGATCACTGGAAGAACCAGGTAGAGCCAGACGAGAAGACTGGGATGTAGCAAAAACCATATGCACTCCCCAAAGAGTGAAATGGGCAATTGACTCCTTCCAACCATTCAAGTCACCCGGAATTGATGGTACTTTTGCGGCCCTTTTACAAAAAGAGCAAACGGAACTAATGCCATTCATTATCAAAGCAGCCAGATTCAGTCTGGCGCTCGGGTACATACCGAGCGACTGGAGGAGAGCACGGGTAACCTTCATTCCCAAAGTAGGAAAGAAGGAACCAACCCTCCCGAAGTCATTTAGACCAATCTGTCTCTCATCCTTCTTACTGAAGACAGTGGAGAAGACGGTAGATAACTACATCAGAACCGAGATACTGGAGAGGGTGACATTACACCCCGGGCAGCATGCATACAGGGCGGGCAAATTAACGAAAACCGCTCTGTACGTGCTTACCGAAAGCATCCAGAGATCTCTCGATAAAGAATGGCTATATGCGCTTTCTTAGACATAGAGGAGGCATTTGACAACACCTCTCACGAAGCAATAAATAGGGCCATAACGAACAAGGAAGTAGACAGAACCACATCCAAATGGATGTGCCAAATGCTGGCTACAAGAACTGCTGAAACGAAAGTGGGCGATACCAGCTTTCGGATCAGCACAAGCAGGGGATGCCCACAAGGAGGGGTACTATCACCTCTGCTGTGGAGTCTCGTAGTAGACGAACTACTCGGAACACTTACCGGGAACGGAGTCACTTGCCTTGGATATGCTGACGACATAGTCATTATGGCCAAAGGCAAATTCGAAGGAACCCTCTGCGATCTCATAGAAAGGGAGCTAGAGACTACCAGAAGATGGTGCCTCTCTGTGGGATTGAGAATTAACTCATCAAAAACCACAATGGTAACATTCACTAGAAGAACAATGATTCAGCACTTAAGGACTGTTCGCCTCGACGGATCAGAATTAGGATGGCAGCAAGAGGTGAAGTATCTAGGACTAACCCTAGACTCAAAACTACTCTGGAACAGACACGTAGAAAAGATCGCTAACAAGGCAAAATCATCACTGATGGTGTGCAGGAACATTGCAGGAAAAACATGGGGCTGTAACCCATCAATACTGCGATGGATGTACACCATGATAGTGAGACCTATGATCACCTACGGAGCAGTAGTGTGGCACGGTAGAACCGAACTCGCCACAACAAAGAAAATCCTGGAGAAAGTACAAAGACCAGCATGTCTTTGCATAACAGGAGCAATAGGGTCAACTACAACAGCAGCAATAGAAGTCATTCTGGACCTCACTCCTCTCCATCTCATGGTGAGGAGAACTGCTTGGGGATCAAACCTGAGGTTGGCCAAAGTCGGACTCAAAGGGGCAGCACACAGTGTAAAGGGCTCAACCCCCACCGGAAGTTCACACGGTGCCGATCTCCCAACTGACGAAATTACCAGGAAATTTAGTTTCGAGAAATTTTTTCGAACGGAACTAAATACCAAGAAACAATGGAGCACAGAATCCATTCGAGCACTGGGTAAGAATACCATTACATGGTACACGTACGGGTCTAAAACTCCCGACGGAACTGGAGCAGGAGTATTTGGACCTCGTACCAAGTACTCCGAACCCATGGGACACTTCCCCAGCATTTTTCAAGCGGAAATTCACGCCATAGCAAGATGCACTCATTTCAACCTCGGCAGGAACTACCGGAACAAGGAAATTGCAATCCTCTCCGATAGTCAAGCAGCCATCAAAGCGTTGAGCTCATATAACATCAACTCGAAGATGGTCTGGGAATGCCTAGAAAAACTTAATGATCTAGGCAGGAACAACAAGGTGATCCTCCTCTGGGTGCCTGGGCACGTCGGAGTAGAGGGCAATGAACAAGCAGACACCCTGGCACGAAAAGGGGCATCAACGCCACTGATCGGGCCAGAACCATTCTGCGGACTTGGAAAATCTTACTTCCAAGAAGAACTCAATAAAACTGAAGAGTCAATGAGAGCAACATACTGGCAAAGACTTCCAGGGCTAAGGCAGGCCAAAGATCTCCTCGGCAATTTCAACCGAGCAAGATCGAAAACACTGATTAACCTCAGCAAAATTAGTCTAAAGACAATCACAGGATTTCTAACGGGGCATTGCAGACTCAAAGAACACCTAAGGAAGCTAGGCTGAGAGGAGGACAACACCTGCAGATTCTGTGGGGAACATCCAGAAACACCTCACCACATATTGATGGAGTGTTATGCTGTACACCACAAAAGATTAAATATACTGGGATCACACCAGCTGACTGTGGAAGAAATACCATAAATGGACCCCCTCAAAGTCCTAAAATTCCTGAAGGAATTGAGGCTTGAAGGGCTGCTGTAAACGAGAACACCTTGAGATACCTACCAATACCAAAAAGCTCTTACATGGTACCATGCAAAAGCGGATAAATCACGGTTCAGGGTAGTATATACATATCTAATATATAAAGTATAAAAAACATTCATTCTAATTATAACCATCATTTTCTTGAGATGGCACATGAAATCACTGAAAATTACTTTCGGAAATTATTGCCGTTTTCAACAGAACTAAAAGAGTTCTGGCGGTAAAAAGAAAATGGTTGTGAACCTTCTCATAACAAATCTGAAGAAGGTTTTTCTAGTACCTACCATTTTCGAAATATAAGCGAAAAATAGAGAAGTTATACTTTTTGCTGGGCTCAGTATAACTAGCGCTCATCGCAGGCTCTATGAGTTTTGTTAGTAAAAAAAGTGACCACAGAAGTCTGTCTCCAATCCATTTTCAAGTATTCGTTGATTGAAATGAATTTAATATAGGCTTCCTCTAAAGTGGATTATTTTTCTAATTGAACTGACAAAGTTTTATCAAAATGGGTCAACCGTTTTGAAAGTTCTCTATTATTGATATTTTCATTATAGGGTGTTAAAATTGAAGATAAGGTCTATCCTTGGATATTCACATTACAAGCTATGCCCAGGCGACATCCTATGCATAAAAATTAATCTGAATAATATTTTTATTTATATTTTGTAAAACTAAAATCACCTCATTATATAACCTGATAATGTTTGATATTCTTTGCTTTGTAATTTCGTGTACAAAATCTCGCAAAAGTATTTAGTTCACCTTCACCCTGACTTTGTCAACAACAATTTCATCTTCTGTGGGCAATAAAGTTTATCTTTTTCTTTTAATAAACAGGATTACCACCACTGAAAATCTCGATATCGTTGCATCGAAACTGGAAAATCTCGATATCCCTGAAACATTTCAGCGAGAAGCAATACGTTTCGAGGATAAAATCGTCGGAACATTTGGAATTATTGAAAGCCATGAAACTACACGGAAAGATAAGAGACAGAGATTTCGATACTCTGTAAGAACCGCATCCAATCTCGGAACAGACGGTGACATAAGAATTACAGGATATCGTCGGAGTAATAAAATTTAACGATGTTATAACAATGGTCGGGTTGCATTCGTTACTGCGACTCCAAGTGAGAGAATCGGAATTAACCGTTGCACACTGGATTCTTTTTGGATTGTCTGTGAAACATACGTCTAGAGGCTTTGTCGGAGTAATGCCAATGTACGTCGTGGAACCAGCTTTATTCCAGAAATAAGCATGTGGGATGCCCGATTGCCTTTTTACTGGCACTTCTTGCATATAGATTGTTTTGCTGGTCGGTTTTCGTTTGTCTGAAGTTGTCCACGATTTCCCAGCCGCGGTTTATGAAGTATACGCAAAATTTACGTACGATGTTGCCAAACATTCACAAATATCCCAGACAAGCTTTTCAAACTTTTGTAACGAAATGTAAAACATCGCGTTCCTTTTATAATTTCCATCTGGCATTATATCATAATTAAATAGATTTCTCATCTGATTGAGATAGTTCATTCCGGACATCTCATTCACATAGTTTGTTCCGATTATAGTTTGTTCCGATGTACCTAATTGTTCTGTGATGTGAAATGCAACATTACTGTATTGGCAACACTGCAGATAGAAAGAGCGAGAGGGAAGGCAATATCCTTTTTAGGAGCCCTTCATCGTTCATTTTTGAACGGCGTTGTTTGGTTATTTTGAGTTTCCCTTCGGGAAATGTATCTATTGATTTTCCACAACATGGAAATGAAAGGTCGTATATTTTATAACGATTAATTTGAATTCGATTCTTTGATCGAATCGATCTACCTACATATCGACTTTCTCTTCGGCAATTTTTCTTCAATTGTTTTAAATTCATTTTGACTTGGCTTCACGTACAGGTGAAACAAAGAAGGCCATATGAGCGTCACTAATAAAAAATTTCAACCTTAAATAATTTAATGTAATTCTGATATCTTATTAACATTTGAATAACGTTTCGTATCGTCTTTTGACTATAGTCGGTCTGAAAATGTGGAAATTTAACTAGTCTATAACAAAACTTTTATAAGTGATGATTCACATGTTTTGATTATTTCGATTAATTCTATTATTTTTGGACTTTGAATATCAATTAGACCTGTTTCTGTTCCTCCTTTATGATTTTCAGTGATACAAGTTTTCCCACAAGTTTTCCTGGAACGTTCAGAAAATATCAACCTGCTAGAAGTGTGAACAGTAAATAGGAGCTAAAGGCACTTCTCCTGAACCTGGTTGGTGATCTATGCCAAGGACTGATGGTCTGGTAGCTAGGAGTACGGAATTTGTGGGTGAGTCATTGCTTTCTTTTTTTTTAATTACAATCTGTAGAAGCTAGACTCACTCATGATTCTTCGAACTCTAGGTTCGATCTATTCTGGATCACTCACTACCCACGTTCAGATGGAAAGGCCTAGCCAAAGAAAAAATCTAATGCCCTAACAACCTTCCATTTGCTTTGTGAAATTTCATATCAAGGTACTTTTTCAGTACTCTATGTTTCTCCTCAGTCAAGAGATATACTCAAAACAACCAGCTGCTTGCATTGCAAAATTGTTAACGAGGAACTTTCTCAGTACACTTTCTCTTTTTCCTCAGTCTGCAGATATATCTTTAATTTATATTTGTCCAGGAAATTTCTCGTTACACTTTCCCGCTTCAATTTCTCGTTACACTTTATCTGTATACTTTATCGTTACACTTTTTCTTTCTCCTCAGTCTGTAGACATTCTATAATCATTTATCATCATCGATAAGAAAGATCAATAATTTGATATCCTTTTGCCAGTCTGAATGACTATTCAAATTTGAATATTTTATTCTTTAGTTTATTGAAAACAATATTTTCATGATAATTATTTTTCTCATGCTCGCTTGAGATTGGATGCTTCTCTAATTTTGTATGAGAAAATTCTAAATTTAAACTTTATCATAAGTTCTTGTGCTTCACACAACTTTAATCTTTAACACATTGTTTCACTCAGCAAATCTTAAGTTATTTTTTAGACAAATGCTATCTTTTTAAAAATATAAAATTTCACCAATTCTGTAACAAACTTTTAAGTAGATCTGTAAGTTGATTTGTCCTTGATTATTCTTATCGTACTTCGTCAATTTGAGACGAGATACTGGTTTGTGTTTATTTTCCACAGTGTAACCTCAGCATTCAAACACCTGAGCTTTAGGAAAGACTCTACAAACTTTATTCAGCTAGTAAAGTAGCCCCTGTCCCGAGACACCCTACAAGGTTCCTAAATCCAACGTTGAAGAAGAGCTCTGGAGTAAGTCTTCCTATCCCATCGCAAACACGGATCATCAAAAGTAAACAAACCAGTCATTTGTAAGCGATTATACTCTTTCCAACTTTGTGAACTCAAACCATCTCAATTGTAATATTTTTCAGAAACTTAGTCAGTCAAACCATTTTGATTATATAACAAATTCTTATTGTATCTTCAGATCTATGAACTTAAACAATTAAACTTGTGAAGAATTATTGTGAATATAGTGTTTTTAGAATTTTTTTGTTTTACTGTTGAGAAGCACAAAGTACATTCTTTGACAAAATCCGTGTTTTTGGTATTTTTATAAAAAAGAACCTGGTACCCATATAGTTACCTTGTATCTTTATTTTCTTTAATTTCGAGTATCTAATTTTTGTCAGAGGATCTATCTATTAAACTGGCAGATAACAAAACCCACGACCTCCCGTACCAATCTGAGCAACTCACAGGCACTACTGTATGAAATGAACAAGTAACTATTTAAAAAGTGTTCCTGGAGTTACACATTTTTGCTTATATCTTCGCTTTTATTGTTTTATTCATCCACTGAAATAAACACAATAGAGTACCAGATGAATACAAGGCCTCAAAATGATTTAAGGTTCGAGTAGAGAGATTTGAAGAGAAAAATTACAAGTTTAAAACATTTTAACGAATATTTTTCATATTATGTAAACGTGAGTAGTACAATTTTGTTGTGTGGCAATTTCTCGAGTGACTCTGTTTAGGAAAATCACGAGCCTGCAAGGCGAGCGACTTCTGATCAATGTCACAAGTTGAACTTTTTTAAGAAATTGTTGTTTTGTGCAGATTTTTTTATGTCAGCTGAGCGCTCTCGACTAGAACAGTCATCATCAGTGACCTGAAAGTAAGTAATGACTGAAGAAAGTTTGATTGAAGTATTGAACAATTTGAAAAAAATTTAAATTATTAACAGTGAGGTTACTCACTCGTCAGATTCACAAGAGCAGTAAAGGTATAAAAACATTTTGTGAGTTATGTCTAATAAATAATGCGAAATAAAATAAAATCAAAACATTCAACGATAAAAATCCATGGGCCAGGATTATCCTGGATGAAACAATTCAACTAGAACATTTCTATATCAATCAATCGACTTTATTTCCCCAAGAAACATTACATGTTTATGGAAGGGATCAGTTTTTTTAAATAACATGAATAAATAAGCACATAAAGATGTGATCAATAAATATAAAAAATATATAATCTCACAAAACAATTGCTCAAAATACAATGTGGTGAATATAAACACATTAATAAACATTGAAACATTATTTTATCAGTTTTCAACTCATATCAAGACTATTTCAAAGTTCTAGTGGTTAAATTCATTGAATAAATCACCTAAAAATTTCTTTTTTCAATTTGTTTTTGAATTTCTTCAACGAATTATAAGACTTCATTTCATCAGGTATCGAATTGTAACTGACTATACCATTATAAAAAACAGATTTTTTTTCCAAAATTTGTTCTAAAATTACTAGCAACTACAATTTTTTTTGTCTGGTATTATGAATGTAAATAGTATTCACTTCAGTAAAAACTAAATTTGAGGTTTTCACTTATTTTCTAATTGAATGGATGAAACAACAAATTTTCAGCTTGTAAATGGAGTTCAGATCTAGCGAACCATTTGGTTTGTATAAATTAATTGTTTGTTCCATATAATTCAATTTTTAGATAAATTTGAGTGTTTTATTTTGAAGTTTCCCAAAACAATTTAAAAAGCACTTACTTGCAGTACCCCATAAAGAAACCAGGTATTGAAGATGTGAATAAATCAGAGCGAAAAAAATTTTTAAGAAATTTCAACGGGATTTAGTTTCTTATTTTGAAAAGAATTCCGATCAGTGGTGCTATATTTTATTCCTGATTTTATCAAATATGTTTATTCCATGATAGTCTCTCATCTATATACAAGTCCAAAAATTTAATTATTCGCTGATAATTCATAGTTTTATCATTTGAAATCATTGTAAGAGTTGGAATATCCACCACCTTCTTTAAAATATTCATGAAAGAAGATTTGTTAAAATTTAGTGTCAATTTATGTTTTTATGTATATAGATGAATTTTGATGAAAATTAAGTGCAATTAAAGTGTGACATTGTGTGACAGGTTGACAATGACAAATGAAAATTATGGCATGTAGTGGATTCGAAAGTGAGCTTTGATTGAAAGGTTAATAAATGACAGTGAAAGTTCTGAAAATATCAGTCTGATGAGAACTTCAAATGATCAGATGTGTGTCAAGGTAAACCAAGTTTAATGATCATGTGATTAAAATTAAAGAAAAAAGTATTAATAGAATAATTGTTTAAACAGAAGTAAGAAAGGTAGCCAACCTTATTGGATTCAAATGGAGGTGACATGTAGATGGCGCCAGTGCTCCCGCATCCAAGTCATGTCGTGACTTCACTGAAACAAGCATTAAAATCAGGGGTCTTTGAAAAATTACGTCAAATATTCATGTTTGTAATTAATCACGCTAGATGACACTCGCGTTTGGGTCCAATAACGATTTCACGGGCATTAACTAACTATCTTACTTCTGTTTAGACAATGATAATATCATGAAACAAGTTTCTTAAGGTATCAAAACCAGAGGTGCGAAAATTTCTCAATCTAATGAGAACAACATCCGGTTTACCAAAGAAACAATTATGATTTTTTTATTCTCTAAATAGGAATGAAACTATAGTTCAAATGATTTTCACATAAAGAGGGTTTACAAAATTACAATTACAAAATTATGTGAAAATCATTTGAACTAGAGTTTCATTATATAGAGTATAATGGATTTTCATCAAGTATCGGCTATATCAATTCAAGATTTTTTAATTGTTATTGATTTTTTATCTAAAAATTGAGAATCATGTATAAGTCTGAGGAACCTCCCTAGTTCCAAGAGAATCAACTAGAGATACCAAAACGGAGAGCAACTACAACGAAAAAAAAAATTGAGAAAGAGGGGAAACAGATATAATAATAATAATAATAATAATATATGTATTTATTGACAGAAGAAAAAAAAATACTAAGTCATTGTAACAATAAAGGTCTGCCAATGGGATACAAGATTGGATCTCTCCATTCTTACTCTTGCACCTTACAAAAAAAAAATTAAAAAAATTTAAAAATAAAAAGAATATGTATGTATGAATAATTTCATTAACATAGAGTATCAGTTGGTTCGTAGCCAGTTTTTGACAAGCAGGAAAAATGTGTTTTTTTTTTAATGGTGTTGCTCGAATGCTATAGTTTGTTTAGGAAGCTTTGTTTGAGACAATATCTGAAATTGGCCAAAGATTTTGCTTGGAGGGAATGCAGAAAGTCGTTATATATTTCAGCTATTTTATAGGTGAATGATCTTTTAAACTGTTCAGCGGAATGTCTAACAATGTGGATTCTTTTACGTCTAATGTTGACATGGTGTACATCGGTCCTGTATTGAATTTTGTTATAGAGGTAGGGTGGTGTTTTAGTGGTGATAATTTTGTGATATAACACCGAGGTATGAAGCGTGCGTCTATCAGACATTTTCAACCATTTTGCTTTTTTCAGCGTGTGAGAAACTGGATCCCGTTTTTTAATTCCGTATGAAAATCTCAGACACGCGTTTTGATCTCTTTGAATTTTTTGCTGTTCGGTGATATTCAGAAAGTAATGATAAACCACATCGCAATGGTTGAAGGTAGACAATATTAGGGTGTCACAAAGAAGTAGCTTAGTTTTGGTACTCAGGGCATGTCTATGCGGATATAATACTTTCATCTTTCCGAACGCCTTCTGAATCAATAGAGATGTGTGTTTCTTGAACTTGAGCTATTGAGTCTATTGTTACTCCCAAGTTTTTCACTTGATTTACCACAGGCAGTTCTACGTCACCAACTTTAATGCCCAAACCACCAACTCTGGACCTAGTTCCATGACGACCGAATGTTATTACTGAGCACTTGGCAATGTTTATATCGAGTGCATGTTTTTTAGATATGTATTGCAATATGGGTTCGAGTGATGTCATTATAGAAAATAGAGTTATATAAATCATTGAAAAGGTGTGAACTGTAAGTTATTTGGTTGTTATTAATGAGCTAATTGAACATTTATTGTAGGCGACTATGGAGAGGGATGTATTAAGACCTATTTAAATTATCTTGGGTGTTGAGTCAAAAGTTATCGTTCATTCATTACTGTTGAGTCAAAAGTTATTTTTTTTCTTTGGTGTTTTGGCATCGACTGCTATGGTCATAAGCCATGTGTTATGGATAGGCCTTGTGACTAACTCCATGCGCCACCTTAGGAGCAGCACTGTTAATTGGAACGCAACAGTGAATCGTGCAGGACTCACCCCAGTCCAGCCACGAGATTTCAATAATTAAGAAGGTCAAATTGAATTTAAAAATCCCAGGCGCAACTGGGGCTCGAACTCCGGACCTTTCGACTCAGAGTCGGACGCTCTAACCACTGCGCCATGCCCCGACATGTCAAAAGTTATTGTTCAGCAATTCATTACTCCTATGTGAATCTTCAAGAAACTCCAATCTATTGTAATTTTTTTTAAACCTTTAGTGTTGACCGATATCTAATAGTTTATTGGCATTAAGATGTTCCGTTATACGACTCTCAAAGGTCTGCAAGTTCTACCAATGTAAGCTGCATCAGAATCCCCACAATTTAACTAGTATATACTTTTCTAAAGTTCATCAAGATCATCTTTTGTTTTGATATTGCCTTTTGATGCGACCGGCTGTTTTTTCAAAAATATTATCATTTAAGAAAGAGACTGAAACAAATTGTATGATAGTATCTATTTTAGGAAAGCTATGTATTGCTGTTTTTTATTTTTTGGATCAAAGTATTGATAATCTTAGGGCCAGTCTTTTCAGTTCCAGTTAAACTCCAGATTAATTAACTGATGGTTAGAATGTGATCCATCGAAACGTCATTTAAAGAATGTCATTCACCATCTTTCACAGCGAAGTGGTCGAGGTGTTAGAGCGTTTGGCTTCCACCCAGACGGTCCGGGTTCGATCCCCAGTCGTGTGTCACTGAGCTGAAGTGGTTCGGATTCCACTTTTATTTAAACTGTAGGTCCCGGATCTCCCTTGCTCGCACAAGCTTTGCTTTTGAGGGGTTTTCTCCGAAAACCTGGGAGTTTCGTAAAAACAATTTTTTTTTTTACAAATCTAAACTATTAGTTATCTATATATATAATCGTTTATTAGCGTTGCTAAGTAAAAAAAAGTACAATCATGGGTATAAAATACATTCACATAACTTAAAACTAAAGTAGTAGAAGTGGAAGAAATATTTTTGTATGATATTTTAACTATTAATAAATATATACTAAATATCGAGCTAAATATACAGACTATACATTTGTTTTGAGGTGAGTTATCACATTTTGTTTGAATACATTCACCGTTAAAGAAGATTTGATTGCTCGTGGGAGATTATTATATGTGCACATTGCTGTATCAAAAATACTTTTTTTTTTGTGCTGACTAGGTTTGTTGGAGCTATATGAATGTGACTTTTTTGTCGAGTGTTATAATTATGTATGTTATGTCTGAACTAGGTTTGCAGATAGGTATTCTGGGAGCTTATATTGTTCAGTAGTTTATATATAAACATTAATGTCTTGAGAATTATATATTTTTTGACACATAGCCAGTTTAGTTGTTCTTGCATATAGGATATGCTCACGTATCTATTACATCCCAGTAGTAAACGCATACATCTGTTTTGAAGAATTTGTAATTTATTCAAATCACCCTCTTGGCACATGAACAGAATTGAAGAACAATATTCGAAATGTGGCTTGATGATGCAATTATATATGAGGTGTTTTGTTGGTAGACTTACATTTTTGCTGATTCTATACATGAATCCGATTTTCTTGGATATTTTTTTGGATATACAGGGTGTATCTAAATAACACCGAAAAAATTAAAGGGGTGATTATGTGATGAAAATTAATGTGAGTGTTTGGTATAAAATTTTTTGAAAAAACCCTTCCCGGAAAAGTTACACCCCTTCGAAAATTAAAAAAAAAAGGTTTTTCTTTTTTATTTTCCCTGTATATCAAGCTAAAGACACGAAACTTGGTAAACATTATCTGTCAATAAGAGAACACTTTTTGAAATTTTTTCAACCCTGAAGTATGCTTAGAAGGGGTTGATTATTTCAACCCCTAAGATATTTTTTCTTACAACTTTTTTTAGATGAAAATTTTTTCTTTAAAAAAGTATGACTGAAAAGCCCAATTCATTGAATAACTTTTTTAACTCTACAAGTTTTTTCTAAAACTTGAGCATTTACAAGAAAAAAAATCTAATGCAATTATTTTCAAAAAGATGAGCTAACGCGAGTGTATTTTGCGTCAAGTCTAGTGGCCTGTGCTTTGCATAAAAACATTAATACTGACACTAGGATTGTGTAGTGTCATTTTCTGTCACCCATCTTATTGTTTCACAAGTTTTATGATTGTGTATTGTAGGAAATATTAGTTGATTGAAAATATGAATGCATATTCGAATTTGGAAATGGCAGATATGCATTTTACATACGGTCGTGCTAACGGTAATTCATTGGAAGCGCAAAGACTTTATGCTGAACAGTACCCACAGCGTAGACTACCCCATCATACTACGTTCACAACTATTCACCGACGCTTGCGGGAACGTGGTAATTTTGAAAAAAGAAGTTATGATTCTGGTCGTACTAGAGAAGTTAGAACTGCAGCTGTAGAAGAAGCCGTACTTAATTCAATTGAAGAATTCCCAGAAACTAGTACCAGGAGAATAGCTCGTGTCCTACATATAAGCCATTCCGTTGTTTTTAGAATTTTAAAAGAACAAATGTTGTATCCCTATCATCTTCAACGGGTGCAGGCGTTAATGATTCGAGATTTTTTACCCCGTGTGATTTTTTGTCAGTGGCTTATTAATATGATTGGCCAAGCACCACAGTTCTTAGGTAATATTTTATTTACTGACGAGGCGAGTTTCTCAAGAGACTGTATTAGAAATTTTCACAATAATCACCTTTGGGCTGACGAAAATCCTCATGTCTCTTTTGAAGGAAATCATCAGTATCAATTTTCATTAAACGTGTGGCTCGGATTTATTGATAATCATTTAAATGGTCCCCATTTTCTTCCGCTGCGATTAAATGGTGAAGCATATTGTCATCTCCTTGAAGAATTACCTGTTCTTCTTGAAGAGGTTCCCATTCAAATTAGGCAACATTCATGGTTTATGCACGATGGTGCACCAGCTCATTTTAGTATACGTGCAAGAACTCACCTGGATGAGGTGTATGCCAATCAATGGATAGGTTGAGGAGGACCTGTAAACTAGCCAGCCCGCTCCCCTGACCTTAATCCTTTGGATTTTTGCATATGGGGATATCTGAAATCTTTGATATACACAAACCCAGTTGAAAATATCGATGATCTGCGAAACCGCATTGTAGCAGGGTGTGAAACTATAAGAAATTCTCCAGGAATAATTCATCGTATACGCAATTCTATGAGGAAAAGGGTAGATGCTTGTATTGAAGCTGAAGGCGGTCATTTTCAACATTTATTATAATTGTATTGTCGATATTCGACAGGTTTTTGTTCATTGTTTGTTCACTTTTGTTTTTAGTTGTAGAAGTCTCATAATCATAATCATAATTTGGTTGGCTGTTGTTTAATAAAATGCTATTTTACATGAGCTTATTTATTTTTTTCTCATAAATGCTTAAGTTTTCGAAAAAAACTTGTAGAGTTAAAAAAGTTAGTCAATGAATTGGGCTTTTCAGTCATACTTTTTTAAAGAAAAAAATTTCATCTAAAAAAAGTTGTAAGAAAAAATATCTTAGCGGTGTTATTTAGATACCCTGTATAATCAACATGTTCACTGAAATTTAGTTTATTATCTATGATTATACCCAAATATTTTATGTTGCCAACTTGTTCCAAATCATAATTGTTATATCGAACATTATTTATGATTCGTTGGTTTAGATGTTTTTTACTTTTCAATATCATATATTTAGATTTCTGCGGGTTGGTAATCAATTCATTATTAGTGAACCAATTTTGAATCTTGATTAGAGTTTCGTTCATTTCAGAGATTAGTGTGTTGATGTTTCCACCTGCAATGTATACAACTGTATCATCTGCAAAAAGATGTATTTTACATTCATCCACGTTCAGATGTAGTAGGTCATTTACAAAACAGATAAAAAGCATGGGACCCAGTACACTACCCTGTGGGACTCCATTATCGTTGTTCTTTATATTCGATTTATCATTATTGACTTTGGTTTGCTGTTGTCTACTAGTGAGATATGATTCAAACCACTTTAACGTATTTTCACGAATACCAAAGTAAAGGCTGAGTTTTTTTATCAGTAGCTCTCTATTCACTACCTCAAATGCTCGGTGTTCAACTGGAACTGAAAAGACTGGCCCTCAGTATCATTACTGTTGTTGGAAACTATTTGTTCAATAATATTCAATTTATTTTGATATTCTACTGTAGAAAGAGGTTTATTCAATACTCTGTAAATGTGACAATAGAAAGCTGCCTGAATAAGTAGAGAAACTAGGTAGGAATAACGTGATAACTTTGTATGGGTTTTTATGAATTGTAAGATCTAAGAAACCTAACTTGTTATTTGTTTCTAGTTCAGGAGTAAATTCAATGCTTGTTGAATGAAACAAGATGAAGGGCCATATGAATAAAAATGAGCATTTGGTTTATACTCAATAATTTGAAGCAAATATTCCTCGTGATATGAATAAAAACCAGGAGCAGATGCTCCGCTTGAGTGAGTACTTTAATGTACAATTTGTTATGAGTAAATTCTAACTTTTGCGATGAATAAAAATGTGTTCATGCTCGTCGGGGTGAGAATCTACTCCATTTTGGTGTCTGATAGGCAGCAGACTTCAGTTTGACCGCGGTCAAGCTATGGCTGAGTCCATCCTTAATTTGCGTTCCAAAAACTATTACAAACCTAGAAGTACGTGTGATCGTAACTTCAGAGTATTGTATCGATTTAGTGAAGGAAATGTAGGGTGGGTATCATATCACTTTTTGGGTGTAGAATCAGAAAGAAGAGGTGGTGCTATATGTAACGATGATAAAATGAAAATATTGTTTAGATATGTAGGTGACCCGGGTATTCAAACTGGAGTAGGAGAAGATATCGGAGTTTACCAAACATCTGTGTCAAAAGTTGTGACGGAAGTTTGGAAATTTAATCTGCTTTATGTACTTGGAGTATGTACGCCTCAAAGTGAAATCTGTTCTAATCATTTAAATTGGAGCATAAACTAGCTTATGCCCATGCTCATGAGTACCTACTCGGAGTTTAAACTCTGATGTTATTCATACCACCCAAAGTGGCAACAAACTAAAGCAAATCATTTTAAAGTTTTTGTCACTATAAAATTTTACCGCGAATGATATTCGGCTGACTATTTCAAAATAAATAAATGAAATTTATTATTATACAGGGTGATTCAAAAGTACTTTGACAAACTTCAGGAGGTGATTCCTCACAATATTCTAATATGAATTGCCCACATAAATATATGTCCGGAAACGCTTCGTTTCCAAGATACAGGGTGTTGAAGTTTTATTTTTATTTTGGTTTTTTTCAAATAACTCTTGAAATACTGAACTTAATGTAACGAAACTTGGTAATAAGTGGTTTTTGAGGTGTCGAATTCTAACCTGATGTTATAATTTCTCTTACTCGTAAGGGGCGCCACCTACACGTCTTTTTCTTTTTTGAAGATTCATAACTTTTTTGAGCGTACTTTTAGCACATTTTTCAGTAAAAAAATCGATTCCTTTATCATATCTACGTAAAAAAGCTACCCTTGTTAAAAGTCGCTGTAAGCAACTGTTTTCTAAATATTTGGACTTGAAAATTTCAAGTCAATTATTTGATAATCGATGCATGGTGAAGTTATTACCAATATTTTGCATTTTTCACAAGAATGCTTTGAAAAAGAATTTGACGTTTAAGTAAGGGTCGGTATTATAAAACTATTTTGACAGACAACTAGAAGTTAACTTGAGGAATGACGTCACATCTTACAGTTAACTTCAAAATGTAGGAGTTAACTTTATCGGGAGGACGTGGTATCAGTTAAAGTTAACTTTGTAGAAAATGGTGGTTTTCGACAGTTCTTCTGTCAATAATTTAGCATAAAACTCAATTTGATTGTTTTTTTTTTCGCAATAAATGTTAGCAAACGATGTCCTGGTTATTTTCGAGGAACTTTTAAGCGGCGATGAAGGAGATGCTGTGATTATTATTGAAGGCCCTCGGGGTCGAAGTAAATTTAGAAATCGGTTAAACCATTTTATCTTGTGGAACGAAATAGAATTTGAAAATAAATTAAAACGGATTTCAATCATCAAGATAGTCTGAATGCTTGTTAAAGGGGCACATAGAGAGGCAAATATTTGCAAAGACCAACTAATAAGTCAACATTTCTAATAGTTCCAATTACTTTGCAATTATAAGTATTTTCAATGTTAGAAATAATCTTCTACCGCCAGTAACACGTTAATTACACTCAGATTTAATGAAACATGTTTATTCTTGGTAGTTATTGGAGATTTTGGAGGATTCTTAAATCTATTGATAGCAATTTTACTATTTATTAGAAATTTAGAAAATGTCACAGGAAAAAGTGCGAAAAATTTTAGGTTACATATTTGCCTTCTTCTTCTTTTTATTTCAGAAATGAGACTTTTATAAAACTGCCATTTTAAAGCTGAAGTTAACTTGACTGTTAAAATTAAAGTTAACTTCGAGAGATGTTTATAATACCGGCCCTAAGTAGTTTTGGTAAATACATATTTTGTGACAGTTAAACGTTTTGTTGACGAACAGTCGTTACCGAACGAAGATGAACCCTTTACTCCCATAAACACCTACTACGTAGGCTTATTATGGCAAGTACCTGTCAGAAAACAACTACTCCCCTGGCTAACACCACGACGGGTATTGAATTAAATCTAACAGCTACTTGTGCAACGTTCCTCAAAGCATCAGAGGACGCAATTGCAAGTGCTCTCTATGACCAACCAGCAGAATTATGTTTTGATTTGGACATTTGGACCACCTTGTTGAAGTTTCCGTAAGTAGAAGTAGAAAATACTAATTTTGAAAAAATGGATTAATTAAACAATAATGCTCATTTAGCCGATATGCATTTCGTTTATGGCCTTGCAGATGGCAATGCGCGCGAAGCAAGACGTATTTACCAGGAGCGATTTCCTAATCGAGTACTGCCTTCAGCTCCAACATTTGCTAGTCTCCACCGTCGTTTGGCAGAAACAGGTAGCTTTAGGAGGGCAGCTGATATTATTGGAAGACCACGAGCAATCCGAACCCCAGAATTGGAAGAAGCTGTTTTGAACGCTCTCGAGGAGAATCCAGAAACAAGTACAAGAATAATTGCTGAAGCTGTCAATTCTACTCAGTCCACAGTTTGGAGGATTATCCACGATCAACAGTTTTATCCATACCATATTCAAAGGGTACAAGCTCTTTTGCCACTAGACTTTCCCCAACGCATTACTATGTGTCAGTGGTTTTTGAGAAAATTGGCTGGAAATCCTCAATTTTTAAGATATGTACTCTTCACGGACGAGTCAAACTTCTCCCGAAATGCTATCACAAACTTTCATAACAACCATGTTTGGGCTCTCGAAAATCCGCATGCAGTTAGTGAAAGGCATTATCAGCATCAATTTTCTGTAAATGTACGGGCGGCAATAATTGATAATTACTTGATAGGTCCTTTCTTTCTTCCGCTCCGACTGAATGGCGCAACTTACAGACACTTTTTAGAAAATGAATTGCCGGGACTACTTCATAATGTACCATTAGGAATTCGTATCCGCATGTGGTTTATGCATGATGGGGCTCCGGCCCATTTTAGCGTTGTAGCCAGGGAATTCCTTAACACAGTCTATCCAAATCGATGGATCGGTAGGGGTGTAGAAGAACCTAACCAGCCGTGGGCACCAAGGTCCCCAGATCTAAACCCGATAGATTTTTATTTTTGGGGACATTTGAAGTCACTAGTTTATAAAACTCCAGTAGCGAACGAGGAAGATCTTAGAAACCGAATAGTAGACGCATGTGAAACAATAAGGAACACACCAATAATTTTTGAGCGGGTACGAGATTCAATGACTAGACGACTGACTGTCTGTATCTTCGCTGAAGGTGGACACTTTCAACAATTTATTTGAATACAATTTAGTTTCGTTTATTTTAGTTTATTCTACATATTCAAAATTTCCTGAAATAAAATGTTGACATTTCTTGCAAATTTTATTACTATTAATTATTACTATTGAATTATTATTATTAAATTACTATTTCGCTTAAGGATGTCATAAAGGAACGTACCCAACAGTAATGACCTCTTCAAGCGAGTAAAAGAATAAGTGGCGCCCCCTACAAAAAATCCAAAACTGCTTACTTAAACGTCAAATTAATACAAATGCAAATGCAAAATGAAGGTAATAATTATTACATGCATAGATTATCAAATGATCCACTTGAAATTTTCAAGTCCTAATATCTGGAAAACGGTTGCTTACAGCGACTTTTAACAAGGGTAGCTTTGATAGATATGGTAGAGGAATCGATTTTTTACTGAACATTGTGATAGAATGTGCAGGGGAGTAGTTGTTTTCTGACAGGTACTTGCCATAATAAGCCTACGTAGTAGGTGTTTATGGGAGTAAAGGGTTCATCTTCGGTCGGTAACGACTGTTCGTCAACAAAACGTTTAACTGTCACAAAATATGTATTTACCAAATTCTTTTTCAAAGCATTCTTGTGAAAAATGCAAAATATTGGTAATAACTTCAACATGCATCGATTATCAAATAATTGACTTGAAATTTTCAAGTCCAAATATTTAGAAAACGGTTGCTTACAGCGACTTTTAACAAAGGTAGCTTTTTTACGTAGATATGATAGAGGAATCGATTTTTTTACTGAAATGTGCTAGAAGTACTCTCAAAAAAGTTATGAATTTTCAAAAAAGAAAAAGACGTGTTGGTAGCGCCCCCGACGAGTACGAGCAATAATAACATCAGGTTCGAATTCGACACCTCAAAAACCTCTTATTACCAAGTTTCGTTAAATTAAGTTCAGTATTTCAAGAGTTATTTGGAAAAAACCAAAACAAAAATAAAACTTCAACACCCTGTATCTTGGAAACGAAGCGTTTCCGGACATATATTTATTTGGGCAATTCATATTAGAATATTGTGAGGAATCACCTCCTGAAGTTTGTCAAAGTACTTTTGAATCACCCTGTATAACCATTATTACTGAATCAACTTGTTGTTTGTTATTGTTATGTAAACTAAAAGAAACAAATTAATGCAAAGCGGTTTCGCCCGTGGATCTCTGAGCTAGCAACAATAAACAAGAATTCATCAGAAAATCTAAAAGATATAATTTCACTAGTTATCAAAAATTCAAGTCCAACTCAAATATAGAACAGCAGACACAATTTTACATTGATTTATAGAAATAGGTATGAGTATACCATTTGAATTCATATTCCATACTACAATTTTAGGAACTATTTTGCAGTCCTGTCGAACTCCTATCCACTCCTGAATCGTAACGGCGATTTTAGAGCTCTCTCAAGTCTGAAAATAATTGTGACTAAACTGCCATTTTCTCATCTGCCCTTGATAGAGTTCACTGCAGCATCGCAGAAATTAGCTTATATTTTCTTGGAATAATTCTATATGAATAATTAATACCATGGCCAAAAGCTGCTCCTGTTCCTCAACACATTTCCACGCTGGCACATCATCTAACTTCAATTAACATAAGTGCACCTGTTTGTGAACTGTTCATTAAAACTTCAGTTATTTATTGAAACTTTGTATAAAGGCAACATCAATAAAAATGATGAAGTTATACCTTTTTATTCAAAACGATTTGGATTATGAGTGTCAAATGAAAAATATTGAGATTTTGGAAGTGAATATATCAATGATGATCAACCGAATTTCAAATACTGTTTTTCACAGATCTCCAAGTACGTACCATGTTGCTGATGTTGTTTTTTTGTGAAATTCAATATTCAGTTTTCTGAATACTGACATCAAGATAATAATATTTGTGTGAATAAGTCATAAAATATAATACCCTATACAATATAAATTACGAATATAGATACAAGAACATATAAATATATTTGGTACATCGTATCTCGTTCAAGTAAATGGTATCGACATTAAGTATAGTATTTTCCATGCAAATAACCGCCTGTGGTGAACAGTTTCCTGTGGTAAGTACCTGAATAACCATTTCTTTGTACTCTTTTTTTTATTGTATAATACTTATTACATTCTATAAAATTATGTATTTTCAGCTTCATTGTGTCAAGTAAGTATTTTTAAAGATTTTTCTCAAAATTATTATCCATAGTTATACTTTTTTCCTGGAGGAAGATCATACAAAGGAGATTTTTATTTCAAGAACGAATAGCAGTGGACCAAGAACGGTGCGTTGCGGTACACCATATTTAACAATTTTCTCCTCACTGATACAGTCATTTACCATTACTTGCTGTTTACGGTCACTTAAGTAGCTTCCTATTAACGTTTTTACCACAAATAATACAGTGAACTTATGTTTTCTTCAAAAGGCCATTATAGTCCATCTCGCAATGTTGAAAAAAGGCATCCGTGTGCAGGTTAATGATTAAGTATGGGGAGCTATATCAGGGTGTTCAGGGGGACGTATGGAACACAAAAAACGTTGGTGGCCATCTGAGTTTCGCGTCTGGCGTATTTAAAGTGGGGGAGAGTGGGGTTCGATGACCTAGCATTTAAATCGGGTGATAACTCGATAAATTAATGAGACGAAACTGATAGAAAATACTCGTTTCTATAATATTTGTGTCATGCTCAAATCCGCTACTCAGTGAAGTTCGCGAGATAAAATCGATTTACTGATTATTTTATAATATTAAATTCGTTTAATCAAGAAAACACATCATCCATTACTTTATTCTCTGTCAGATATTCGATCGACCAAAACTGTCTTTTGTATAGCACGTCCAGCTAGACTGAAGGCTGAGCATGGCAAACAAACAACTTTACGAACCGTATTGGGAGGGAAATGGGGTGTTTGGTAGGCTGAAATCAAAATTGAATCAAACGTACGTGAAAAAGTCAAATTACCGAAAAGATGGATCATTTATTTTTCTACAATAATTATCACTTGCTTTTTTTCAAGAGACATGAGACAATTTCTGTTTCCGGTTAAACATATTAAACATTTTCATTCGAAGATAATATTCGTTGATAAAAAAGGGAATCAGAAACTGAACTATCTAGTTTTACCAATCGGAATCTTCAGTTTTGTTATCACTAACAATTCCTGTCTCATTATAAACATTATCGCAGAATATTTTTCTTCAAGACAAGCACACATCTCTGTGCATAGAAGTTGACTTGAAATACGACTGCAGGAACCCTTTTTAAGCGAAATAAATTATTACGGTCCACACAGACAATCACAAAGTTCTGGTACCAATGTTCCATCTTCAACTTTCCATCCAAATTGTAGTGGTAGGGAAAGACAAGGATGCGGTACGTTACATCGACGCCACTCCATAGCCCTACTTACTGTAGGTAGCAAAGCTGCTCTTGTTGCTGGTATATTTCCTGCAATACCCTGTTTTTCCGTAAAAAAACACCGTCTCAACTCTTTCACTGTATACATTCGCTTCTTTTCTGTTGAAAGTAAGCACTCTCTGCATACATACTTTTCAATGCTCTCGTACGTTTCATCTTCGATGAATGAATCACCAAGCGATACCAACGCTCCAAACACATCATCATCTGCATCCAAGAATCTCTCCTAAAAAGATGGTTTTGTTTTGCCATTGAAAGCCCCACTAATATCTGCACCAGAAATAGCGTGAATTCCCAACAAAGCTGCGTCTCGCTGTGGGTCAAGGGCACTGTACTCCTTACCTGAACATTTCTCTCGTTGCTCCTAGAAAGACCATATGGCTGTCTTTTGGTAAATGGGGGTAATTAAGGACAGCCAAAATTAAATCGCCTGTATCTGGTGAAAAACTGTGGAGACAAGGTGCACCTTTCTTTGTCGCGTCAATAGGGTGAAGAATTAGCTTCGTATCTGTTTCCTCGTGAAAGCTTTGAAGATGTGCTATATATAATCCAGAAGCTTCTGTAGTTTCTCGGTATGCAACAACTGCACATATGCTTTTTTTCACTGCTGATGTAAAGAGTGCCCTACTGAGGAATTCGGTGAGTCAGTCTTTGGTCTTAATGTGACAGTAGTTAAGTTTCTGTAACTTAAGTGCACTGATATTAGTTTTTCCTCAATCATATATTGGATAGGTGAAATGTCTTTTTGACAACGCGACGTAATCTCAGCTGCTTTCAAAGAATTATTGATGTATCATACACAACATGTATTTAGCAAAATAATCTATACACTGAGGATACTTTATCAAAAAATTGATCAGCTGAATCTGAATAGGTTTGAGCTTGAGCTAGAAACTAATTTGTGAAAGTTTGCTGACGCCGTGTGATTCCAAAAATTCCGACCAACATTTTTAATCTCATATTCTTCTGTTCCAGAGCTTCATCTACCCCTAAGCAACAAAATGCATTATTACTTCTATTCGGATACCACCTACCACTTTCCAGGTGTGTCTGATGTTTCTAAAGATCCTACTGCGGCATTATGCCATATATTCAAAGAAGAATAGTAACGTAAACCTAGCACAAATAAAAACGTGTTGAAGTCATCCAAGGCTGCAATACGCAGATTCCAGTTTGCATTCCTTGTTGAACGATCGAAAGGTAACATGGAGAAAAGCACATCCATTACCATTTTGAATGTAGGTCTCGCTTCACTCACCTCTTTGAATGAACGTTCCAATTTAGTAGGAAGTTCCAAATTCATCAGCCTTTCCTTTAATTGAAAGTGTTTTGATAGAAATAGTAATACTGCAACGGTCCGGGTATTCCTCATTTCGACAGCTATAGTACCGCATTCCTGTTTCAAATCAGGGTTTTCTTTTGGATATAATGCATTATCGGGCGAGGGTTCTTTGGCCGATAGCCGACCAAAACGGTTTGTGAAGTTGTTTGTTTGTTTGTCATGCTCATTCATGTTTTGGGGGAATATCCGACAAAGAATGAATAAAAGAATGATTATCTGTGTTCCATTGAATTATTGTATTTAATATATTGAAGTAATTAGTGAATCGATTTCATCTGGCAAACTTAACCAAGTAGCGGATTTGAGCGTGACACTAATATTATAGAAACGGGTATTTTCTAGCAGTTTGCTCCCTTGACTTTTTCACACAAATGGGATAGTTACCGAGTTATCACCCGATTTAGATGCTAGCACATCGAACCCCGCTTTCCCCCACTTTACAAACGCCAGACGCGACACTCAGATGGCCACCATCGCTTTTTGTGTCCCATTCATCCCCCTGAACACTCTTATATAGTTCCCCATACTTAATCATTTACCTGCCCATGGGATTACACAACTGTATGGACAATTATGGCATGCAGATCATACAGAAATCTCGTAAAATAAGTGAAATAACCTGTTTTGAGTTCATTTTTTCAAAGTTCTTCGGGTTTGTCTAAATGAAGGTGCGGTTTTCTTTGGAGTTTCCCTGGAGAATGATTTTGTTGTTGGTTTGGTAATTTTTTCTGTTTCATCCTTTTTTTCTTGTTGGTATACGAGTCTTCTTTGATTGATTATCAAATTGTGCAGGATCCAACAAGAATAAATCTTTTTGGCGGCTAAACGTACATCTATTCTTTCAAGTAGGATTGACATACTGATGTCTGAGGTTGCCTCGATCTCGCGATAGGTCACACAGCTATCCTGCATTATCAGTTCGGACACAGCCTCAATGTTTTTTTGCACAACGACCGATTTTGTACGACCTCCTTCAAATTCATCCTTCAGCGAAGAGCGGCTTCGTTTGAATTCACTCAATCATTGATAAATTGTGGCCTTGGATGGTATTTCATCAGCAGTAGTCGCAGTAAGCTGATCGGCATACTGCTGTTGACATTATTAACTTCGAAAATTGTAAAATGGGGCCAAGAATTGTAAAAAAAGTGATAAACGAAAATCAATATGGAAGACATAAATTTAACCGCGGCTTGTGATTTAATCACTGATCTGAACAGAATTTTCTCAAAAAATGGTGGTGTCCGATTGGTCTATTTCATGAAGAGAGAAATCATCTAAATTAAGGACGAAACGATTCCAAAGCATCAGGAATCCTGTAAGTTACTGGCATACATCGGACTTTCATTTGTTATGTCCGATAGAGCTTCTCCCTATGGAAAGATACATTTGTTCCATGAATCTCGTGGAAAAAATTGCCTTTTTCTCATCCGAAAATATCGTCGAAAGCGACACAATACCTCTTGACAGACATAAGCGTACGAAATCTTCCGAAACGCCTAGAACGAACACCAAATAATTATCGCGAACATAGGCAACCCCATAAAACAGCCCCTATTAATGGATATCTAAATGGAGTTAATGTTTCAGATCTTGCGGATTCACTCCATCTAACAAAGATCTGAACTTTAAGAGGTAATAATTTTTTATGGCTGTCCGATGTCCATTACGTTTCTCTCCATTCTGCTTGGGTATGGATTTATAAAGGGTTGGACTCGGCGAATGGTCGTAAAGGAAGGATTGGAAAACATAAAAGAGGTTTGATTTCGGAGAGAAAACGAAAACTTGAGATGAGTTTTTGATGAAATGTTCGGAGTGAGCATCACAAAATTATGATTATCTAAGAGATGCAATTGATTGCACTCTGCTAGTAAAAGCGAACGATAGAATTATTGCTTGGTTTGAATGTTGACTATTGGTTGGCTTGGATTCATCAAGTGAGCTCTCGCGAACAGAAGTGTTACGTTTCAACTAGTTCTTCACGAATTGCTAAATGAAATTTATTTTAGAGAAATAGGATCGACTGGGATACATCAAATATGATTAAAAACAGACAGCAATGGATCTGACACATAGATTTTTAAAAGATTGTATAGTATTTTATAGATGGCGTCAATCTTCTGATTGGTTTCCAGGTTCTCCTTATGACAATCAATCAAAATATTCTGTATTGCCTGAAGATTCACATCTCATTGAAAAAGTCTGAAAGAATGGTAATTTCGTAAATAAAGTTAATAGGGTGGCTACGGAAGTATTGCCTACGGAATATCTCAGTTATTGTATGAAGTAGGTTTGTGAAATTTGGAGCGTCGATATAATGACATAAGAGCTAGAATTTGAGCATATTGACATGTCGAAGTTAACTTCCGGTCTGATCGGAAGTAACATCAACTTTCTTATTTTAAATGGAAACCCTATTTTTTTTCTTTTCGCATTCAATTCCCTTTCTAATGACATATCACAAGTTGGTATCTAACCAGAAACTAGATCAGAAAAAAATTATTATTGAAATTCACCGAGTAGGCCGTGGAAGCAAAATAAAAGCCAAAAATTGAAAAGTTGGCTATGGAAACCATACGTCACTTGATAACAGTTGCTACTACTGTGATATTTTATTTTCATTCGTCGGCGTTATAAAAAGCCGCCAAAAAAAATATTGGAAAAATTGGGAAAAAAACAATACTCTGTAGGTCCATAACTTAAATAGGAACATACAACTTTTTCTTGCCTGTACTATTCAGCATAACCATTCCTTTCTAATGATATAATAGAAAGTATTTTTTTGAAATGAAATGCCAAAAAATCCAATTATTATTCTTCAAATAACGAAAAAACAGATTTATCGAAAAAAAAATTCAAATTGATACGATTAAAAATAAAATAAATTCAAAACAAATGTTCGAAATGCATTCCCTCAGCGTCAATACATTTATTGACTCTGGTGATATTTTCATGTAATACGTTTCTCAACATTTGGGACGTGATATCTTGGAAAGCTCTACGAATTTTTACTTCTAGCTCATGTAGAGTTGTAGGCTGTGTGGAATACACCCTATTTTTAAGATGCCCCCATAGAAAAAAGTCACACGGAGTAAGATCAGGTGACCTTGGTGGCCACCTGACTGGACCATGGGTTGTTATAAGTCTCTCTTGAAAGCGATTTTGAAAATCATTTCTCGCTATTCTTGAATTATGCGGAGGGGCGCCATCTTGCTGGAAGTACATTCTCTCAGTTATTTCCGCTGGTAGGTTGTTAATGAATTCCGAAATTTCATTCGTTAAAAAATTAAAGTATCTCTCTCCGGTTAGTTGGCCTTGAAAAAGAATGGGGCCAACAATATGAGTTCCAACTATTCCTGCCCAAACATTCACATAAAATCTCTCCTGGAAGCCGCCTTGTCGAAACCGGTGCTCGTTTGCTATCGCCCAGTACCTGGAACAAAAGACCGTTCACACTTTTAGCACTTTACACTTCGACTATCGACAATAATCCAAATAAAGTACAGTACCTACCTTGTATTATTCCTGTTAAATAATCCATTGTTGGTAAATCTTAACTCGTCCGTAAACAAGATATAATAGTTAAATAGGTGATTCTCAGCATTTTGTCGAAGAAACCAATTACAATATTCCAGGCGCCTTTCACCGTCATTTTCATACAAATGTTGATGCAACTGATACTTGAAGGATTTCAATCGATGTTTTTTCAAAATTTTCCTAGCAGAGTCCTTACTTATAGCTAATTCGGCGCCAATCTGCCTTGAGGAAATTGTGCTATCATATTGTACTAAAGCTGATACATTAATTTCAGTTTCCTCATTAATAACAAATGCTTCTTGGTCTTCGTGAACATCAGGCTCAGTTCTTAATTTTTCTTCAAGCCACTGGAAATACCTTCTTGACGGTTGCTGCCTCCCTGGATATCGCTCTAAATACAATCGTTCAGCGGCATAAGAATGTTTTAAACATTCACCATAAATGGGAAGCATGTCAATTTGTTCGGTTCGTGAATAACGGGGCATTTTTTGAATATTCCACTAACTGATTTCGATTTCCAAACCCTTTTAAAATGGCAGAATCAAAAACACTACTTCGAACGTCAAAATAATATGGATAGCAGCGTTCGTGACAGCTCTCATTTCTTTTTTGTTTCATTCCAAAATACATCTTAATCAGCCTACTTGTTAATATTTTGGTTCGAATGATTATTGCAATGGAATGATTATTCTGAATAGCACAAACATCGTCCATAGGTAGATATTAGAATATCTATGGACGATGGCACAGACCAAGTACGTTTATGTTCCTATTTAACCTAGAACCTACAGGATATAATTTATCATTCCACATTATTTTTAATTTTATTTTTGCGTATGGCGATAATCTGTTTTGTTATTTGAAGAATAATAATTGGATTTTTCGGTATTTCATTTCAAAAAAATACTTTCTATTATATCATTAGAAATGAATGGTTATGCTGAATAGTACAGGCAAGAAAAAGTTGTATGTTCCTATTTAAGTTATGGACCTACAGAGTATTGTTTTTTACCCAATTTTTCCAATATTTTTTTTGGCGGCTTTTTATAACGCCGACGAATGAAAATAAAATATCACAGTAGTAGAAACTGTTATCAAGTGACGTATGGTTTCCATAGCCAACTTTTCAATTTTTGGCTTTCATTTTGCTTCCACGGCCTACTCGGTGAATTTCAATAATAATTTTTTTCTGATCTAGTTTCTGGTTAGATACCAACTTGTGATATGTCATTTGAAAGGGAATTGAATGCTGAATAAAGCGAAAAGAAAAAAAAATAGGGTTTCCATTTAAAATAAGAAAGTTGATGTTACATCCGGTCAGACCGGAAGTTAACTTCGACATGTCAATATGCTCAAATTTTAGCTCTTATGTCATTATATCGACGCTCCAAATTTCACAAACCTACTTCATACAATAACTGAGATATTCCGTAGGCAATACTTCTGTAGCCACCCGGTATAACAGTAAAACAAATTCAATATTAACATAAAAACACGCATTCAACTAAAACGGTATATGTCGGAGAGAAGATTTCCGGAGTAGGCTTTGTATAGATTAATATCGATGGCAGACATCCTTTCTCTGGTAATTCACACCCAATATGTACAGGCAATTATTTATCCAAAACGATTTCACAATTACTAGTGTCAATAAATGAGTTTTTCGATATTTTGCACCATTCTTGACCAGAAGCAATATCTCGATTAGTTTTGCTATGGAGATTATAGGTGTAGATCCTCATCATGGAGAGAATAGTAATGTAGTGAATGTAAATAAATATAATAGTTATTTACAGGGTGCCCACCAATTTTTAAAAATGAAATTCCCTGACTTTTCCAGGTATTCCATGCCTGACTTTCAAGTTTTCCATGACCAATAACGGATGTGTTAAAAAAAAACCTTCACTGTCCAAACAGACACTAGGCCCAATTATGGTTAAGTCAATTATTTTGCGTGAATCAGATATAGATCCATTGAGTAAAGTAATCATAATTTCTTACTATCAAAAAAAATATTGATAATAAAAACAATTTCTTCTGTTAAAGGAAATTTTAATTTTCCAATGGAAATGCTTGGGAAGGGAATTGTAGGTCAATTATCGATGATGAAGTGGGGTTTTCACATTCATTGAAATAAGTTAAACAATTCACATATCAATATGAGGTAAGTATAACCACCAACAATAAGCAAATGGTTGATGAAAATTTGAAAGAGAAATCGCTTGTAGCACAAAGAGTTGTTTATGACAACATTATATATGTAGGTGAAACCGAAAATTTATTAATGATAAAATGTTGAGGTATAGCCGTAATCAAATGAAAAGTATAAAGAAACACTTAAAGAAAACAAAAAAACCTGAAGCCATTAAAAAGTGAAAAACTAAAAATTAAATAAAAATGTTGAATATGACTGCACTCTCTTTATAGTCTTCTTCATTGTTCTTCTTCATTGAATGCCCAGTTACACAAAATAGAAGCTAACTCTTTAGTTGAATTCACAGTATTGCGAGGCACATTATTATTGATGGCTTATTCAATTTCTCCACTCGAAGACTGTCCAAATCGCGACATTTCCACAAATAAGATACTTTTCTGAAAACGCAAGTTTGAGAAAAATTGACATAACGTCATCAAAAATTTGTTTACAATGCTGGTTGTCATGCTATCATAAGTAAGGTTCCGTTTTGTCGCTGGAAAAGTTAGGGCAAAAATTTTTCGCTGTCATAATGACAAAACACCGCGACATATGGTATTTTTAATACATGAATTGAATTGTCAGCAAACTACATGAACAAGTACATGCATGGCATCCTTTTCAACTCTGTAAAAAGGCATATAATTGATCGATTCTCAATTTCAGTTCACCGATGTATTTGGGATTGAATTCCCTTCAAAACGATGTATCACAACTATAGTAGTACCATTGAAAGTTCTGAAATAGGGGGAGCTTGGGCTGAAGGGGTTGACAACACAATGATGATGTATCTGGTGAAAGTGTTCCCCCTTGACATTAAAATCGACGGGTTATTTTATTCATATGTCAACAGCAAATTGAACTTTGCGACTGACTTTTGGTGTCCACAGTATGCGGTATATAAGACCAGATTGAAAACTATACAGAATAACTCCATGAGATTTCTAGATTACAAAGTTGTTGGTACGTACAATAACACTATGAGTACATCCCTCTTTAGAAAAAAATCTGACTATCCTACACTAGTAATATTAAATAACATTGTGAATAATCTGATTGATTCTGCAGAAATTTTATCAATAACGTTCAATGTGCCATCAAGAAATTCAAGAAACAATTGTCCCTTTCTGAAAACTTTTGCAGAACTAATTTGGGAAAAAAATCGCCTTTGAAGAGAATGGTAAACTTATATAACCAAAAATTATATTGTTGTTGTGAAGTTGGGAATTTCATCATTCAAGATGAAGTTCTCGTCTACATAGTATTCAAGCCCAAAACATGATCATCCATTATTTCCACAACCAACAAATAATGTTCCACAGTAATGGGACGTATCTGGAAATGTACATGCGGTTTGTCCCGTAATCCTTTCTATCGATTTCATAAAAGTGGTTACACTTTGATAAATCCAATTTTCGGTCATACTCCCTAATTCCAACCTTTGGAAAATTAAATAAAAAACAGACTAACGAATTTTTCAACCCTCCACAATATTCTGAACAACAAACAATTTCAATTTGGTTTTCAAAAAAAAAGTACAGGAGAAATCTGTGAATTTTGAAAAATGGAACCTGAAGGAGGCAAGCGCTGCAGTATTTTGTGATTTGATAAAAGCTTTTGACTGTGCTAATCATGAGACACTGATGCGCAAATTGAAGAACCATTGGTTCAGAGCTACTGCTGGGTTGAATCATATCTGTATCAGAGAAGCCAAATCGTAATATTGGCTCTATTAGGCATGGTGTTCCACAGGGCTCTGTTCTTGGACCTATCCTGCTTCCACTGTATTTCAATGACTTGGTCAAAACGATTTGGAGCACTTCAGCAAAAATGTTACAAGAGAAGTACTTCAAATAATATAAAAGAATTTTTAATCCGTTCACGGACATACAGTTTAAGAAAGCGAAAAATGCACGCGACACAAAACGCAAAATTTTGCAAGCAATCCCAGCAAGAAGGAAGGTGAGTTCTAAGGCTATCAAAAAACAAGAAATTTTTTAAATGGCACTGTTCTAGAGTGAAGAAGAACCTGTAGGCCTTCAAAGAAAATTTTATCACATTGCTGTCTATGAATTGGCATGGAGGGGTGGAGAAGCAGCAAATTGTAAGGTATTTTATTTTAAAATCGAGACAGACAACCGTGGAAGAGAGACCGGAAGAGTTGAATATAACCCAGTGTTTTCGAAGACATCACAAGGTGGAAATCAGAAGTTGGCTGACAGTAAAAGGTTGGTAGCATACACTGAAGAAGATTGTACTACCGTCCAAGAAACAGTTACTACCACCGCTCAAAATACTAGCATGCAGCAAACTATTGACAAAAGACAAGAAAGTTCTGAAAATCAAGCTTTTTTTAATAATTCATTAAATTGTTTTACTGAATTATACTCTAGCTTTTTTTGTCGAAGTAAACTCGACATTTATAATTCGAATTTTGTTGTCATGCTTTCAAAAGTTAGGTTCCGTTTTGTCGCTGGAAAAGTTAGGGCAAACTTTTTTCGCTGTCATAATGACAAAACACCGCGACATATGGCATTTTTAGTGCATGAAGTGAATTGTCACTTATAATATCACAAGAGCTTAAATTATTTCCACGAATATTTTGAAAATTGAAAATAATTTTCTTAGAATATTCGTGCCCGAAAGAAAACTTCCAGGAATAATTTAAGCTTGCATGGTATTCGGTAAGAAAATTTTACAACATAAATTGGAAAAAAATTATTAATCCAATCTGACATTTTAAATTAATTTCACTGTTTGTCAAGTCCACCATGTTTCGTTAAATAAAAAAATTTACCAACTTCAGTTAAACCAAATACTGAAACTCAGATGGGTTTTAGCTCAGTCTATCGCCAGTTGGTAATTTTAGTTAACTAAAGGTGGTAGAAATTTTTTTTACAAGTAACATGATCATGTGTTTAACTTTCCAACTGTCAGTAAATTTCCACTTAAATATCGTGGCATCACGAAAAAATTTCCGGAAATTTTTTTAGTTGCCATGGTAACCGCTCAAAATACTAGCATGCAGCAAACTATTAACAAAAGACAAGAAAGTTCTGAAAATCAAGCTTTTTTTAATAATTCATTGTTTTACTGAATTATACTCTAGCTTTTTTTGTCGAAGTAAACTCGGCATTTATAATTCGAATTTTGTTGCTGGTTGTCATGCTTTCAAAAGTTAGGTTCCGTTTTGTCGCTGGAAAAGTTAGGGCAAACTTTTTTCGCTGTCATAATGACAAAACACCGCGACATATGGCATTTTTAGTGGATGAAGTGAATTGTCACTTATAATATCACAAGAGCTTAAATTATTTCCACGAATATTTTGAAGATTGAAAATAATTTTCTTAAAATATTCGTGCCCGAAAGAAAATTTCCAGGTATAATTCAAGCTTGCGTGGTATTCGGTAAGAAAATTTTACATCATAATTTGGAAAAAAATTATTAATCCAATCTGACATTTTAAATTAATTTCACTGTTTATCAAGTCCACCATGTGTCGTTAAATAAAAAAATTAACCAACTTTAGTTAAACCAAATGCTGAAACTCAGATGGGTTTTAGCTCAGTCTATCGCCAGTTGGTAATTTTAGTTAACTAAAGGTGGTAGAATTTTTTTTTTACAAGTAACATGATCATATGTTTACCTTTCCACCTGTCAGTAAATTTCCACTTGAATATCGTGGCACCACGAAAAAATTTCCGGAGATTTTTTTAATTGCCATGGTAACCGCTCAAAATACTAGCATGCAGCAAACTATTAACAAAAGACAAGAAAGTTCTGAAAATCAAGCTTTTTTTAATAATTCATTGTTTTACTGAATTATACTCTAGCTTTTTTTGTCGAAGTAAACTCGGCATTTATAATTCGAATTTTGTTGCTGGTTGTCATGCTTTCAAAAGTTAGGTTCCGTTTTGTCGCTGGAAAAGTTAGGGCAAACTTTTTTCGCTGTCATAATGACAAAACACCGCGACATATGGCATTTTTAGTGCATGAAGTGAATTGTCACTTATAATATCACAAGAGCTTAAATTATTTCCACGAATATTTTGAAAATTGAAAATAATTTTCTTAAAATATTCGTGCCCGAAAGAAAATTTCCAGGTATAATTCAAGCTTGCGTGGTATTCGGTAAGAAAATTTTACAACATAATTTGGAAAAAAATTATTAATCCAATCTGACATTTTAAATTAATTTCACTGTTTGTCAAGTCCACCATGTTTCGTTAAATAAAAAATTTACCAGTTTTAGTTAAACCAAATGCTGAAACTCAGATGGGTTTTAGCTCAGTCTATCGCCAGTTGGTAATTTTAGTTAACTAAAGGTGGTAGAATTTTTTTTTACAAGTAACATGATCATGTTTTTAACTTTCCAACTGTCAGTAAATTCCACTTAAATATCGTGGCACCACGAAAAAATTTCCGGAATTTTATTTAGTTGCCATGGTAACTAGTCAAAATTGAGGCATCTTAATGGTTGAAAAGTAGAGGTGTGAAATTTTCACTTAAAATATCACAAAAGCTTAAATTATTTCCGGAAATTTTTTTGAGGGGCAAGAATATTTTGAAAACTATCCCGAGTCGCGAAGCGACGAGGGATAATTTTCTTAAAATATTCGTGCCCGAAAGAAAATTTCCAGGAATAATTTAGGCTTGTGTGGTATTCGGTAAGAAAATTGATTCACATATTCATTAAATTGTCTTACCGAATTTCACTCTAGCTTTTTTTGTCGAAGTAAACTTGACATTTATAATTCGGATGTTATCGCCATTAGGCAATTCAACTTAAAAAACTGCCAGAAAAAATTACTCGTCCTACGGACTCTCATTAATACATGTCAAGTTTATTTCGACAAAACAAAGCTCTCGTGTAATTATAAGTGACAATATTCATTTTACAAATTGGGCGGTAATTGGTCATCAGATTTTTGTCACCATTTTTGTGTACTACGTAAGATTCTTTCCACATTTTCGGTGAATATGAAAAAGAACTAGTTCATAGCTATTAATATTCCATAAAAATTTCTGTCGTGATATTATTACGATGAATCACACCGTCTTCTTTTTCCACAACACAGCTCATTTTTCGCCACTCACCCAAAATAAATAGTCGGGCATATCCAACACACTTTCTTCAAGATAAATAACAATCAAAAAGTTGGGAAAATAGTCGAGACATTCCCTAGCGAATTTAGCCAACTCGTTCATTTCAATTGGTATAAATGGAACGAAAAACAAAGGAATTTCATTTCGAGGTCCATGCATGCAGTCCATTCAATTGAAATGTCCCGCTCGCGGTTAAAACAATATGCTGATTCAATTATTTTTCCAGAAACGTTCGTTTCGCTTAAGGGTCTGAGGTTTTCCGATTTAATGGATAGAATGGTAATACCTACGAGCGAAAAGTGGGATTCGGTGAACTCTAAAAGGGATATGAGATGTTGAATTCGTTATTTGGGCCAGTATTTTCGTGGATAATGATTTTTAGTAGGAATCTGTCCAGAGAAAATCAAATTCGTTGTATAATTGAGATAAATGAAAAATGTCAATGGTTTTTTGAAACTTCAATCAAGAAGAGACGCATTCTTAGAAATAAAGGCCCCGTTTTCCCTAGCTTACACAAATACCTTTTTTTACGTTCTTGCAAAAAATAAATTTTTATTGAACTGTATTTAGTGGGAGAACTGGTTCTTTATTGCACTGAGTGAAAAAATATGTGAATATGTGAATATGTGAATATGTGAAAATCGAAAAATTGAAGTATCGAGCCATCATCAAGTACCTGTATTTAAAAGGGTTAAGAGGTAAGCAGATTTACGCAGATATGCTTAATACCCTTGATGATCAATGTCCTTCGTATGCGACCGTGAAAAATTGGACTGCAAGCTTCAAAAGAGGTAAATTTTCCATTGAAGATGATGGCCGATCGGGTAGGCCAGTTTCTGTGTCAGTCCCCGAAAATATCGATGCAGTTCATGACATGATTTTAACAGACCGTCGAATTGGGCTAAAACGGATATCTGAAGCACTGAATATTTCATACGAACGCGTTCATCATATAGTGCACGTCAATTTGGACATGAGAAAAATTGCTGCAAAATGGATCCCCAAATGTTTGAATGTTGACGAAAAGCGTGCAAGGGTAGCAGCTTCGCGTTCGATCTGTGCTAGATTTGAAAACGATGTAGACTTCTTAAACCGAATTTTTACTGTGGATGAAACTTGGGTACATTTCTATGATCCAGAAACAAAGCAACAATCGATGGAATGGCGACACTCCGGTTCTCCAAGACCTAAGAAGTTTCGTGTCCAGAAATCTGCTTGAAAAGTTCTTGCTTCAGTTTTTTGGGATTGCCATGGAGTAATCATGATTGATTTTTTTGTTAAGGGTAGAACAATAACTGGAGATTACTATTCGACATTTCTGACCACTCTACGGAAAAAAATTAAAGAGAAAAGACGCGGAAAGCTATCCAAAGGTGTTTTGTTTTTGCAGGACAACGCCCCTGCACACAAATCCATGCAAAAAATTCGTATTTGGCCCATTTTTTATGAAATTATATTACGTTTTAAACACTTGCATATTTAATATTATTGTTACTTTTAATTACACGAGAGTTGGCTAATGACCATAGCAGTCGATGCCAAAACACCAAGGAAAAAAAAAAAAAAAAAAAAAAAATTACACGAGAGCATTTTTTTCGGGGGCAGTTTTTTTCGTTAAATTGCCAGGTAACAAAATTCTCATAAAAACATGTCAAGTTTACTTCGACAAGAAAAAGCTCTCGTTTAATTACAAGTGACAATTCAATTCATGAACTAAAAATGCCATATGTTGCGGTGTTTTGTAATTATGACAGCGAAAAAAGTTTGCCCTAACTTTTCCAGCGACAAAACGGAACCTAACTTTTGAAAGCATGACAACCAGCAACAAAATTCGAATTATAAATGTCAAGTTTACTTCAACAAAAAAAAAAGCTAGAGTGTAATTCAGTAAGACAATTCAATGAATATGTGAATCAAAAAATTAAGAAATAAGATGTAGATTAGTTTATTTAATTTAATAGAAAAGTACAATTGTCAAAAACACAATTATTAAAAAAAGCTTGATTTTCAGAACATTCTTGTCTTTTGTTAATAGTTTGCTGCATGCTAGTATTTTGAGCGGTGGTAGTAACTGTTTCCTGGACTGTAGTACGAAGGAACCAATGATTTTTTTGTGATGTTCTTCACCTAACTGAAGGTACGGTTTTGATGACGATATGTTGCTATGTCCCGTAATTTTCACAAGTTTTTGTTTACCTATACCACCCCTGGAAATTCGCAATTTTCGACCGCTTGACATCAAGTCCAATATTTTTCGCCGAGGATTTGGTCCATTTAGTTATTTCATTTATCCCAATAGGAGAATTCTTATACTATCCTTTCGAATTTGTTTTTTTTGGCAGAAAGGGTATGGAGTTAAAAAAATATTTTCACATGTGATATGGTTTCCCCCTCTTCCCATAATTTGTTTAAACAATTTCACTGGACATACAAAATCTTCTTCAGTGTTTGCTACCATTTACTGATTACCAACTTCTGATTTCCACCTTGTGCTGTCTTCGAAGACACTGGGTTATATTCAACTCTTTCGGTCTCTCTTCCACGGTTGTCTGTCTCGATTTTGAAATAGAATACTTTACAATTTGCTGCTTCTCCACCTCTCCAAGCCAATTCATAGGCAGCAATATGATAAAATTTTCTTTGAAGGCCTACAGGTTCTTCTTCACTCAACAGTGCCATTTCATAAATTTCTAGTGTGGTGAGAGCCTTAGAACTCACCTTCCTTTTTTCTGGGATTGTTTGCAAAATTTTGCGTTTCGTGTCGCGTGCATTTCTCGCTTTCTTAAACTGTATGTCCGTTAACGGATTAAACATTCTTTTATGTTCTTTGAAGTACTTCCCTTGTAACATTTTTGCTGAAGTGTTCCAAATCGTTTTGACTGTACTCTCCTCATAGTCTTCTCCATTGTTCTTCTTCATGTTGAATTCCCAGTCACATAAAATAGAAGCTAACTCTTCAGTGGAAGTTTCTGCAATGGTTTCATTTTTTTTCCAAACAAAACATCGCAAATCGTCGCCAAATTGACGTAGTTGAATTTTCAGTATTGCGTGGCACATTATTATTAATGGCTTCTTCAATTTTTCCATTCGAAGACTGTCCGAATCGTGACATTTCCACAAATAAGATAATTTTCCGCCGACCTCGTATTAACATGTCTGTTTAATATGCTTCAATGTAAACGAAATCGACCATTAATTACCCCTATTAATGCTCAATTTGTCATTAATGATCGATTTCTCTGTAAATGCATGATTTTGCGCGTTGCTTGGCAACTAGACATCAACGGAATCAGATTTTATGTGCGCTGTAAAATTTTGACACATAATTTTCCAATCTAAATAATGAATATCGAATATAATTTCACGATGACACCGCCAGATGTTGCGGAAACCGCTAAGGTGGCAGCTTTAGGTTTATTGCCTGATAAAAGCAGAAAAATCTATGAAAAATTAATTATTTTCATTATTATGTATAGCAAGTAATTTTGGAAAATGTAGCAAATACTCAACTCATCAAAACGCGACATTTTATACAAGGGCTCCGTTGCGCAGAGGTGAAATGCGAGTGAACGAAGACAATCCGGATGTATAGATCAGCGGTTCGAATCCTGAACCACGGAAATTTCTCAACTTTTTTTTTATTTTCTTTCATGCTATCATTAGGTCGACGGAAAAGTATTGTAATCAACTCCTATATTAAAATGCGATTAATGATCTCGAACATTAACGCGCTTGCTTCGCTTACGCGTTAAAATATCTCGATCATGAATCGCCTTCATTAATACCCTAGTTGATTAAATAACTATTTCTGACAACGAAAGTTTGAGAAAAATTGACATAACGTCATCAGAAATTTGTTTACAATGCTGGTTGTCATGCTTTCAAAAGTTAGGTTCCCTTTTTTTTGTCGCTGGAAAAATTAGGGCAAACTTTTTTCGCTGTCATAATGACAAAACACCGCGACATATGGCATTTTTAGTGCATGAATTATGTTTGTCAATCATATTTATCACATACTGGGATTACAGCATTACTAGAAAATGCAATTTAATAATTTTTTTCTCTTTGAATATTATTATATTACTTTTAGCAGCTGAATTTGAACAACGAATGTTTTCCTCATACTTTAAGTACCACCTAAATGAAACAGTTTTTGGTTTTTGCACTAACGTAGAAAAAATATGTTATGCAACTCGTTCAAAAATTGTTTACTGCACTCGACGTGTTGTCAAACTCGGCCTGACGGCCTAGTTAGACAATTTCACGTCTAGTGAAATAAACAATTACTTTTGCACTCATTGCATAAATAACTATCATGATCATGATGGTCGTATGGGCTGCTGGTTTATGAATCAAAATGCGAGCGAAGCTTGATTTATATAAATTTCTGATAATATTCGGGTTCGAGCGTTACCAAACTTTGGGTACTCCCAAAGATGAGACAGAAGAGTATTTATGAAATCAGCGAAAATACTGTGAGAATAAGTACGTGGGTGAAACTAGAAGGGCTATAAAAGTAAGGTTCAAAGAGCACATTGTCAATATCAGATTTTCAAAACCAGAAAAATCCTTTGTGACCTAATATGCTTTGGAAAAGTACCACCGATTTTAAAGGTTTGAAAATAATAGTAGTGTTTATTTCCATGGGAATTTGCAAAATAAATGCATATATTTAGAAAAGGGCAAGGAGTCAGCTGGATGCAATGTATCAGAAAACACATCACACACTCTGTTTTACAAGTTAATCGCTGCTAATACATCAACAGTATTTCAACTGATACCTTCAATAATGATGAAAGTCTTAAGAGACCATGAGCGCGATCATATTCAGGACGGGTTTTTTTGGTAAAAGAAAATGAGTGGTGAAACGTTGATCTAAGTACGTGCTGTAATGTTTTTTTGAAATTATCTATTTATCTACCCAAAAAATTTGTTCAAAGTAACTGCATTTTTGGGACATTTTTGAGATTTTTTTTTGTGAAAAAGTGGATTGAAATTTCAATTTCCATCACAGCACTTACCTAGAATCGAACGTCCTCTAGAATCCTGTCTTTGTTTTAAATCGATACGACGAACCGTTAATGAGAGTTAATGAAAGCTAAAAAATTAAGCTGAAAATTAACCATTACATAATTCATAAAAACCCATATATCATAGAGACCGTAGTAAACCCTTCGGTTGAAAACAGAGGAGAAAAAAATCTAATGATAAACATTGCCCACTGGATAAATGTTAATAAAAATAGATTCAGTAACATTATAATGCGTCTGAGAATAGCACACGAGGATATATTGAAAAATTCTTAGCCTAATATAGAACCAAACAAAATTTCAATGTCAAAATATTTTATTACTCAACATATTCTCCTCTTAATTGGATACATTTATTACAGCGAACCTGCAACGACTCTAGACCTCTCAAAAAAATGTTTCTTCTTGCTCTGCAAACCAGACCTCCACAGCTTTTATTACCTCCTCGTTGGAAGAAAATTTACCAACTATTAAAACTTTTTTCCAGTTGAGGAAAGAGATGATAGTCGGACGGAGCCAAATCTGGTGAATAAGGGGGGTGCTCTAGTAATTCAAACCCTAAATCACGAATTTTTTGCATGGCAACATGAGATTTGTGTGCAGGGGCGTTGTCCTGCAAAAACAAAACACCTCTGGGTAGCTTTCCGCGTCTTTTCTCTTTAATTTTTTCCCGTAGAGTGGTCAGTAATGTCGAATAGTAATCTCCAGTTATTGTTCTACCCTTATCCAAAAAATCATTCATGATTACTCCATGGCAATCCCAAAAAACTGAAGCAAGAACTTTTCCAGCAGATCTTTGGACACGAAACTTCTTGTCTTGGAGAACCAAAGTGTCGCCATTCCATCGATTCAAATCGAGCACAGACCCAACGCGATGCTACTACCCTTGCACGCTTTTGGTCAACATTCATACATTTGGGGATCCATTTTGCAGCAATTTTTCTCATGTCCAAATTGACGTGAACTATATGATGAACGCGTTCGTATGAAATATTCAGTGCTTCAGATATCCGTTTCCGCCCAATTCGACGGTCTGTTAATATCATGTCATGAACTGCATCGATATTTTCGGGGACTGACACAGAAACTGGCCTTCCCGATCGGTCATCATCTCCAATGGAAAATTTACTTCTTTTGAAGCTTGCAGTCCAATTTTTCACGGTCGCATACGAACGACATTGATCACCAAGGGTATTAAGCATATCTTCGTAACTGCTTACCTCTTATCACTTTTAAATAGTTGATGATGGCTCGATACTCCAATTTTTTGATTTTCACAATTTCCGTGGACATATTTTTTCTTTTAATTTATTGTGTAACTCTGGTTTACTTTTTCGACGTCAAACTTAACACTGACACTTCTAATAAGTTATTGTTCGTTGCTATGGTAACGCAATATTTTGTTTATGCAGGGAAATGGTCTAGGCTAACTAGATATCAATGCATCCTCGTACTTTCATGACTATCTAATTTTCTGTAATCATCAACTGGTATCACTAATTTTATATTTTCAATGTTAATGAAACTTTACGCCCTGTATAACCCAACTGTATGGAGAACGGAACTTTATCGAACTTGTATTTTACAGTGACTAGAAACTTTCACAGCCACCAAATGGTTATCGACGACGATTAGAACTTTGTTGGCGGTAATTTCTGAATTCAATAGGGAAAATCATGAAACCTCAGGCGTGAAAGGAACTACAATTTGTTAGTCAGAACATTGTTGATGCGGAAACACACAATGAACCTGACCGCTGTGACGCAGTGTGTGCAATTTTATAGAAATAAAATTTCCTAACTGAAATTGTAAAGAATGTGCTTGCTCTGGCGATGAATACGCTTTGTTGGAAACTTGTGCCGCAGCTGTATTTTGAGATTGTAGGTAGCCTTTCCAGATATTTTGTTATGAAGTTACTCTCAGAAAAAAATTAATAAAGCATAATCATTGATGCGGTAGTTTTCCATCTCTCTAGCGCTTTGTGAATATGCCACAGAAAAAATGTTGGAATGATGCAATAAAGGCAAATTAGAACGCACAGAGCGTATAGCTAAGTGAACAAACAAAAATATTACAAAAGATAATTGAGAGTAAAATTCATTTATATACAGTGTCACCGTTGAAATTCAGATTATATGGGAATTTCATTTATCATTTAGTTCCCGCTATGGACCAGGCAACCGCCTTATGGAGAAATTGTCACAATTGGCATTATCCTAAATGAATGAGTCAATGGACAACACTCAATCCGAAAATACATGGTATTGAAGTTGGAAATTGGCCATATTTTAAAAGCAATATCGGTTTTGGGATAATATTGTTATTATTCTTGCTCGACAGGGATGGCAATCTGCCAAAGTGCAGGTAGGTAGTTCTGTGTAGAACCTTTCATGCCATCCGCTATCAGGTCTATATCGTGAGCACTCCGGATCTTCTTATGAACTTCTGGAGATTTCTTACGAGGTTTTCCTGTGGGATGATTTCATCTGCACTGCAGTGTCCAAAGATATCCATCCTAATGCGAGCCAGGGCTTTGCATTCAAACACTATGTGGGAGGCTGTTTCTTCTTCCTCATCACAGAACCTGCATAGTGTGGAGTTTTGGTGTACTCCCAGTATGTGCAGGTGTTTTCTCAGGTGGCAGTGCCCTGTACGAAGTCCTACCATTTTCCTGAGAAAGTTCTGGCTCAGTACGAGCAGATGTCTTGAGAGCCGGTCGGTTGGCCCCATCATCATCACATTTCCGTGAGTATTGCCATAGGCGTTCTACCAGGACGAATGGTGATGGTTCGCAACCAATTTTCCGTGTTCTCCACCTCAATGCCCCCAAACGGGAATCCGCAGGCTGGTTCCTGTCTGATAAGAGTTGATGCTGCCTCCGATCTTGCTAGGACATCTGCGCTCTCATTCTCCTAGATGACCTGGTACCCAGAATGGTTTCACCTTGTTCTGTGCTCTTAGGTCGCTGAGGTTCCTGTGAGTTTCTCAAACTAGTTTTGAAGAAAACCTGCAGGATTGCTGGGCCACTATTGCCGCTTGACTGTCGAAGAGAATGACTGGTTGGTTTTTAGGAGCCCCTCCTTAAAATATTTCTTGTGTAAATGGAAAAAGGCATTTCCTTGGCTTGGAACATAGAAGCTTGAGTACCAAGACTTATATCTTGCCTCAGTCTCTTTCCAGATAATCCAGCCTCTTCCCCATTGCTTAACTTAGAACCATCTATGTACCAGGTTTGGCCTTTTGGCAATATTGGTATGGCCTTTGATGTGACTTCCTTATTTTGTATGATGGTGGTGTTTGTTCCATCGAAGGACTGGGTTGGGGTCATTTTGTCCGACGGCATCTCAGATGTGTTTGTTTTTATGACCTTCATTATGTTGGAGTGGCCTAGATTATTGCCTCTCTATTTGCCCAAGTCTGGAGACTTCTATTCTCGCCCCCGCTGCGATATGTGAATTCAGAGGAGGGAGATTCAGTATCACCTCCAGGCTAATCGTAGATATGCTGGACATATCACCAGTAACCCCGATCAAGACCAATCTCTGTAAACTAGCCAGTTTTCCTCTGTTTGTCACTTGTTCAACCTTTGGCCATCACAGTAAAGCTCTATACGTTATCGGGAGCCTCACTATCGCTGTGTATAGCGATAGGAATTGCTTAAGTTCGTGTCTCCATTTTTGTATGGATAATATCTTCAAAGTAAATGTTTTGCCCGATTGTTATTGATTGATCAGATTCAGACTGGATTTGAGAAATGTCTCTCGAACAGAGATATTGCACTCATAGCTTTCTTGGCGTAAAAGGGGAGTTTGATAACACATCATATGTGTCTATCACATCAGCCTCCAAGGAAAGAAACGTTGGTCTGAGCCTGAACCAGTGGATACCGACCTTGCTTGGGTGCAGGGTAGTACACAAGAGGCTGCAATCAGGGGAAAGTACAATCCCTATTATTGTGGAATTTTGTAATAGATAACCTCCATACAAACCTGAACGGGAGATAAATGTATGCTCACGGCTATGTTCACGATATCAATAAAGTGGTCTGTATGGATCTGATATCTGAATCCACAGACGTACAGACGTGGTGCAAGAGGAAGAATCTCAAAGTCCACCCACAAAAAAAAACACGATCGTTCCTTCCACCAGGAAGAGAAACTTACAGCCGTATGCATAGTCAATCGCCATCGACTCGCCAGAGTTTCGCCGTTCGCTACACAAGGATTATAATGCACAGTCGAGCTCCAAAAAAGTGACAACTACGCGATAAGTTACATTTTGGCGAAACGCTGGCGATGTACCACTTTTTTGGAGCTCGAATTTGCATCATAGTTCTTGTGTAGCGAGCTGCGAAACTCTGGCGAATCGCTGAAATTGACTATGCATACGGCTGTTAGAGACCAACAGACCTCTTCAAATCGTTGGTGAAAGCTCACAGAAGTCAGAAGAGACAAAATACCTGGTGTTACACCTAGACTCGAAATACCTTGAACAGATATCTGGAAAATATACGAAAAGAGACCGAGGTAAGACATTAGTCTAAGCCTGTATATTCTAAACCAAGGCAATGGCTATTTTCGTTTGTACGACAGATAATCCAAGGAGGGGTCCTACAAACCAAGCCATAGACATTCTCTTCGACAATCAGGTGGCAATTAAGGACCTGCGATCATGCAGGTAATCTGTTTGGGAGAAACACGAAACTTTCTGCGACCTAGGAGCAAAGAACGAGGTGAAACTTCTCTGTATACAAGGTCACAGTGGCATCAACTTTCATCTGACCGGAACCAGCCTGCTGATTCCTTCTTGGAGACATTCAGCAGGACACGAAGAAATGGGTTAAGAACCATCATTAATCATCCTGGGAGGATGAATATGGGAATGCTAACCTAAATATGATGATGATGGGCCAACCTACCGGCTCGCAGGACATCTTATCGAACTGAGCCATATTCTCTAAGGAAGGTGAAAGGACTCCTAACTGGGCACTGCCCTAAAAAAACACCTGTATATGAAACACCAAGACTCAGCAACATGTAGGTATTGTGATTCCTCCCACATAGTGTTCGAATATGAAGCTCTGGCTCGCACGACGGACAATACGTGCAGAAGATATCATCCCACAGGGAAACCTCGTGAGAAATCACCAGGAGTTATTTAGAAAATTCGGAATACTCACGAGATAGATCTGACAGCGGGGGCAGAAAGGTTCTACACAGGACTACCTGCAGTCCGTCTGACCTGCCGAGCAATAATAATGATAATAATAAATATGGAACTGAAATAACACAATATAAACCTACTGAAACAAACCTACATAATATGGACAGTCATTTGGATGGAATTCTATACGGGGTGGTTCTCTAAATAGTAGTCAGAATGTTTTCTACCTTTTTCTATCACACGTCGAAATGTGATTAAAGCAATTCGATTACAGGTGATGTAAGCGATTCATAGTTTGATTACAGTGGTGCAAAGTGAGTTTCAAAATCAACACTTAACTCGAGAGAAGTTTATTGTCAATGGCCTCTCTACAAGCATTGCTTAGGTAGCTCAGCCTGGACTCACAATTTCTAGTTTTAAGTTTTTCTAGTTTTTCTAGTGAATTCATATTGTAGATTATGCTTACCTGAATAAAATTTACATTACAATACATTACAAAATTTACATTACTTTTTGACATGGGATCGAACCTATGAACAAGCATTTCTATAAAAAAAAATACCCTATACCGATGAAAAATATATTTCAATAACATAGGAGTTTTACTTTCCATTCACAATATTTTATCTTTCACTTGTTTTTCAACTCTCTTCTTTTTTATCTTTTGTAGGTCATTATACAAGATGATCCAAAATTCGATGTAAATATTCCAAAAACGCATTGTTGGGATCAAAATCAGTATTTTTCTTCAAATAAACATGTGTCCTGAAATGCACCTTCTCCGAGCTACAGCCCTTATAAGTTAGGTGAAAAGAAATATCTAAATTTGTAACTATAATTATGGCTCAAATATTCTAAAATTAGGCATTTTCCTCTTTTTTAGGCACTCTATTTCTGTTTTCCCTCAAAAATTATGTAAACCCAGTTTTGGAGGACCTTTAGAGGGATCCACACTTTATTGGCCAAATTTTATGATTAGAAACAGAAACTCTGGATTCGAATAGTTTTTGGGTCATGAAAAAATCTAAGAATTCGTTCTCGTGTATTTTTTTCATACAACTAACCGCTTGCCAGAAAATCGTGATCAACGAAAGGGGGTATTGTTAGAATATCAAACTAACCAAACATTTATTCATTAAACAATTATTAATCTCAAATGTTTATTTGAAGAAATAGTTATTTTTGTATCTAGTGCGCGAAATGCCCGACTATTTTTTTAACTCGGCTGCGCTTCGTTAAAAAATCAGCTCTCGATCACGAAAGTATTTCGCGCCATAGATGCAAACAAGATTTTTTCTACAAATGTCAAAAATATTGTTCTAAAATAATGAATATGCTCATAGACTGGGAGATGGTGTTTTTCCAAATCAAGTAATTACTGTAACTATGGAAATAAAATGGCATTTGTTGACAATTATTTCAAAGTGACAGTTGTTGAAAATTATTTCAGAGTAACATTTGGTTCGCGTCAGTTTCGTGCCTGATATTTATAACTGTAAAATAATGGGAATTTCGAGCGACGATGAACTACCCTAATAGCACACCATGTCCCAGGGACGTCCCCATTTGGTACAAATCATGTCCGAATGTCCGGGACTTAAAATCATTGTCCTTGGAACGTCCGATTCAGTGCATTTTCATGAATTTCCCCAAAGGACTTCCTATGGATGTCCCAATCGGTACATCGTATAAAACGTCTCTGCGAGGACGTCTTTGGGATGTCCTGGGTCGGATATATTTTGTAATGTTTCCTAGGACATCCATCGGACGTCTTTGTTAGTGAGTATTCTGGCATGTCTTTGAAAGGACGTCCCATGGTTGTCCTGGTACGGGACATTTAGGTACATCCCGCATGAATGAATATTGGACGTCCCAATTGGTTAATCTTAGAATACCTCCCTGCGAGGACTTCCTTGGGATGTCCTGGTTCGGATATATTTTGTAGAATTTTCTAGGATATCCATTGGATGTTCTGGTTGGCATGTATTTGGCATGTCATCGAAAGGACTTCCTATGGTGGTCCTGGTACGGGGACATTCTGGAACGTCCTTGATGGATGTACATCGGACGTCATCCCAATCAGTGAATTTCAGAAAATGTACCTGCGAGGACTTCCTTGGGATGTCCTGGATTGAACATTTTTCGGAATGTTTCCTAGGTGCATCCATCCAAAGATGAAGGATGGATGATCATAAAAATTAAACAAAATTCGAAAACAGTTACAATAATTAGTCCTCCATGTGTAACCAGTACCCGTGTATACATCCCAGCTAGTGGTTTTACAGAAGAGGTATAAAATGGATCGCATATTTACAATAGGGCTAAACATTATAGCGAAAATAACCCATCTGAAATAAAACCCTTTTCACTATCATTGAGGTCATCAGGGGCCATATTCTCAAGTTTGTACGTATGCCAATACGATTCACAACAATGAAAATAAAAAAATTATGTTTGTCTCTCTTGTTCGTATAAGGATTGAAACCAAACAATTCCTCTATGTATGGATTCCGTGCATAAAGTTGTTTTCTGTGTTTTGTGTTCTGTGTTCAAGTGAAGTGTTGACGAATTGACAGACACTTGTTGAGTATTTACCAGCTATGGTCGCTTTTCTATCGTCTTTTGTGATTAATTAGTTTAGTGACTGTTCTGTAAGTTATTTTGTGTTCATTCAGTGTAGTTATATCTATAAATGAAAATAAAAGTTTTGTTATACTATTCAATAGTTATTACTAACCTATTCAACACTGTTTTGAAAAAGGTGTTTCCGTAAGACAAGTAGAGTTGTGTGTATCCTTTAAACATGTACAAAACCGAATTGAATGACTCTGAGAGAGTGCTGAGCTTACCTATAGTGAGTAAATCTGGTTCCATCCAAATTGGTATCTCCAGTTATCCACAACAATACCATAATCTTAGTCCTGAAACACATCTGATAATTCTACACATGCTAAGGACGTCCCAGATGTACTTTCGATTGATGTAATTCGGGGACGTCCAATGAACATCCCAGGTGGATGTCGATTGAATATCTTTACAGAACGTCCAACTTTGGTGAGAAGTCGAAACATTGGTACTTCCCACGGATGTCCAATGAACGTTCGCGGTACCAATACTACACGTCCTTTCCAGATGTAATTTCGATTGACGTAATTCAATTGATATCCCAGGTGAATGTCCACTGGATATCCTTATAGAACGTCCAATTTTGGTGAGAAGTTGAGACATTAGTGCTTCCCACGGATATCCAATGGACGTCCGCGGTACCAATACTGCACGTCCTAAGGACGTACCAATATTGCACGTCCTAAGGACGTCCAAGATGTACTTTCGATTGATGTAATTCGGGGACGTCCGATTAACATCCCAGGTGGATGTCCATTGGATATCCTTATAGAAAGTCCAATTTTGGTGAGAAGTCGAGACATTGGTGCTTCCCACGGATGTCCAATGGACGTCCGCGGTACCAATTTTGCACATCCTAAGGACATCCTGAATGTCCTGAGAGGATGTCCTATGGATTACCATCGGACTTCATGGTGCTATTAGGGTAAGCAGTACCCCACTTAACTTTCTTGGATTTTTGCTTGATTGAGGAAAATAAAGGTTAAAATATAAAAATCCCATATGGTCTACATGAAGTATGCGGAGTATTTCGCACACTACTTCGCGCACGGTGTCGTGGTAACGAAGGAAATTCGCATATTGTTGTCAATGCGCGAACCTTGTCATTTTTTGACGTTTGTAGAAAAAAGTTTCATTTTGATCCCAAAAATAAGTATATATAATATATAAATATTCACATCAGATTTTGAATCACACTGTATTATGATAGAAGTACCTTTCGCGTTTATTTCATCACGATTCTAACTCACACCTCCCTCTATCGACAAACACCTTTGATGCACAAAATCCAATCGCACATCGAAACCTGAGCAAACACTGTATTATGACAAAGTTTGTTGTACTTCTCAAATAGAATCAAGGTAGGATCCATCTTCAACTGAACTGAACATTTGCTCATCAGCTGAAACAAACCCTTCGCCGTGTCGCGTCAGGATCATTCACCAACAAACATAATATTATCATCCTGCTGTTCATTTGATGTGATCTGTGGTTTCGACAAAGTACCCACAGTATTCGTTCCAGAGTATCGATCGTAGTTATGTGGTTAATGAGTAAATGCAATAGACTAGGCATATTAGCAAGCAGAAAACTGTGTCTAGTGATAGACAATCGGAATATGTTTATATTTTTTTTATACCGGGCAATTCCAATTCGACCCCACCATTGCGATCTCCTTAACTACAGGAGATACGTCAAAACTTAAATTGGGGCAAAGTTGCGTATTCTGGTGCTTAACAAAATAATATTTTGAAACTTGAAAAATTCCGAGTATTTCCGGAAATATCGGGAAAAAAACTGAAATTCGGAATTTTCGTTTTTATTTTTTTTCTATCGTTATTTGACAACATAGCTCAAAACCATAAGGACATTTTCATTGATACTTTTTTTCAGCTACACGTTTTCATGTTCAGATTCACTATCCGACGTTTCGTCTTCTGGAATTCATCATCAACTTTTTTTTCTGTTATGGGCGCCATTTTGTTTTTTTATACAGAAAAATGGTGATTCTCATTCTGGTTTCATTGATGTATAATTTGTTATGATTTGCACTTCTGAAACCATAGATATTAAAAAAAAACAACTTCATCTGAAATGGTCATGACTCCATCGAAAAATTTTGTTTAATAAACACTAGTTGTCAGAACTCATTAAACATCATAAGTTTGCACAAATACTTCAGTCGAAATGTCCTCATTCTCAAACGAAGAAAAACGAGATATGTTGAAACTTTATTATAAATTTGATAGGAATAGTACGAAAACAGCACAAATTTATTTTGAATTATATCCGGAAAGACAACAGCCGGATAGAACATTATTCGGAATTTTGGACAAACACTTGGTACGGTGCGTTACAAATACCAAGAATGAAATATGAAAGGAGAATGGAACAAAATATTAGACGTAACTTATTAGCCGAGGTAAAATAATTGTTCATTCCATATTCGAAGAAGTATAATTATTTTTGGCACTTTTTTAGATAAATGCAGATCCTTCCAAATCAACACATCAAATCTTGGCAGAAATGGATGTGCCACAGACGAGCGTTTGAAGGGATTCAAAAAAGTGGTTCAAAATGTTATAAGATGCATGTTTCACAAAAATTACATCCAGGTGATCCTGAGAGAAGGATGGAATTTTGTAGCTGGCTCTCGAATAGGGTAGACCCTACAAACTTCTTGAAAAATATTATTTGGACCAACGAAAGTACTTTTTCGAACTGTGGTGTTTTTAATAGAAATAATGAGCACATTTGGAGTGAAAATAATCCACGACAATTCAGAGAAGTCAGACCACAAGTTTGGTTTCGTTCGGTTTCGTCAGACCACAAGTTCGGACCTCATTTTTTCTCTAATACATTGAACGGGGTAACCTATCTTCGGTTCTTAAGAAACGAATTCGAAGAATATATGGATACGTTTCTCCTTGTTAATTATAACAGCTGCTCCTCCTCCACACAATGAAAGAGTAGTTTGCGAATATTTACACCAAAGATTTCCTAATAGGTGGTTAGGAAATTCTGGACCAGTGAGGTGGCCGGCAAGGTCACATGACCTTACAGTTTTGGATACTTTCTTGAGGGGCACTTTAAAGAACAGAATCTATGGAGCGCAAGTATTTGACACAGTAGATGAACTTAGAGACAATATCATCACGCAATTCAGGTCTATCAGAAGAAGGGATATTGTTAGGGCTGTTCTTAATTTGAGACGACGAGCTCGGTTATGTATTCAAGAGGAAGGCCATCAATTCGAACACTTGTTGTAAGACTTTTTGTGCATTTTTTACAAGCTCATGATTTCATTCTTGTTTTTTGAAACGCACCGTGCTCAGCCAAGCTTTTGCACAAAATTCATAATAATGTTCTATCCGGCTGTTGTCTTTCCGGATATTATTCAAAATAAATTTGTGTTGATTTCGTACTATTCCTATCAAATTTATAATAAAGTTTCAACATATCTCGTTTTTCTTCATTTAAGAATGAGGACATTTCGACTGAAGTATTTGTGCAAACTTGTGATGTTTAATGAGTTCTGACAACTAGTGTTTATTAAACAAAATTTTTCGATGTAGTTATGACCATCTCAGATGAAGTTGTTTTTTTTTAATATCTGTGATTTCAGAAGTGCAAATCATAACAAATTATACATCAATGAAATCAGTATGAGAATGACTATTTTTCTGTATAAAAAAACAATATGGCGCCCATAACAGAAAAAAAGTTGATGATGAATGCCAGAAGACGAAACGTCGGATAGTGAATCTGAACATGAAAACGTATAGCTGAAAAAAAGTATCAATAAAAATGTACTTTTGGTTTTGAGCTATGTTGTCAAATAACGATAGAAAAAAATAAAAACGAAAATGCCGATTTTCAGTTTTTTCCCGATATTTCCGGAAATACTCGGAATTTTCCAAGTTTCAAAGCACCAGAATACGCAACTTTGCCCCAATTTAAGCTTCGACGTATCTCCTGTAGTTTAGGAGATCCCAATGGTGGGGGTCGAATTTGAATTGCCCTGTATAGTGTTAGGTTCTCTACAAATGAGAATCTTTTTTTGTACTGAATGTACGAAAAAAAGTTTTCCTTCATGAAAAGTTCAGCATGGTCCGAAACTTAAAATACGACCATCACATAACAACTTTTTCAAGCCGTTTACGAGGGTTGTCAAAAAATATGAAATTTTTACTCTCAGAACGATTGTTGAAAAATAAACAATTCAAATAAAAATCGTTTGAAAAATGTCCCTCTTTGATCATTAATACATGCATTTTATTATAGATTTCAAGCTACAAACATTTATCAGCAATTTTTCTTCAAAGCCTGAAATTTGGAGCGATATAGCTATTTATGTACCAAGTGTGATATATCGATAGGGCAACATTCATCCCTCGGGTCAAAAACCCTCGGGTGAATGTTACCCTCCAGGCGTTAGGATCTAGTAACGCTCTTTAGGCTAATAAAATTAAATCGAAAAAAACCGTTTTGAGGAATTAATTTCCAGCAAACTGGAAATCGTTTTAATACCTCTATTTGGTCCTAAATGCGTGTAATCTGAGTTTGCACCATCTCAGGTGGTGAGCTTAACTTTTGATAGCCAAAAAACCGCCACATTTTTGCATTTTTTTTATTTTTTTGCTTATAGCTGCAAAACGGTGCGTCGGACGGAAAATGTTATTCCATTCGATAATACGGAGGACAAAATTCTGCGTCGAATGACATCTGAAAACATCAAATTCCGTTCAGAGGTATAGCCGAAATAGAATGTTAAAAAAAAGAAAATTTCGTAGTGCGGTGCAAACTTACATTTTGCGGCTTTAAAACAGATAGTCTTATTGAAAAAATTCATTGAATAAAAGTTGTAGAGAATAAAATTTCATAATCATAGTTCCTAATAGTTAAGGTGCAATGGAGGAACGAAAACACTGCATTGATGAACAGTTTGTGGCATAAATCAATATGTAATAGGCATGCAACACAAAATGTGGCAGCATTCATGTTCGCATTTTCTTTGATGTCGATGGTCCTTCATCTGAGAAGCTCAGACTGCGCGATTGCATATCGAGGCCCCCTTCATCTGGATCATCTTCAAAGGGACTATCCTCACCTATTTCTGCTTCTACGGCAATGAAGGTCACATCCTCATCCTCGAATTGTTCTGAATTCGAGCATGACTGGCCGTTGCAGTTGAGGCATATTGTTGAACATTTCATGCCTACTTTTCGGCAGCTGCACTTGCCTGTACATTTGCAGGACACAGTATTGAGAATTTCAGGTGGAGCTGGATCCTTTGTGTTTATGATGGGGAGAAGACCAAGGTCTGTCCTCCTCCAACTCCAGCTCAGAGGATCATTTGATCTATCATACCAGCCCTGGATTTGAGGGTACACCCGCAGAATATGTTGGGCGGCGGCTGCATTTGTTGGAGGTAGAGAGGCCAGCTGGAAAGTTGGCTTTGTTACGGATTTGGAAAATATCTCGTAGCGGATTTGGTCCAAGGAGGTCTCATCTGAACACGCCAGATAATAGAACAACAATAGAACACTTCCTTTCAAGTATAATCAACTTTTCACTCTGTAGTTATCAAAACAGAGACACGAACTTAAGAGTAAAAAAAACAGACTTTTTTCTACAAACGTATATAAATGACAAGGTGCACGCATTGATAACAATGTACGAAGTGACCCTTTTTTTCATTGTCCTTCGTTACCATGACACCGTGCGCGAAGTAGCAAAGCATTGTGCGAAATAGGCACCTATTGCGAAATAGGTATTTTGCACACTGCATGTAAACTATGTGGGATTTTTATATTTCAACCTTTATGGTTTATGGTACTCAATGCAAAAAATCCATGGAATCATTTGTTTCTGAATGTTTAGGTAACAATAATTAAGGCTTTTAAACTTTTTTCAAATTGTGACAAAATTTTACACTACCTAATTTTATTTATTATTTACAATGAATTTTGTTTGGCGTTTGTAAAAAAAAATTTGTTTGCAACTCGTGCGCGAAATACTTTGGTGATTTCGACTATTTTTTAACTTGGCTGCGCCTCGTTAAAAAAATCAGCTCTCGATCACCAAAGTAGCATTTCGCGCACTAGATGAAAAATAATTATTGATGCAAAATTTGGGACCGAAGCTGAACCGGGCATTCAGATATCCGGATAATTGGACAAATCAAGAAAACTTAAACATTTGGACATCTATCTATATAACGTAAAATTTTATTCTCTACAACTTTTATTTTATGGGTTTTTTCAATAGGAGTATCTGTTTTCAAGATATGTCGTCTTGGAAAGCCGCAAAATGTAAGCTAGCACCGAACTACGAAATTTTCTTCTTTTTTAACATTCGATTTCGGCTATACTACTAAACGGAATTTGATGTTTTCAGATGTCATTCGACGCAGAATTTTGCCTTCTATATTATTGAATAGAATGACATTTTTCGACCGATGAACCATTTTGCAGCTATAAGCAAAAAAATAAAAAAAGTGCAAAAATTTGACGGTTTTTTGGCTATCAAAAGTTAAGCTCAACTCCTGGAATGGTGCAAACTTAGATTACACGCATTTGGGACCGAATGAAGGTAATTAAATGATTTCCAGCTTGCTGGAAATTAATTCCTCAAAATATAATTATTTTATTGGCCTACTTGGTGCAAACAAGATTTTATTTTTCACTAAAAAATTGTCTCAAACGACGTTGTTTACTTCATAAATTCCTTCTCATAGTATTTACTGCGTTCTGACTGGCAACTGAGCACAAGTGAGCTTCTATGCAATTGCCATGGAAACATTGAAGAGAAGGGTTTTTCATTCTATATATATATATATATATATATATGCATATGCATTTTTATAAAAATTCACAAGTTTATTAGTGGAGGAAACTAAAAACGGTTGTGTTCATAATAATTATGGAGATCCCATAGAATGTGACGCTCAAAGCTGAAAAAGCGTTAGGAAATTTACTGCCTGTGAAATCCAAATACTTATACGATAAGTAGTATGACAATTTTTTGAAATGGAAAGATGAAAACAGAGTAGATACCGTAAATGAAACTGTCCTAATGGCATACTTCCAGGAACTGGTGAGTTTATCTCATGAAAAATATTAATTTATTTTTTATTCATTTTACATTGAACTCAGTCAAAACGTACATTGCACTACGACCAAAAGGATGTAAACAACGTAGGTTTTTTTTTTAACCTACAGAAATAATAAATGCATTGAGTTACCTGTAGGTAAAAATACTATAGGAAGTGTTCCTTCTATCATAGCGAAATACCTTAATTTGGAAAATCCGAAAGGTTACACCGGACATTGTCCACGCCGAACGTCGTCGACGCTTCTTGTGCAAGTGGTGCTTCCTTTGAAACGCTAAAATTACATGGAAAATGGAAGAGTAGTACGGTAGCGGAGAGCTAAATTGAAGAAAGTATCTCCTCGAAGAACAAAATTGCTTCAATGATAGCCCATTCCGTTTCCGACAAAGAAAATGTTAACGTTCCGAACGAAACTAAATTCACATTGAGGGGTTCATCATCGGTCATCTCAGAGAACTTCAAACTTCGTACTAATTTTTCAGGAACATTTGAAAATTGTAATTTCTATTTGAGAGAAATTAATTAGTCCTTTTTTATGTACAGTTATAAATGAAACTTTCTTGAGTGATTCATTTATTGAACTACAGAAAAAAACATTTAGCGGGCGTTATGATTCATAATGCCCTCCATAACGCCCTGGGCGTTATGGGTCTGTTAATAGCAACTGTTGCCAAGGAATTATAAAGCAGTTATGAACAAGTGAAAAATGAATATTTTTTCGAGTCCTAGCCTATTACAAACATTTCTTTAGCACTGCCATATGTTGAGGCATCTAGTAAAGAGGTAATATAAAAATTTGCACATTCATCTGGATATCGGAAATTGGTAAAATTCGCTTAGAACGCTAATTAGCAATATCGCTTTGTACAAAATAACAAGCATCGTGCAAATTGTAGTTATATCAACGAACTTCTCTTCTACATCCCTTATGAAATTTGCATCGGCAATTTTCATCCGGAAATACGAATAATCCTGGATTACGTGTACGGAACATCTAAAAAACGTGAATAACGCTAAAAACAGTCTCAGTGGCAAAGTTTTAGATGCCACAGAATTGCAAACAATGTTTTCGTGATCTGCAAACTTTGCTTGCATAATTTTGAGTCGCCAATTGAGTTTGCACCATTTTCAGTATCCCGGCAGCAATGAATATTATTTTTAGACGTAAGTTTTGCAAATGCCACACAATTATAAACTTCCAATACTTTTTGGAGATCGTCACTACAATGATGTCAAAGGATCTCCCCTAATATTTCTCTGAATCATCTCATTGTAATCTATCCTATCTTAATGAATGTAATAATTGGTTATGTGTACATTTAGGAGCGTTTTATTGTAGGCAGAAATGTTCTACTCGTAGAAGTAGAATTTAATATGTCTGTTTTTTTGACACCAAATATATCTACTTTTTCTACTTTCGCTACCATCAAATTTGAGGGTAGTGAAAGTAGATAGTTGGTTGAAAAAGGGAAATTCCTATATCGTAGCAGAAATTGACACTATTGACATTGAAAGTAGTTTGAAATTATGGACTTAATCTCTGTTCATTTCAGTTTGGTTGTGCTTTGAAGCTCAAAAAACATAATTTACTCACATTAAAACGATTTTGGTAGTGAACAGCCTCTAGTTAAATTAAATATGAGTGTTATGGACCTGAGTAAAGTTATAGATAAAAATGTTTAAATACGTATAGGTCCTTCATCTAGTTTTATTTATTTAATAAAGAAGGTGGGTTGATATTGATTCTCAATTCATTGAAAACCTCTGTTGAACCTTCATATTAAAATCGTATCCTAAACAAATATACAAATGGATACCAAAAAAGAAGATGATGACTCCGAAAGTAGCGAAAGTTCGAAAACATCAGTGGGATGATATAGAAACATTGTGTCAATTGATTTATGTATGATGAATAGAGAAAAATTGTCCAGATAAATATCAAAAAAGTATTTTTCAGTTCCTATTTGTTCGAAACCTACAGATACCTATGCTCTCATTATTTAAAGAGAATTCTGGCTTATTTGCTAGTTCACTCAAAGCTGCCTCGAAAGTGGAAGGTGTGAAGGTTTAGGAATCACTTCTACATGATAATTTTTACATTCTGAAAAAGTTTTCTGAGTGAAAATTATTCAAGGAATTTACATATGAAGTTCATTATTGCACCTGAAACATTTCCGCCTAGATCTAATCTTCGAATAGATATAATACTGCTCGCGCCTTCTTCCATTGTCTGTCTGGGCTGTGGTAGTTGTTAATGCGAGAAAATTATTCATATTGAATGTATCATTTATAATAATGAAAACTATACGTTTCAAACTTTTTACAGAGATTTAGGAAATTTTAGAATTATCTGACTTCTATTGGAAACCCTGAAATTACGTTTTTATGATACTCTACTTCTTCTACTAGTAGATGTAAACTCTAGTGGTGAATAAAACGTGGCTTTTGACAGGTGATACAATAACCCCACTTTTCTGTTTTGTTTGCTTTGGTAAACATAATTTTTTCGGAGTTTTTACTGTGTTTTAAAAGCATTCAAAATCACTAAATTTATTTTCGAATATCCTGAAAAGTTCGGACATACTTATGAATTTCTTTATTTTATAATTTTCGAATAACCTGAATAATTTAACGATAAAAAACTGACCTCGAAATGAATCTTTGAAATACTTTTGAAGTCTGAAAGTTTGGAAATGTTGAAGAATTTGGTAATTTGAAAATATGCTTATTTAAAAAAATTTAGGAAACCTAAAAATGGACTAAGGACCCCGCACTTTTTATGGGTGGAATGTTCTGAATTTTCAGTATATTGTAGTATTCAATGTACTGATTGAACGTGCAAAATCTCAAAGTCTATTGATGACTAGATTTTGAATTACAGGGCGTTCAAGTTCAAAATCAGTAATTTTTATTTAATTATTTTCTCGGGATTTGAAAGTGCCAACTGCATTTTTTTTCGTTCTTATCACCAACGTACCTTCATATTACTAAATATCATTCAGATGGTGCAGATTATATCATTATGTACAGAGTGAAAAATAGAAACATTTTAGTAATATCTGAAAATTCGATATAATAATGAAATATTGATAAAGTTATTTTGGCATGCAATAAACTATTCTTATTCCATCATTAATCACAATTCATACATTTCGAAATATATGGCCGGTTCTTTCGTAGATATCCTGTATATTCAAGTGAATTAGCTGATACCGTATAAATATGATTTCGTTGGGATATATATGGTGATCATGAAAATTTTCGATGATAAAAATGACAAAATATCAACGTTTCAGAAATCACCCTGTAATTCACGATTAACTTGGTGAAATTCCTTCATTATAATTTAATATATTCATCATTATCTCCTCAACACTGTCCCAAAAATTAAGTTTCCAACTATGACTTGTTTCATAGTTATTAATTGAGAAACTTATAACCATTTGCACGACGAGTTGAAGGAACTTATTCACGCGTACATTCTACTAGTGGCCAAGATTTTTCATAAATAGTAAAACGTGAGAATGTGGAGATCAAAATAAATGTGAAAGAGGGCGAAGATTAGAGATAACAATCACATCAGATATATGAATTTAATAATGTAAGGTACAAATAGTTAAGTGAATTTTGTTGGTTTTTAAGCTTTGTCGAAATAAAAAAACAAACTATCTGAGAAAAGTGAAAATGATTGATAGAACGCTTTTATTTCTAATAGGAGAATTTGAATCTGAGCAGCGACGTTTTTTTCCAATTCGTGTTCACGATAGGGCGAGTCAAAGTATCCAAGCATTAGGAATTTTATGTGGCTCATGCCTGAATTGTAAGTTGTAACTGATGTATCGTATATTCAATTAGTTCCTAAATGGTAGATGGAATTGGATGGACCGTCATTGGTCATCACCTTGCATATTATGTTACATTTATTTTGATCTCCGCATTCTTAACGTTTCACTATTTGTGAGAAATCTTGGCCACTAGTAGAATGTACGCGTGAACAAGTTCCATCAACTCGTTGATATTTTGTCATTTTCATCATCAAAAATTTTCATGATCATCCAATATATCCCAACGAAATCATGTTTATAAGGTATCAGATATCTTCGGAGGATGATAATTTACTTGAATATACAGGATATGTACGAAAGAACCGGCCATGTATTTCACCAATTTTTCAAATCACCTTGTACGAAATATATAGTCTAACGTTTTCGAGAGAGCATTTCAGGTCAGCCAGTTTTTAGAAATGTTATCTCTCTCACTCTTCCGGACGTCATACGGGCCATATGGCTGGCGGTAGATGTTGCGTTCATCACTGCGCATCGTACCTGTTCTGTACAGGTAATATATTGATTTTTCAAGAAGGTTTCCTTTTTTATTAGTTTTATTTAACTTTTTGATACATGAATACATTATTGCCAGATATTTTTATCGTTTTTTAAACTGTGCCATACGCCAATAACAAAATAAAGAAAAAAATTGAATAATATACAAAAAAGAATTCAAAATATTTTAGTATGGCTGAAATTTTTATATGATGTTTTTTAAGTATCTACAAACCCAAATTTAATTTGCCAAACAATAATTCGGTTGTTAAACCTCCAGCCAGACCGATTTGAAAGTGAAAAATGATTGGGCATGTTAGAAGAGTAAAGTCAGTCAGGCGCTAGTTGCGCAAGCGAGATAAACCACAACAGCCGTTTGCAGCTTTGGCCGGCTGATGCGCCTGCGCATAAGCCTCACAGTGGATCATGTTCTATGGGGTCTGTGAAATCATGTTAAAAACTGAAGTTGGTAATGATTCTCAGAGTACAATGTGGTACATTTTGCTCTCATAAAAATACCACATCACTTTTCACTTTCAAATCGGTCTAGATGGAAGTTTAACAACCAAATTATTTTTTTCCCTTAGGTGTTTGTTTAGCAAATTAATTTTGGGTTTGTAGATACTTAAAAAACATCATATAAAAATTTCAGTCATATTAAAATATTTTGAAAAAATAAGTTATTTTTTAATCAAAATTAGCGTCTGGCACAGTTTAAACAACGATAAAAATATCTGGCAATAATTGATTCATGTGTCAAAGAGTACAATTAAAATAATAATAAGAAAATAAACCTTCTTAAATTAATTTGAAAAATTAATATTTTACCTGTATAGGAACGATGCGCACTGATGAACGCAACCTCTACCGCCAGCCAGATGGCCCGTATGACGTACGGGAGAAAGAGAGAGGTAACATATCTATAAACTGGCCTTACTGAAATTCTTGTTTTCCCGGCGTTGCTAGCTCTCATACTAATATAAATTATGATTAATGATGGAATAAGAATAGTATATTGCATGCCACAAAATTTTTATCAATATTTCATTATTACATCGAATTTTCAGACATTACTAAAATGTTTTTATTTTTCACTCTGTACATAATGATATAATCTTCACGATCTGAATGATATTTAGTAATATGAAGGTACGTTGATGATAAGAACGAAAAAAAACGCAGTTGGCACTTTCAAATCCAGAGAAAATAATTAAATAAAAATTACTGATTTTGAACTTGCAAAATCTATTCATCAACGAACTTTGCGATTCTGCACGTTCAATCAGTACATCGAATACTACAATATACTAAAAAGTCAGACAATTTCACCGAGTTCCATTTTCTCTATAAAAAATGCGGGGTCCTTTAACCGTAATATCATGATATATACAGGTCGACAAACATAAGGATGCCTCTGAGATGCGCAAACGATAGAAAGCGTGAGTAGATGTGCGACAAAGATCGGCTACTGTTTACGGAATGTACGGAATGTACAATCGGGAGAGAAATTTTTCTGCAACACATAGGAACGTAGGTTCTTATCTGAATTTTCATTAATTCCTAATGAACTGTTCGAATAATATAATTGTCTGTGATCACTGGACCGTTTATGAAAATTGCATAATTTTCCCGAAGCCATAAGTTTAAATAAAGTACGACTAGAAAAAGAATGCATCGCCACACAATATCAGAAGTAGGTAAATAAATATAATAAAGAACACGAGGAACATACTTACAGAAGTTGACTAACAATATCACATGACCTATGACCACTGCCAAATCAGCATTGTCCATGGTAACTTTTTATTTTTTGTTTCTCTTTTTATTTGGAGTTGAGAATTGTTGCATTTCACCTTTTTCAATTTTATTCATTTCTGAATTAATTTTCCTAATGCTTCTAACGCAAACTCCCGTTGCGGCAGCAACTCGTTATTGAACCTTCACAAGAGGAATACTGGTTTCACCTATCATTGCTTCTGCCTGCATAAATTTGATGACATTACTGACAATTTCCCTACTTTGTCCACTCAGAATCTTATTTCTCACTTTACTCTTTGAATGCATTTTCAAACACAACAAACTACACTATAACCTATCTAATAATATTTCAAAACTATACACAACACAAGGATTTCAAATTCAACACACAATCAGAATAACGCCACAATAATTTTATTCCACTGACTGTACACTCACGACGTTAACTGCTTGAATAATGCAGAGCGAGTGAGCTCCTGCCCCACTCCAGGGTTGTGTCTACTGCGCAACCTATTCTCGGAGGCATCCTTAGGCTTGTCGTCCAGTACCTACAGAAACAAACCTACATAAAATGGACTCTTGGACTTTATTCTATACAGGGTGGTTCTCTCGATAGTAGTCAGTTTGTTTTCCACCTTTTTCTATCACTGGTTAAAAAATGTGATTGAAGGAATTTGATTTAAGTGATTTATAATTTGATGACGATGTTGCAAGGTGAGCTGCAAAATTGAGTTGTAAGTGTCTCTCTATATAAAGAAGTTCATGTGAAAGGCATCCTCATTTTTGACGTGGAATCGTACCTATCGAAAAGCGTTTCTATTAAAAAAATACCAAGATTAAGTGAATATATTTCAATAACTGAAGAGTTTTACTTTTCGTTCACAATGTTTCATCTGCTATAAATTATTTTCCAACCATCAAGTTATTCATCTTTATCAGGTTGAATTGTCTCACTCCGCATACATTTTTTCGAAACTAGGTTCGTTATATGATAGAAGTATCACGTTAATTTCATCACGATTCTTGATCGAACCCACACCTCCGTCTATCGACAAACACCTTTCATGCACAAAATCCAATCTCACATCGAAACCTGAGCAAACACTGTATTTTGAAAAAGTTTGTTGTACTTACTTCCCGAATAGAACTGAACTGAACATTCGCTCATCAGCTGAAACAAACCCTTCGCCGTGTTGCATCAGGATCATTCACAAACAAACATATAATCATCTTGCTGTTCATTTGATGTGATCTGTGGTTTCGACAAAGTACCCACAGTATTCATTCCGAAGTATCTATCGTTGTTATGTGGTTTATAAGTAAATAGACCAGGCATTAACAAATAGAGAATTCAATCCAGTGATAGACAATAGGGACTTTTTTTCACACTGTGTGTCCGTGAAAGTTCTCTACATATGAGAAACTTTTCTAGTACTGAATTAACGAAAAAAAGCTATCCTTCATGAAAAATTCTGCATGGTCTGAAACCAAAATACGACCATCGGATAACAATTTTCTCTAAGCCGTATCCGAGGGTTGTCATAAAATATGATTTTTTTTTTTTCAAAAGGTAAGTACATTCATTTTTTACTCTGAGTAAGATTGATGAAAAACAAATATTTCAAAAAAATGGTTTCAAAATGGCATTCTCTACTCGTGTATAAATTTCATATTTTTGACAACCCACGTAAGCGGCTCAAGAAAGTTGGTATCTGATGGTCGTATTTTAGGTTCTAGACTATGCATGACAAGACAATTTCTTTTATTCTGGTCCAAGTTATCTAAGCGTAAGGGAAGACAAAACCTCTACATATTTATATATTATTATTATACCATTTACAGGTATCTATTGTTTAATATTTTAGTAATATTAGTGCAGTGGGTTGTCCCATTCCATCAGGGTGGTTTCGGATTTTTCACTAGCGATAAATCCGTGGCGCTCCGGAAAATTAACCCTATATTTCAAACTTATCAAAATCAATTTTTATTGTCGAATCCACGCCTACTGAGCTGCTGGGTATGTTAGAGGCGTGACACATCATTGCACATTCACTGCTCTCCTTTCCTAAATTTCGCCCCTAACAAAATGGCGCCCTAAAGTTTTTGAATTTTTTTTTGATTTTATAGGTTCCGAATAAAATCAGGTAGAGGTATTTGTATTTCCTTCTGTTCGTTATATTGAATACTAATAGAAGTTCACTTGATAAGTATACACGGCTTACTGCTTATTTTGAATGCTTTTCATGTATTATTTATTATAGTTTATCTAGAATTGAAGCGTAGCAGTTGGTGTACTTATAAAGGTGTTTTTCCTTCTCGGTATCTTGGATTGGGATAGAGAATAGTCATTTTGAGAGTTGCATTGTCTCATAATTTGATAACTGAAATTATTTTCTATCTTTCAGTATTGTTTAGAGTTGTTGTCAAGTGGTACAGTGTGTATTATTTGTTTTTTTTGTCTCAGTCATCGCGACGCTCTCCGTCACCCAGCGTCGGTTATTGGAAAGTTGCTATTTCTGGTATATTTTGGTTTTGTTAGCACTTTCTTATAGTTTTAGAGTACCGCCGCTTACGGACGCTAGGCATCGTTTTTCTAAAAGTGCTTATTTCTGGTATATTTTGGTCTGCTTTGCACTTTTATAGAATGTTAACGCACCTACGCGATCCGACGCTTACCGACGTCCGGCGTCGTTTGTCTAAAAGTGTCTATTTCTGGTATAATTTGGTTTTCTTGACACTTTTATAGCTTGCAAACGTCCGGCGTCGCTTTTCTTAGTGACTTATTTGTTGAAATTTTCTTTTATGGTCACTTTAATTTGTTTATTATATTTAAAGTATTTTATTATCTGGGTGATTTGAACTGTTTTCTTTGCATTTTTAAAAATGAGTTCTTCAAAAATAAAATTAGATGTCAATCGTCTTTCTAGAGATGAATTAATTTATGAAATAATGGTTAGAGGTCTTGGTGATGGTACAGACTTAACAGTAGCTGATATTAGGGCAGCTTTGCGGAAAGCGTTGTCCTTAAAAAAAACTTAACTTGCTATTAAAAATCCAGCAGATCCTTTCAAATTTATTGATGAATCTGCGGCTATTACTGTTAATATTGATTTGTTGAAAACTTTGATCGATGACTTTTCAGGTACAGAAAAAGATACAACTATGTAGGTATATCTTCAAAAATAGCTCATGTTTTAGGTCGTGTGAATAGGTGTAGTCCTCAGAATGATGCCGAGAAGAAAATTAAATCTGAGTATCGAGTACAATTGTTATTGTTGCTAGATAAGTTACAAGGAAAGGCTCGTAAATGCCATAAGATCCCACAGTAATTGATATTTCAATTTTAAAACAATCCTTGACAGCACCAAATGCACACAGCTCTGCTGTTTATTCTAGTGATTCTTCCAGTGAGGAAGAAGAACCTTTGAAAATTAGGCCAGTCCCAGTTCGTGATTGGGGTATGAAATTCACTGGAAGGCCTGGAATGATGTCGTTCTCTACTTTTGTTGAGAAAGTAGGAACAATGAGAAAGTCTAGAGGTATATCAAAATCAATATTGTTTCGGGATGCTGCAGATTTATTTGAAGGAGATGCTGCTACTTGGTATAACTTAGTGAAAACTTGGGCTTCTGATTGGGATTCTTTAGTTCAGTTGATGCGACAGCAATTTTTACCTGCCAATTTTGACAAAGACTTATTTGAAGACATTAAGCTTAGGACACAAGGTCCTGATGAGTCTATTGGTTTGTATGTTGCTAGCATGAAGAGTTTGTTTAATAAAATGCAAACACCTATATCAGATGAAGTTCAACTTTCATTAATGATGGAACGGATTAATCCATATTATCATCCATTCTTAGCATTCAAGCAAGTTAATTCTATAACTGAGCTTATTGATGTTTGTCGTACTCTTGATGAGAAGTGGGATTTAGTGAAATCTTATGTTCCCCCACCATCAAGAAGCAAATCTTTGATTCCTGAGTTGGCATATGCTTCTAGTTCATCAAGGAGTGACTCCGTACCAGATTTGGCAGAAGTTTCATCTCTGGGTAGTTGTTTTAACTGTGGAAGTGATAGCCATACTTTCAGAGGATGTTTAGCTGAAAGGAAAAAATTCTGCTTCAAGTGTGGAACTCCTAACGTTACACTTCGTGACTGTCAAAAATGTTCTCAAGAACATAGCAGATGGAACAATAGAAGTAGAAATAACAACAGACATGCTAACAACTCATCTTCATCACAACAGGGAAACTCTACAGGGAGACCTTAGGTGGTCAGGAAGTTTCTCCCGAGTCAAATAATTTGACCTTTTCTGTATTAGATTCTAGGAAGCAAATAATTCTTGATTATGTACTCTCAAGTGTGTCTGGTGATGAACGACCATACCTTGATGTTTCTATTTTAGGGTGTCCTATTACTGGATTATTGGATTCTGGAGCATCCAGAACAATTGTTGGCCAAGCTGGTTATGAGTTTCTGAGACAACGGGGTTTAAGTTTGTATTGTTCTGTCAATGAGTGTAGAGTGGCTAATGGTCAAATTTGTAGAAGTGTTGGTTATGTGACCACCCCTCTATGCTTAGTTGGCAAGATTTGTGTTATAGATATTTTGGTTATCCCCGAGTTGCCTCATACTCTTATTCTTGTTATTTATTTCTGGAGGTCCATGAATATTATTCCAGATTTGAGACAAAGAGTTTGGCATTTCTCCAAAGATTTTCCACAGTCAGTTGAGATGTGTGATATAAGATGTGATGAAATGCTTTCTCTTTCTCAGCAAGAACAGCTCAGACACTTGGTAGAGGAAAAGAAAGATTTGATGGGAACTTGCTTAGGTAGAACTAATTTGGTTGAACATAGTATTGAGCTACTTCCCAATACAAAACCAATTAAGCAACGCTATTATCAAGTTTCCCCTATTAAACAGCAAGTTATTGATGAAGAAATTCGAGACATGTTATCCAAGGATATCATTGAACCTTGTAGAAGTCCATGGGCTTCCCCTGTGTGTATGGTCACAAAGAAAGATGGGTCATATCGCTTTTGCGTCGATTATCGTAAATTAAACGCAGTTACAATTAAAGATGCTTATCCTTTGTCATATATTTCTTCAATTTTAGATAAACTTCGTGATGCGAAATATATGAGTTCATTGGACATTAAAAGTGCGTACTGGCAAGTCCCTATTGAGAAAGCTTCGAGAGACTATACAACTTTTACAGTCCCTGGGGGGACTGTTTCGTTTTAAGGTTATGCCATTCGGGTTGACCAATGCTCCAGCTACCTGGGAACGTTTGATTGAGAAAGTACTAGGCCCAGATTTGTCCCCATCAGTCTTTGTATATTTAGATGACATAATCATTATTTCTCAGGATTTTGAAACTCATTTGAAAACTTTAAGTGAAGTGTTTGATAGGTTATATTCTGCAAAGTTAACAGTTAGTTTTAATAAATGTCATTTCTGCCGACCTGAGTTGAAATATTTAGTGTTAGCAGAGTCTTTGATAATGGCCAGGAAGGTTTAAGATATTTGGTAATATGAGAATATACAACTCAGGATTAGGTTTGTTTATTTTTCTTCTTAACAACTGAACTATATAACATGAACATACTTCATATCACATATTACATAACAAAATATACCATGTGCTAACATTTAGGCTATATTGTGGACCGTTTTGGTTTGCGCCCGGATGCTTCAAAAGTGGAAGCTATTTTAAATATCCGTTCCCCAACTACAGCCAAGCAGGTGAGACAGTTCATTGGCACAGCATCATGGTATAGGAGGTTTGTACCTCAGTTTTCCTCGATTGTATCACCATTGTGTAACCTTACCAAGAAAAATGTTAAATTTTGCTGGACGGATGAGTGTGAATCCTCATTTCGTTACCTGAAGGAGTGTTTGGTAAGCGCACCGATTCTTACGTGCCCTGATTTCAGTAGAACATTCTATGTTCAAACAGATTCTGCTGCATTTGGGGTCGGAGCGGTGTTGAGTCAGAACTTTGACGATGGTGAAAAGGTAATTGCGTATTTGTCTCTATCGCTGACTGCGCAGGAGAGAAAATATAGTGCCACGGAGCGAGAATGTCTAGCTGTCATATGGGCGGTAGAAAAACTCCGGCATTATCTCGAAGGATATCATTTTGTGATTATCACAGACTGCCATTCGTTGCAGTGGCTTCATAACTTGAAGGATCCTCAGGGTAGATTAGGTAGATGGAGTCTACGTTTACAACCATTCGACTATAAGATTATTCATAGGAAAGGAGCAGATATTGTTGTTCCTGATTTTCTTTCTAGATCTGTTCCTGTTTCCGTGGAATCTGTTGATGTCGATAGGTTGGTTATTCAAGATTTTGAGAATTTTGATTATGCTGAAACTGCTGATCGATGGTATCAAAAGTTGTCAGCTGAAATAAAACAGAATCCTGCACGCTACCCTTGCTTCCGCATAAATGATGAAGGTCAAATTTTCAAGTTTGTTCGTCCACAATACCCTGAATTATCAAGTCCATCTGAACAATGGAGGTTAGTTGTTCCCAAGGAAAGCCTTTTTTGGAATCCTCCAAAAGTACCACGATGATCCAGTATCAGGTCACACAGGTATATATAAAACGGTTGCTCGTATTTCCAATAAGTATTATTGGCCAAAATTGAAATCTGATGTGACGAAGTATATTCGACGTTGTCAAGTTTGCTATTCTATTAAATCAGAGCAAAAATCTCCATCTGGATACATGTTGAGTAAAACTCCCACTGTAGATAAACCATTCCTTCTTCTCAGTGCAGACCTTATGGGACCTCTGCCTAGAAGTTCAAAGGGCTTTGCATATATTTCAGCGGTCTGTGACGCTTTCAGTAAATTTGTCTTGCTCTTTCCATTGAGATCTGCTACTGCAAGTAGCATAGTTAAGATTATGGAGGAACAAGTTGTTCTTATGTTTGGTGCACCAAGGAAAATTATCGTTGATAATGGTGTGCAGTTTAGGAGTAATATCTTTAAAAATCTTGCAAAGACTTACAATTTTGATATTGCATATACCGCCAACTATCACCCTCAGTCCAATCCTACTGAGAGAGTGAATCGAGTCATTAAGACCATGCTCACGGCGTATGTTTCAGAAAATCAAAAATTGTGGGATACTTATCTCCCAAAAGTTGCTTATGCAATTCGGTCGTCTAAACATGAAACAACTGCTCTAACTCCTAATTTTGTGAATTTTGGACGTGAGGTCTCTCTTGATGGAAAGAATGAAATATATGTTCCTGGCGAGTCACCTTACCCTATTTGTTCTGCAGAGGACAAAAAAAATGCGTTTTCTAGAATTTATAAAGATGTGCAAGCTCGAATACTGAAAGCACATACTAAGAGTAAACAACATTATGACCTTCGGCGACGTCCTGTAAAATTTTCAGTTGGACAGAAGGTATGGAGGCGAAATTATGCAATTTCAAATGCAGTTAAAAACTTCACTGCCAAGCTTGCTGCAAAATACCTTGGACCTTTTATCATTACTAAAATAGTGTCACCTTGGACTTATGAATTAAAAGATGACAAAGGTAAGAAGTCTATCTGGCATGGAAAAGACTTGAAGGCTCATCCTCCGGATGAGGGTGACCCATCCTTATTCGGCCACCCAGATTAAAATTAAATTCGGTAATTTTGAGGCCGAAGTTGGCTGTCCCTGGCGTATGCCTAAAGCAACTAGAACTTGGACTTAGTTCCCAACTAGTGAGGTTTTGTATCCATAATATCTAGGGAAAATGATTGCTATTATGAAATCTCAGGCCAGCAACACTGCTGCATTAATAATTTTTGTTTGGTATGTTTTTCTATAATTTTGAGGCCATTCAAAAATTATTGTCGATAATACTAACATCATTGGATGTTATGTTCCAGTAGATTCTTTATGAATTTAATTTTGTATCATTCAAGATGTTCTTCAGTAGAATTTTTGATTTTTTTTTGTTCTGGTCTGTTGTAAGTTGACAATAGTGATTGTCCTCAGACTAATGATTTGCGTTGTCGGTGATTGATTAAAATTTTTATTATTTGCGTTGTTGATGTTGAATGCGAGCGCTGTCTCGGTGGTTCTGGATAGAAGTTGGCTATCCCTAGCTTCGGCTTAAAGCTACTTGAACTAGGCTAGTACCCAACTAGTGATTTTTTTTTTCACGACAGAAAAACCTCTGTTTGACAGTGTCATGCCACACCGACACTTGGAGCCAAAAATATGTCCTTTTCTGAGGATTGGTATCAATTTAATCTGCTGTCAAGAGATTACTTTATTGTCCGGGTAAGTATTTGTGATTTCGGGATTTGTTTTCTTGCAGCATATTTCAGTACACGTGTATTTTGGTAACGAGCTTTGCATTGTTGCATATTTGAGCTGTTTTTGTGGCCCTCTTTTGAGGGATTTGTTTGATTAATTGATCACCTTTCTGTAAAGACATATTTTTATTTATATTTCACTGGGTATTTAGATATGCTGGATTTTTATTTTTGTTGGAATGACCAACACCGGCTTATGTTATTGAGTATTGTAGAACCCAGATTGATAATATAAACATTTGACCACTTGACATCAATTTACTCAATCACTGATTGCTTTGTAGATATTATATTTAATTATTATAATTTCGGTTGTTTAATTGTGTAGATATTATATGTTTTTGTGTTTTTCTCACAGTTGATAGTACCAGGTGGACATATCAACTAACCTTCGACTCTTTTCTAACAGGTATTTATTGAATGAAGTCACCTTTTCTATTTTAATTACATTGAAATGTTAATCTTTTGTATTGTATGACATGCTCATTTTCATATGCGTTGTTGGTGATTATTACTATTATTATATGCGGAGTCGATATAGTGGTATTGTTCCACTGATGCTTCATCTTCTTTACATTCTTATAATGTTATTTGTTATTTACCAGTCTGATTTACACTTCCTTGAATTTCTTATTGTTGGTTAAATAATGTTATTGTTAGCTTCATGGCTAATCGTCATTAAAGTTCTGGGAACTTTAATGCCTCTCCGAGTAGAGGGGGGATTTGTTACGGGTTTATTTTGCACTAGAAAACCCTTTCTGTTTTAATACAATAACATCAAAAATTATCTGTCTTTGATATACACTTTCCACTCTGTACGCCACTGTATCAAAATGACAACTTGATCGTTGTCATGTATAGCTTGTTCCGAATGTTAGTACTTACCTTTGCCGTACTAGTTCGAGCGGACATGAACCGGCCTTAAGCTAATGACAGTTATCAGTTGTTCTATTTTGCGGTATGACAGCGTTGTTTTGTAAACATACTTATGGTTAGTCTATTGTTTTGTACTTAGAACACAAAACCGTAACATTCCTACTCTATCTCTATCTTGTGTCATTGAGGTTACCTACTTCACATTCGAATACTTGACCTTTTGTTTGTTTGTTTGTTTGTGTTTGGTTCTGAGATTGAGAGGCTGGCGTTTTCATCTTGGTTCGGTTGGCAACACTGAATCTTAAGGTGTTCTTTTTATAGTTCCTAGTAGCTCGAGGTAGTTCCTGGACTGTTCCCACCGAACACTAATGAACAAGAAAGCGCCTTGTCAGATATTGACAGTTTTGACTTTGACATCTGAGAGATATTTTCCTCTTCCTTATTTGATATTGATGAGTGACTGACCTATTTTAAAGATTTCCAATTAAAGTTTGATCATCGTTGATGGATCTTGGAAAAATTCATATCAGGAGAGTTTCTCATATTGTTTGCGATTTTTGACGCTTTATATTTTTGAGAAATCTCCGTTCGCTTTGCGGATTTTTGAGGTTAGAAGTCATTTCATCATTGTGTAAAACCACTGGAACGAGAAACTCGCTATCAGACATCAAACAGACCATCAAAGCTGTTATCAGAACCCTCCCACTTGATAGAGGTTAGTATTTGCATTTGGGCTCTACTTATGGCCCCATACAAGTGTAATCAGAAGTCAGACTGGTATTGTTTATTCTAGGGTGCTACTTCTTTGTTACCACTCTGCTACTGCTCCTCTGCGACTACCACTTTGCTACTGTTACCTCTTCGCCGCTGGTAGTGCTCCACTACAGTTTATTGCTACTACTCTGCTACCGTTTATTGGAGTTCCACTCATGTGATTGTTCCACTGTTCCGTTGCTACACGATTGTCTTTCCACGATTCCACTACTGTGATTGTTCCTGCTCAACTGTGGTTGTCCCGCTGTATATCTTTTGTTCAGCATTCCTTCGCTATTCGTCCCAGCTGTACCTGTACTTTGATTGATTGTGTCGTACCCACTGTGCACCTGTATTCACCAAGGCACCGATGAACTACAACCACAATAATTGGTGAACTGGCATGCTTGAGAATATCTACGTAGTATCAGGTAAGTTTAGAATAAGACTGCCCCTAAGGCGTAAGTATCCATAACTGTAAGCTATCATCGTGACGTCACAGGCATAGCCCTCACTGGAGGTTTCATATTCATATATTCAAACAATACCATACTCTCAATCACAGCATTCACTTGAATAATTCATCTTGGTGGTTGATATTTACATTAATTTCATTTTCTTTTGTATGGTGAGCTGAACTGTGCACATACCGGGTGTGTAACGATCAATATATTTTATTAGTAAGGGACATGACAATTTCTTTTATTCTGGTCCAAGTTATCTAAGCGTAAGGGAAGACAAAACCTCTACATATTTATATATTATTATTATACAATTTACAGGTATCTATTGTTTAATATTTTAGTAATATTAGTGCAGTGGGTTGTCCCATTCCATCAGGGTGGTTTCGGATTTTTCACTAGCGATAAATCCGTGGCGCTCCGGAAAATTAACCCTATATTTCAAACTTATCGAAATCAATTTTTATTGTCGAATCCACGCCTACTGAGCTGCTGGGTATGTTAGAGGCGTGACACATCATTGCACATTCACTGCTCTCCTTTCCTAAATTTCGCCCCTAACAGCTATTATTATCATTATTATTATCATACATTAATCGTCTGAAAAGATAATTGAAGATTATCATCACTAATAATCCAGTGTCCAATAAATGTTTATCCCGAGCTCAGCGCCAAGTGCAAAACAGTCTAAATAATTCGAAGGATTTCCTCCAATCTAAGATTTCGTGTATGCTCGGAACAACCAACTAAGGTAACATCAAAGGGACTTTTTACTTCCTACCATCCCAAAGACCTCCCGGGGTTTTCATATCCAGGACGGACGCGCAAATAAACCAAAAAGACGCGATTAAACTTATTGCTGAAACAACGACGGCTCCAGAAATATCACTCCCGCTCGCGTCTTGTACCAGACGTTCATCCGGAAAATGAGAAGAATAATAAACAGAGCGCTAAAATGACCGAAAGGCTCATAAACGTTGGGCTGAATTACTTCATTTTATTATCGCTACCCGAGATCAAGATCTTATCTAATGACACGCACACAGAATCCAAGAGTAAGAGGAGCTAGAATTTGATCCAGGATCTAGGCAAGTTGAATGGGACTATTTCAGGAATCCATAGACTGATATAAAAGATTATTATTCTGGCGTACTTCCAGAAGAATTTTCGCTCCAACGCACCCGCAAACCGATCAGCCAGAAACGAAAATACAATACAGGGTGTCCCTGAATAATGGGTCATAGGTAGGAACCATGTAGGATTATTAAAAATAACACTAGGAGTTCCCATAACTTGTTCGTGTGATGTGAATGTGTGGAATGAGGAGAGATAGATGACATGCCTCAGGTAACAGATGACATGTGACGAATTTCTATTTTTTGTATTTATTTTATTCCTTCAATGATAGTAAATCTGTATAGGAACAGTCAAATATTCCAAACTCAACCTTAACTTAATGAATACCTCTTATTTTATATTTTTATCTGTATTAAAACAGCCTCAATTGTTATTTCAAAACATTTTTCTTCATCACAATCCTTAAGTGAGCTGGGGAGTACATTGTGAATTTTTAAATCAATGTAATATGGAGAATTAGGGCCAATTTATATCATTATCATAGTCAAAATCACTATCACAGTCCTAGTCTTAGTCGTTGTCTTGATAAATTTTTATAATCATGCAACGCAGTCATTAGTTCGAAAATAAACAGATGATTAGTGTCTTTTGATCCCAAAGGAGTGGACATTTTTCAAACATTCCAATAAGAGTACCCTCTTCCTGGCTCTTTTTTTCCGAAACACAACAAACAATAACAAATAACAGGGATAACAAGTCAAAACAAATAATTATTTATGTTAATTGTCAAATACGTATAGACACGCATGTGTGTTGTGCATGTTCTCCTAATCCTAGGAGACTAAACATCATTCAACAGGATAATCTAATACCCATAAGACAATGGGGACACCCATAAAAAGAGATGAAAGAACACTTGTGACGAAATGTGACGTAGTTGGACATGCCATGGCCGCCGTTCTCTATAGACAGTGACGGACTAGCTCTAGGTATATGGGAGTTACTGCTGGCAGTTTTGTTGCTTGGTTCGTGTTCGACTCTGTACTCATTTCCAAGTACGTCACTATGACGCGTTGATGCTACAAGATTCTGATTGGCTAGAGCTTATTAAACCCTCCTGTTAATTTAGCCTATTTGGTCCTAATCATAGGCATAAAAAATGAAAATTGCCAACTTTGAAGGTCAAATTCTTATGAATGAGGTTGAGACTAAAGAAATTGCATAAATGCTCATACTGAAATATACAGTTTCCATTTGATTTTATGATTAAGACAGTGACTGTGATTAGAACTATGATAATGACAATGATGCATAAATTAACCCTTACTTAACATTCAATCTTGCAAAAGGTACATGAATGTCATCGTTTTGTTATGTCGTTACACCATGATTGTTATAAAATTTACTTTTATTTTTTTAAACATGAAATAATTTTATCTCCCTTGTTTAAATGTATAAAGTAGAAAATAGTTAGTGGTTAGTTGCGAAGTTCTGTTTATTGTTATATACGTAGATGCAAAGTTCGTAAATATAAATAACAGTATTTTTAATTCTTCGAATTTATTTCTACATGATTGTCTCCATCCAATTTTTCCAACTATTCTGATTGCATGATAAGAACTCTTTTCGCAGTAGACCAACTCAAAATTCCATAACGTGAATGGCAATGTATGGTCGCATGATACAAGTTCAACAACACTCCTTTAGCTCAGTTGACATAAGCCTCAATGCATAACAATTTTTACGAATTTTATTGCAATATGGGCAGTCCATGTGAGTTTGTGATCTAAGCATTTTTGTTGTAGAGCAAGATTCCACTTTAATAAATCCAGCTCAAGTAGATTGAGACTGGGTAATGGTAATATTGACAACATTTGAATATTAAAAGCCCAATAGTTACGTTACAGTCAAAATTGATCTTAGATTATGAAATGAGAACGAAGAAAAAGACAACTTTGATACAACAGAATCACAGTGTTTACTCCAGGTCAAGTGTTGGTCGATAGTAATGCCTAGAAATTTCACTGATTCTGCAGTATTCACAATTTCATCAACCACAATAATATCGATATCTTCATACTTACTCTGATTGGTTCTGAACCTCATCACTTTGGTTATTTCAGTACTGACATATAGTGAGTTGGTACTAAAGCAACTGAACAAATTACCCAAAGCTGTATTACATTTATTTTGCAGAGAACTGTCACATTTACTAGATATCAACAATGATTTGTCATCAGTGTATGTAACAAAGTGAACTTTTTCCGAGACTTTATCTATTTCATTAACATACAGTTAAAACAACATAGGTCCCAATATTGAGACTTGTGGAATACCCATAGATATATCAGAAAAGTTTGATATGGCTTCTCTTACCTTTTTGTTATCAGTGAAGTTGGCTGTGACATACTGTTTCCTGTTGCTAAGAAATCTGTCAATACATTTCAAAGGATTACCTCTCATTCCTTACTGTATCAATCTTGTTTTTAGAATATCATGATTGACACAATCGAATGCCTGACTGAGATCATAGAAGATCCCAATAGTTGTTCATAGAATTGTAGATTTGTTGGTTCGAAAGCCATGTTGATTCACAGAAAAAATATTGAGACACTCCATGCATTTCAGGAGATGCTATAAAAACGCACTTTCGAAAAGTAATTAGGAACAGTAATGGGCCTATAATTGCATAGCACGTGTTTTGTGGACTAGAATAATTTTACCCAATATCAAGTTGTCTGGAAAAATACCTTCTTCAAATAAAAAGTTGATGATTAAGTAATCGGTTCATCTATTAACTCAAGTGCAGCATTCATACTGAAACCAGGATTATTATCAAAAGACTTTTCATTTTTCAGTTTAGTCTGCAATAGGTCAAACATTCCATCATTTGTAAAAGTCATTAAAAATATAGGGTCCTTCATTAGTTTTTCTTTCAAAATTATCGAATAGTGGGGCAATAACGTGTGGAGTATCAAATTCACATCCATCCTTTAAGATAAGATGATTTTTTCGAATGTTTGATTCAGTTCTTCTTTCTTCTTTCTTTCTTAATTTTTGTCCGTGAGCTTCCTATTGGCGCTATCTGGACATGCCACGCTGCGAGAAATCCATTCCCATCCGGCCTCTAACCGGCGTAGACAGCGCAGCTATATCAGGGGGACGCATTTGTCTTTCTCGAGGCAATACTGCATCCCATATTAATTTACACTTTTTAATTTTCAACAAACACTATAATATTGGGTTCTCAGACGGCGGACATTACACACATTAACCTGACTTTCAACACAAGGCCGCCGTCTGACCTCAACCACTGCCGGAAGTCACTTTGATTCAGTTGATGAGTCGGATATAACTGGTGACAAGTGACAAATGATAGGTGACAGATGATAAGAGATCGTTGATAGATGACAGATGATCGGTGATAGGCAACGGATGATATGTGACAAGAGACAAACAATACGTGACAGATGATAAGCGACGGATGATCAGTAACAGGTGACAGGTAACAGTGGTGGAGGTTTCTCGTGTCAGCTTAGCGCGTTCTGGTTGGTTCATGATTGTAAGGAACGGGATTATTGTTTAAGTGAGGTGGGGGTGATTTCAATCACCGTCATAGCTACTGAATTGGGTACTGTTATTCAAACAACTTTTGTATCCCACGTATGATACCAGCGATGGACTGCCGCTATGGTCATTTACTACATACTCCTCTATACATATCATATTCCAGCGTTCAATGCCTCTAAGTATTTGGACATTTTTATAACTCTGTAGTAATCCTTTTTTTAAATAGACTACCACCCCATCGTTTTGATTCAGACGGGTATCTGTGTGAATCATATCATAATTTTCGATCTGACATAACTCTTTGTTTTTTACTTCCCAAGTTTCAGACAGAACAATACAGGTAGGGAGAAAATCAATTTGCGAAAGCAACACTTCGAGTTGAACGAGGTTTTTGTTGATACTACAAATGTTCAAATTACAGAATGATAATGCGTTATTCGAATTAGCGTTACTTTTTTTAAATTTATTATTCATATCATCGATTGTGTCATGTTCAATTGTGTTGAAGGTTTTCCCAATTTGATTTTGAATAAACCATTCCATAATATAATTTCGTTTTGTTTTATTATTGCCTTAATTCTTTATTCTTGATATTCTTTCAAAGCCTAGATAATTTTTTATTTTAATTTTTTAATTGTTTTCGACGTAATGATAAATTGTGATCTAAAACTAACAGAATACTACTAAACTAAGTAAAAGGTAAAAACACATAAATACTTTTTCTCAATGTAGCAGGAGAAGATATGATAATGTTCTTTGGACAAAAATAAGAGAAAAAAAAAAAGGGTGTATTATTGTTGAGACTGATTTCCAGAACGCGAGCCAGCACGGGTTCTCACTATGGTTTTTTCTAGTGGCTTCTCAGTTGGTTTCCTGGATGGGTTCTTTGTTTTCGGTGTCTCTGCTCTTTTGTCTTCCACTGAAGGTTGTATCTGATTTTTCATGAAATCCGGTGCATCGAATAATGGGTAGGTGGGTGTAGAGGGGGCGCTGCTTGGTCCTATTTCGTTTACTTGATCAAGGTCTAATAATTCCTGTACCGAATATTTTGTGTTATCCAATACCAGCTTGTCGCCTTGGATAAAGCAGTTTGTATATTTTCCTGTATTCCGGTGATGAGATAGATAATATTTCAATGCTTTATATTCTTCCCTTTGGTTTGAAGTTAGATCATTTGCTATGGAAATTCCGGTCCCTTTCAGCTTTTTGGCGTTTTTCAATATACTTTTTTTCTTTAGTTGCGTAACGAGTTCTATCTTTAGGGGGGCACTGGACGACCTTCCAAGTCGGTAAAAATCGCTAATATCAGATTCCGTCAGTTTTACTCCAACAAGATTTTCTATTTCGGTGCAAACAAATTCTAGAGTGGTTTCCTGAATAGCTTTATCTAAACCGAACACTATTATATTTTTGTTCCTGTCGCTCCTTTCCAGAGATTCAACTTTCTCCTTCAGCAAGTTGTTTTCTTCTTCCAGCTTTTTTATTTTGATATTTTGGTCCTCGATTTTCAAGACCACCCTAGTTTCACTTGAATCAATTCTATTTTTCAAATCCGCTCTGGTTTTCTGGATTTCTTTCAATATTTCCTTCGTAGCTTCTTCCAACAGTTTCTTTACCACTGCTTCATTCATTCTAATTGTCACGATTAGAATTATATTATTTTTAACAGATGTTTAGCGATAAGGGGACCTTTTTATGTGTAGTGTGTCGGAATGCCGTACACGATCGATTTGAAGTGATTCTGTTTATATTTGAACTATTGCTGAATCAAAGTATTAAAGTATACATACAGTTTTTTTTCCAATTTTCATTTCGTAGGACGAACACCAACAAAGGAACTAAGAACTTGTATAACTTTGCTAATTTTTCTGGTTTGTCTTTACACTATTTATTCATTAGTTTGTAGGAGCACTTTTACCTGCGACTACACTTGACTACATTCAATTACCGAAATTAAAAATGAAATTTCATCATTAAAGAATAATAAATCACCCGGTCCAGATGGGATTAAAAATGAGGAGGTCAAATTGATGGCGGAAAATATATCTGCACCCTTGTGTCATATCTTCAACCTGTGCATCTCCACCGGAATAGTGCCAAAGGCTTTCAAAACTGCAATTATAATACCAATATTTAAAGGTGGTGATAAATCAAGTGTGTCAAATTACCGACCGATTTCACTCACATCGGTATTTTCAAAATTATTTGAGAAAATAATCAAAAAGCGACTTATGGAATACCTTAACCTCCACAATATAATTTCAAACAGACAATACGGGTTCAGGGAAAATCGAAGCACCCAGGATGCCATAGCGTACCTCACTTCACAAATATACGCTGCTGTGGATAGTAAACAGCCTTGTTTGGGTGTTTTTGTAGATTTAGCAAAAGCTTTTGACACGGTAAGTCATGAACTTTTGTTAGAAAAGCTGGAAAATCTAGGCATTAGAGGAATTCCATTTGAACTCCTTAGAAACTTTCTCATAAACCGCGTACAAATGGTCAAAGTAAATGGAAAAATAAGTGATCCAAGATCAGTTTCCTGTGGTGTACCACAGGGCACAGTTCTTGGTCCTATACTGTTCATAGTATATTTAAACTCCTTGCTCACTTCGGAAATTGACGGGGAAATAGTCTCGTTCGCTGACGATACGGCCATCATTTATGTTGCTGATTCGTGGGCTGAGGTGAAGAAAAAGGCCGAAGACGATTTGGAAAAAATTAATGATTGGTTCAAATTGAATTTGTTAACGGTAAATGTCACAAAAACAAAGATAATACCCTTTTCCTCATATGACACCAACTTACCAACATATTCTATTGTTTTTGATGGACAAAACGTTGAAACGGCTCGTAGTGTCCGTTATCTTGGAATATTCATCGACTCCTGTTTAAAATGGGACACAGAAAACCTCAAAAAGAAAATCCGTTCCCTATTGTATAAGTTCTACCAATGTCGATATATACTTCCACTTCAAAAACTGAAAGAGATATATTTTGCAATCGGAGAGTCGTTATTGAGTTATGGTATAATCGGGTGGGGAGGGGCACGAAAGACTCTGATGGAACCCCTGCTGGTACTCCAGAAGAGAATTCTCAAAATAATATCTTTCAAACCATACCGATACCCATCCGACAAACTTTATAACGAACTCGAAATATTGGATATCAGACAAATATATGTGAAATCAGTTCTGATATTTATATTCTCAAATAAGTCATCTTATCTGAATAAACCTGACCATTCTTATGATACACGGAGCACGAGAATAAAAAATGCATATCCACCGAGAGCCAACAAAGCGTTAGGGCAACGATCTCTAACGTATAATGCACCAAAACTATATAATACCCTCCCGGAAAATATAAGATGTATAGAATCAAAACTGTTCTTCAAAAAAACTTTAAAAAAATGGATTTTGCAATGTGGAAGAGCATACTTTCATTCGATTATTGATTGAGTCATGAACAAAATTATCTCAAATTCTCATATGGCTAAATTCTTTCATTCTACTTATTATACCTATTACTTATATCTTGTAGACTAAGTTTACTTGTTTATTTTTTAATTTATTTATTGTTATGCTATTTTAATTTAAAAAAAATTGTAACATTTTAATAAGGTAGGTACCTACTAATGAGCTATGAAACTAAATCAGGCCTTTTTATTAGTACACGCATAAATTCATGAAAGCAAATAAACATAAACCACTCCATAGACAGTCCTTTCAAGGACTACATGGCGTTTTTGTTTATTTACTCGGTATTTATAAATGTATATTGTTTTGTAAAAAATTTTTTTCATCTGTTACCTTGTGAATAAACATATATTCTATTCTATTCTATATTCTATTCTATTCTATGTACTGATGGATTATCCTCTAGTATTTGATTCTTTCAAAGTTATTTCAAACGTAACAAAATTCAACAACGTTTTTAGTACCCGGGGCATAGTGCAGTGGTAAGAACGTCCGACTCTGGAACTGAAGGTCCCGGGTTGGAGCATCTGGGACAAGGGAAGCCTTTAATCGAAGCGACAACACAATAATGTTCCTGTTGGATATGCCAAAAACTTTCTACACGGTCGTACCTTAGTGGGGCGAACTCTTAGGGTAAGAATAAATAATGAAATTTTCGAAAAAATCCAATCGAAGCGGTAGTACCTCAGGGTACAAGCCTCTCTACTCATTATTGTATTCTTCTCCAGTATGATTTCACGGTGCCAGGTAGCCGAGTGGTTAAAGCAACATTGTTTCAATCACTTTGTCTGCCAGTCGGCGATGGTTCAAACCATGGCGACTGCAGATATTTTTCTGATGGCCCGAGAAAGTGCTAGGAATCGCACGTAAAAAGGTGAGACCTCGGTAATCCTTGACTCGCACAAGTTTCGACTTCTGAGGTCTGCCGATCGTAAGGGGACGCCAGCTGGTTAACGGAAAAAGCAATTTCAACAACTTTTTTTCAACAATAATTGCAACAGCGCATACTGCAATATATGCCGATGACACTGCTATCCAAGCATATGCACCTGCGATTGTAGATGCAGCGGAAACGCTACCATAGATCTGGTAGTGATCCCGTATCTGAAGGAAAACAGAATTGCTCTCAACCCAGCTAAGATTGAGCTAATACATTTCACGAAGAAGTTCAATCATCGTGATGTTAACTTCCTCGCAAAATTTAAAGTTAGGGACATTGAGACAGAGAAGTCGATGAAATACTTTGGCGTACAACTGGATAAGCTGCTCAACTTCCATAAACACTTCAGCTAAGCGATTCAGACGGCTGGGGCTGTTGTAAAGCGTACTTACCCCCTGATTACCCTAATAATAACCTATTTCCGAAATGGCAAAGTACCGAACTTTGACTTTGAACTTTGAATATGAATGAAAAAAGCCGTATCACACATCAGACTCATATATATATATATATATATATATATATATATGAAATCAAAGATTTCAAAGATTTGGCGAAGGCAAGTGGTTTGTCTATGTTACTACAAATTCACCTTTCATCGAGTTCTGTGAAGATCTATTGGACATAGGTCTTTGTGGTGAAGTTTATGTTGAAGTTTTCGTCATCATTTGGCATTTCCCGTTGTTGGCCACAAAACCTTGCCGATTGTCGGAGTCACTGGTGCAATGTCCTGCACATCCACGACTCTCTGGGAAATGATCCAAAACCTCCCTTGCATTTGCATATTGTAGCGAAGGCAATGATAGAAGCCTCCAGACTGAAGTACCGGGGCCAATGGAGGGACAACAACCTCAGACACTCCAAGATAATGAAGGTCATGAGAATTGACACTTCTGAGATGCCGTAGCACAAAATAACTGCAACCTGCTTCCTTGATGGAACATACATCACCACTATTCAAGATGGGGAAGTCACATCAAGGGCCTTACCAATGTTGTCAAGAGGACCAGTCTGGTATACGAATAGCTCAGGGACAAGCAATGGGTTAGGGGCTGGAATTTACAGATAGTACCCGAGGCGGGACGTTAGTCTGAGCCTCAGTACTCTATTCTCCAAGCTGAAATGTCTGATATCTCCGTTCTTACGAGAGATACTCTAAGGAAGTGTCCTAGAATCAACCCATAGTCATTCTTTTAGATAGTCAGGAGGCTATGAAAGCCTTGTGATCATGCACTTTGTCTTTTAAGTTAGTTTGGGAGACACACAAAAACTTCATAGGCCTGCGTGAAACTTGTCTGGGTGCCAGGTCACAATTGTATCCAGGGAAATGAGAGCACAGATACCCTACCAAGAGCGGAGACAGCAACAACTCTCATTGGACCAGAACCAGCTTGTAGAATTCCGTTTGAGGACGCAAAGGAATGTGTTATGAACCGTCATCATAGATCCTTGGGGGGTGCCTCAGGTAATACTCGGGAAAATGATGATGATAGAGCCAACCTATAGGGCACTGTCATCTGAGAAAAAATCAGTAGCCATTGGGGATACAACAAGACTGCATACTAGGCAGATTCTGTGAGTAGGAGAACGGAACAGCCTTCCACATACTGTGTGAATTCGAAGATTTGACTTGCTTGGGGATGCATATCTTAAAAACACTGTAGTGTAGAAGATATCGTCCCACAGGAAAACCTTGTGAAAAATGTCTGGGATTTTATCATAAGATCCTGAGTACTCACGAGATAGCTTTGATAGCAGGGAGCAGAAAGGTTATACGCAAAACTACCTGCATTTTGCCCGATGGCCAGTCCCGCCAAACAACAATGACAATAATAATAATGATCTCCCCTTCTACAGCCAGTGTAATGCAGACACTCTCTTATTTCATTCATAGTAGAATATTCAGTTATCCCCATTTCAATTTAAAAAATATAAATCAGGAAACACCTCCCTCATGTTTTCATATCCCGCATATATTTCAAACGATTCGACTCACTTCCATTCACATCAAAGTATTCAAATTCTGCAACCGCGCCAGTCACTATTTACGACCCGCTGTGGAATCATCCATGAACTTCCACTCCATCACAATTCCGCAGAAGTGATAGTGCGAAGTGTTTTATTTTAATAGAGTTCCGCCTTGACATGCATACACGTATTTGTATAATAAATCAAGTAAAAATCCAATTCCGGCTACACACGTTAAGATTGCCGAGTAGCTCTCATGACAGCCATGTCTTGCAGTAATATCCTCCTCATCTAAATTCATAGCGGGAGAAAAAGACGCTGGAGTAATACCCGGGTAGATTTAGACTTACCTAAAAAATTAACAGGGAAACCGACGGCTTTCTCTCCTAGTCCAGTCAATTGGGTCAAGATAGGTTGGAGGAAAATGAATTTTGAGGTTGGATTTCCAGGCTGATTTGCAAAAGAAATAAGAGTGGTATCCTCTTCGGCAACAATCTGCCGGTTCTTAGTAGCTTCATTTACATTTTGGCCTTCTCTGCAGTAATTTTGCGTCAAGAGTTTTTTTGGAACACGTGCGAGATTTCAGAGTTCTACAGATATTTGAAGACAGATTGCTCTTGTTTTTATTTATAGAGATTCACAACCAGCAAAATTGTTTCATAATTTGAGTATTCTGGTTCTATTTCATTTTCATTTATTAACACTTCCAAAACGATAATTCATTATATTAAAGCTGCAATGAATATCAAATCGTTTTCAACAGCAGAATTTTGAAGTATCTTATATACAGTGCGCGCGTAAAGTATGGAAACATGAAAATATCTTCAACACCCCCGTAAGATACAATAACAAAATTTTGATGGACCACATAAAGAGAAAATGAAAAGGATGAGTTGATTAGGGTGTGAAAAAAGTACCTACTAATAAAAAGAAGGAGGCATTTTGTGCAATTCTTCACTGTGAAAATCGTGTTCGAAAATGATCGATTTTCAAGATTCAAAAGGTCATGACTCGAAAAGTATTGGAGACCACCACGAAATTCTTTCAGATTCGTGTTCAGGAGATAAAACTACGTAAGTAACAACACTTTTCTTTTTGTTTCGAGAAAAAGACCGATACATTTTTTTTTGCCATTATTGTCATTTTATTAAAATATTAAAATTAAAAATTTGTTTCATCCAGTTATCAAATGGGTGAAGGTCGACCTCTCTCCGGCTCCTGTATTATATTCAGCTCAAGTCTTCTATCATAAAGAAGTACCGTCTCATGATGTCATCTTTGTAATGACTCCCCATAACTTAACTCAAATAATTTTACTTATTTCATTTTGAGTACATTATTGAAAATATCATTGTAAGAACATGAAATGTGAAGTTAAGTATTTCTAACATATGTCTATTAACTACGAATATTGATTACACGCGCTGGGAAACTATTGCGCATGTCGAATTCTGAAACATGACAAATAACATAAATTTGCGAGATTTTGTTTCTTTTGACATTTTCAATATTTCAACCGTCCTGTATTGAAAATTTCCTAAAAATGTCCATAATGTGAATAAATGAAGAATGAGAATTATGCAAGACGGTCAATTAAACTTCGTGTCATTTTAAAAACGATTCATTGATTCATTTGTAACTCTAATAAAATAATATCTGTTTGTTACGTGCTACCAGAGTTTCATCAATCAATATTCTGCCAAAAGCGGATAAAAACTCATTGAACTTGAGAAAATATGGATTGGGTATGTGACGGACAATTGTTTGAAAAGGTGAATCTCGTTCCATATCGGCTTCATAACCCCCTAGAAAAATAGTTTGGTGGTAGTGATGTATTTTTGCATTCTGAATACGAACCCGAAGTAACGCGGCGATCTTAAATTATGTCAGGCATGAATCTAGAAATTTTCAAAATGAGTCATTTTACTAGGAATTAAACCCTCATAGTGCCGCCCTCTTATATTAGCACAATCTACACTACTTTGTATTCAAGAAACAGAAAAAAATACCTATCAAAATGTCTCGGAGGTTGTGAGCCCAATGGAAGACATTTACCAAATTAAGAACACAGGAGCATACACACCTACTACCACACGGAAAAAAATAATTTAATAGTAGCAAGTAAAATTTGCATACCACCAAGTGAAAATTTGCATACTATATGGGACAAGTACACGCTTTATTAGCCATTAGAAAAATTAGATTCCTGAATTTGATCACTTGCTGTTATTGACGTAATTTCAGGAACGCAATGTAACCTAACGATATTAAACTCTTTACTAGAAGCAAACTTTTTATTTTATAAGCCCCAATCTACGTTTTATTTGCAGTAGGTGCTCAGTTTGATAACTACTAGTGACAAGTAAATTTACCATTTATGAAGAATGATTTACTCTGAAATAACTCATATACTTAAATCTACTAAAAAATATATTAGTTGCCACTATACAGCAGCAACATTTTTAGATTATTATAGTAATTTTAGTTTACTTGGCCTTATCAAATGACTCACTTGTGGGTAGTTTATTATTGTCTTACCTTTAATAGCTTTCATTCCATCTTTGGTATCAGGATACAACGGACTCAATTGAAATATCCACTTGCCCTCAGTTTAGAGTTATTAATTCTTCAAAGAAGGATCATTTGTTTTTTATAAAGCCTTACTTTCAACAAATTCGTTTCATTCTTGAATTTGAAATGATATGAAAGGTTCGGTTGCACCAAGGTAGCAATGATTCAGTTTAAACTATGAAAAAACGTACTTGCATGGCATATACAGGCTAACAAAATACACTACTCAAGAAAAACTGGAGAAAGATATTGCAGTTCCATGACAACATTTTTTCGTGAACTATAAGTTCATGGAACATGAGCACTGGGAGAAGATCTACACTGAAAATAATGTTAATAATGCTTGGAACAACTTTTTGAATATAATCAGTGGTTTGATAGATTCTTGTTTTCCTGTACAAAAAATAGATATCAATAAAAAATCTAAAAATAGAATTTGGTTTAACGAGGAACTTCAGCATTTGAAGCAACAACTGACAATTATATCTGATTTAGCAACCATTAATCCGATATATCATCAACCAAGAGTAGTACTACAGAAACGCTACTGCACTGCATTATCAGAGGCTAAAAAACGATATAATGATAATTTGATAATGGAATCTAATAATAAATCAAAAACTGTATGGAAAATTATTAATAATTTGAAAGGGGGCTGTCAAAAAAATAAGTCTATCCACATTCACGATGAGAATGGAAACCAGATGACTGCCTTTGAAATGGCTGAGCAGTTCAACATCCATTTCACTAGAGAACCATCGTCTGCAAATCAACATGATCTGGATTATCTAAAATTAAATGTACCAGTATCGAAAAGTTCCTTTTTTTTAATGCCAGTTACACCTGCAGATGTGAAAATCTTGATTGGTAATCTGAAATCTTCCAACTCAAGTGGCTTTGATGAAATATCAAATAACCTACTGAAAAAATCGATTGCAGATTTATGTGAACCATTGGCTTTTCTCATCAATCTTTGTTATTCTGAAGGAACTTTCCCGGAATGTTTAAAATTGGCAGTGGTTCTGCCATTATATAAAAAAGGTGATTCTGATGACATTTCCAATTATAGAGCCATCAGTTTATTGTCAAGTCTCTCCAAACTCATTGAAATGGACATCAATAATCAACTGGCAACATATTTGCGGGGACAGAGACTGCTATCCAGTAATCAACATGGATTCTCTAAAAACATGAGCACTGAATCTGCTCTGTGTGATTTTCAAAAATGTCTTGTAGACAATCTTGACAAAGGAAAATATGCTCTCGGTCTCTTCATTGACTTTTCAAGAGCTTTCGACTTGGTCAATCATAGTCTTTTATGTAACAAATTAGAACAATATGGAGTTAGGGGAATACCGCTGAAATTGTTTGAATCCTATTTAAATGGTAGAAATCAGGTTGTTAGACTGAATGATGTTCTGAGTAGTTACCGCAAAATAAATCAAGGTGTCCCACAAGGCTCTGTACTGGGACCTTTGTTATTTAACATTTTTGCCAATGATCTGATCAATCTTATGGAACTTAAGCAAGATATAAAAGTAGTGTGTTATGCAGACGATACCAATTTATTGATCTTTGAAAAAAGCATAGATTTGCTACTAATTAAAACTGAAAGGGTTTACAAAGATATTATTCAGTGGTCTGATAAAAACTGTTTATTATTGAATCACCAAAAAACAGTCACAGTATTTTTTGGGCGCTCCAAACAAAGATCACCTGTGTTATTCGAAAATACCGAAAAAGAAATAACATGTAGCGATAAAGTGAAACTTCTAGGAGTAACTTTTGACAAACACATGCAGTGGACAGATCATATAGAACAGCTGTCCAATAAGCTGAGAAGTAGTTGCTACAGCATAAAATATATGAAAAATCACTGCAGCAAAAATGTCTTGCTTACGCTGTACTTTGCACACTTCCACTCCCACATGAAGTATGGTATTCTGAATTGGGGAAATAGTGCTGGTATTAATAGAATTTTTATTATCCAAAAGTATGCAATTCGCATTATTGAAAGTATCGATATGAAAACCAGCTGTCGACCATACTTTACATCTCTTGGTATATTGACAGTCTACAGTCTGTACATACTGGAAGCTTGCACTTACGTCTACAAGAACAAGAATAAGTTTGCAATAGATAATAATCACTGTTACAATACCCGTCATAGAAATCTCTTGCAGCCTGATTATCATCGCACATCACTGTACCAAAAAAATTTCTATTGTATTGGATGTAAAATCTATAATATTCTTGATAGTTATATAAAGTCATCCCACAACGTTTATATTTTCAAATCAAGACTGAAAAAATTTTTAATCACAAAGTGTTGCTACTCCTTGGATGATTTCTTTTTATGATAATACTTCTACTTGTTTATGTTTTTACATTTGTATAAGTCTGTATATTTATATGTGAATGTGTGTATATGTGTATAATACGAGTATGTATGTATATATCAAATTTTTTAGGCTCATGTGTGTTTTTTAAATTTTATATACCATATGACTTAATTTACAATTATTGTTGACGTTTTCTTTGTTTATTGTGCACTGTTTTTTCAAACTGTACTTTTCAACCAAAGAAATAAATATTATTTGATTTGATTTGATTTGATTTATAAGTTCATGTGGAAAGAAGTATAAAACATTTTGACGGTTCTTTTAAAGAAATCATCGCCTCTGGCCATACCCTTACTGGATCACCCAGTACAGCCTGTTTCTTAATTAAAAATTTCGGAACTTTGTTGAATCTGTTTGTATTCATCAGTATGAATGCCAATGTCTTTCGTCATTATGATCATAACAAACCCAAGTTATGCATAACATGATGTAGAATTAGAACGTTCTGAAAATTTGAAATAAAAGATGCCTAATGAAAAAATGAAATAAAAATATGTACATTTTTAATATTTTTATTGAAACGAAACTGTTGTTCAGTTTTTTGGGAAAATTATCCTGATTCTATTCTATTATACATAAAATGTCAATATTCTAGAAATGTTAGGTAAAAATCCACATTCTACATACCAACAAGTAAAATACATAAATCAAACTAACACTATTCACACAACTCACAACAGTAATAATAGTATAATTCCGGCACACGAAGTAACACGCCCACATACAACTACTAACTCAAATGCTGGAATTGGAATGAGGCCAGTTTTGCGAAAACGTTGATGATCAGTGCAACGGTTACTACCGATTGATCCCGAACTGGTCGCATATCAACAAGTAGGTGAACAGTTTCATTATCGTAGGAACACCTAGCTCTATTGCAAATAAACTGTTGCATTATGCCTATAACACGAGTCTCTGTTGTTATGATATACTTTTCAGAAACACAAAGTAGATAAATATGAATATACACTTTTCCAGCGCTAGTAAAATATTGACATGACATTATACAAAGTGAATTATCTAATGTTCAAAGCACATGTAAACATTATTATAGCTTCAAGTTCATGCGTTCAGAATACTCATTTTTTTAGAGAAAAAAGGTAATTTTTTTAATATAGGTATTAATTTTCTTACCACAATCGAAAAAAAGTCAGGAAAACGTTTTACTTGGACCATTTTCTTTCGTGCATCGTCGTTCCTGTCATTTGAATGAAAATTTCACTATTTTTTTGAAGAATGACTATTGGCAGGCAGACTCCTTTCAACTTTGAGCTATAATCATGAGGAAAGAAGAAGAAAGTATCTCGACCGGCTTATTATTATAGAAAATCTCTTATATCGGGGATTCGGTCAAATGAAAGAAGAAATTACTCTTTTCTGCTTCCGGAGCTTTCGCCAATGTTTATTGGCTTTTTCAAGGGCTACAATGTAATAAATATGGACACTACATATATAAAGGTAAAGTTATGAAATACATATTTACAAACAGGTTTTTTCGTTTTCGAGGAACATCTAAAAAATATATTTTTTGATAGGAAAATTTGACAGAAAAGTTATTCGAATTGAAGGAAAGCAGTGCTTTTTTATACTGAAAATGAAATTTGATTGTCTCACGTTATTTCATCTGGTGGAGACTTGGTGATAAAATAAGACACTAGTAGATTTTACTCAAGTTATCAATGTCAGTTTTTTTGTTGATATTATTGATTTGTATTTTTATTTCAACCATTTCCAAAAAAAGTCTCTCATTAAAGTTTTTTCAATGTGTAAAATTTTGAAGTCTTCGTAGTTCATAATATGATCGTTTTCTAAAACATGGTTATAGTTAAAGAGCTGCCTATACGATTCACTGACAGGTGAGAAAACCGTCTGCTGGGCGTGAAATATAGTTCTTGGTATTGTCCCAAGTCGCCTGGAGGCAATTTTCGAATTTCTTCAGGTCAAGGTTAAGGAGGAGGGGCGTTTGAAAACCAGTCAGTTTGTGACTGATCCGGAAACCGTCTGCTGATTTTATATTTCGGTAGATATGGTCCTGGACATACATTCTGCCGAATTTGACCCGTGAACAAGAGTTATGCCCAAAGTGCCGCGATTTACGAGTGTCGACCATTATCCCAGTCCACACAGAATGGTCTCAGAGATGGTAGTGGGATTCACATTCATGTTTTAGATCACACCAGTGATTCGCAAAGTGACTTCCATTATTACCGCATAAACGTCTATTCGGTGCCCCGTTGGTCATGTCGAGACATCAAAATGTGATGCAAAATGTGACTCGAAATTAGCCCAATGTGACATTCGATTTATACTTTGGAATCGAATGCACATTGAGACCCTTTCGATGAATCAATGTGAAATTGAATGGACTGGTACTTATTTAAAAATGCGCTTCACTTTCTGATTCACATGTATGTCAAGAATAAAACAAAGCTCACCATGTTTCAACATAAATATAAATTATAGCATAATATTACTATTCTTACTAATGAATTACTATTCATATGGATTGGAATGCTAGAAAACAAATGGTTGATTCCGTAGCATATACTTCTCACAACCAAAAAAAAAATCATCAAACTATGTCTGAATCATGAAAAAAACATTTACAGAAATGTAGAAAAATCCATAATTCAACTCCAATCCTCTGGACAGCATCTTCTTCGCGGCGAAATCAGTAGGTACCTATCCTGGAAATGCCAAATTCTGTAAATCACTGAATTTACCTTTCTGTTTCTACTCACCGTACCGGTCCTGGAAGAGATACAGTTCTTGGCAGAAATAATAATTGGGCATTGTTAATAACACATTTGATCCAACTACTGAAATAAGGAGAAGCCCTACACATTATCAGAAGTACCTATAGAATATTTAAAGAATGGCGTCAACCAAATAAAAAATCTACTTGACTCTCGACTCGACAAACACCTCTGGCCGCTGGCCATTTTGTGCCATGATGGTGATGTCACGATCAATTTTGTTACAAACTTAATTCCTTTTATACCGACAAAATCGCAATTAAACCAACATTCATGTTAATGTGCTTCGCAATTTTCTTCACATTTTATGTTCCAAGTGACACTAATGAAAAGAGAATTGTGAACAATTCATAACATTTGGCATCACTAAGTGGTAACAATGACGTCTAAATGCAACTCATTTTTTTACCATAATAATCCTAACAAGTGCGGAAAGTGATACTTTCCCGCACGCGACTGCCGTTGACCCGATCGACGCGAAGCGGAGTTCGGGCAAGCAGTCAAGGGCGGGAAAGACGCTTTACGCATGAATTAGGAACATTATTTTTTCTACGACAGCATAAAGATTCAAAAAGCACATTGAAAATATATATTTTACTTCAACATACAAAACATTCCATGAAAATCCTCTAATTATTATTAATATTAATGTTGAAAACACAATTTGTTGCATTCTGCAAATACGTCAGAATAGCCGGTCCAGAGTAGTTAGTGGTAACTGGCTGTTAAGAGTAACACTCGTAGATTGCAAAGTGCATGAAGATGACGGAGACGGCATCGGTTGCAAGTTGCCAGTACATGAAAGAATTTTATTCGAGATGGTTTTCTTCTGTTCTACGGAGTCCTCCAAATAACTCTCAGCAACAATGAAATGTACATTTAATAACGATAAATTGACATATTTTACTTTCCCGCACTAGTGCGGGAAATCGAGTTTTCCCGCACTAGTCCGGGAAGTGACACTTTCTAAACTAAAATGAGTGCGGGAAAGTGGGTAAAAACGCACGGTCGTAGAATAAAACAAAATCGTGTTTTTGAATACTTACGCATCGAAGTCGATGATTATTTATTTGGTATCCTCATCATCCATATTCGTAGTTAATAGATATATGATTTCTACATGATTGAGATAGGAACATGTGAATAGGGTAACCTGCATGTTTCTTATAAATAAATAATGTAGGTAAGTGTCAAATACTGGCATTGCTGAATGTTGTGGTCAGGTGTGGAAATGAGATGGTTTGAATCCAGTTCCGGTAGAATTTCCTCTGCGCTAATTATAACTCTGATAGAAGATGTATTGCAAAATACACTTCCATATCTAAACTGTTTTTTAACGCACCACTTTTTAAAATTATTTGGTTCGTTTTAGCGTTGAAACAATGACGTCATAGTCGGAATGTTTTAAAACTGAATGCAATATTTCGAAAAAATTAAATAAGAACGGTTCAAAGCTTTCAGTTGGCTGTTTGTGGTTTTGGTATTGAGTTTTGAAGTAAAAGTGGAAGACGTTATATTTTTTCTTCAAGCTTTCATACAGTAAAGTATTATTTGCGTATTTAGAATGAAACATAATATACCTCCTAAATAACGTCTCGTTAGAGAGAATGTCTCTTCCGTCAAAAGGTTTGTGTGGATAATGATGACATCAGAAAATCATAGTAATCGCAATCTATGCATGCTCAAGTTTTTACAATGCCATGTAGTTCAGCATGAGGATGACCCGCTGTAACTGGAGGATACACACAGAATATAGTAGAATATGTAATGACAAGGTTCTACCTTGTGCGATGTATAGTTGCTATTACCCAAAACTTCCAAGAAAAATCTGAAGTGACAACTAATTTTCTCTAGATTCGTGTCGATGAAAACCGTTTTAAATGAATCACTAAAATTGTTGGTAGTTTAAGGTTCGACATGGATTTTGTGAACTTTCTTTCCTCCTTGCCATTTCGGTTTTACGTCAAGAGTAGTGGTCAAGATTATTGAGCATGAACAACTTTCTCTACTGATTTCACAAAAACCAGAGCAATTGGGGACTGCGTAATGTTTGGATTCCTCCTTTTGATGGTTAGAGTTGAGCCCATGAAATTTGACAGGTTGAGAAAATAAAGTGGTACATAGACGTTATTTTTAGTAGTGTGTATTTCGAAGCTGTATATTTTACTTTTTATAAAACATTAAATTATTGTCAATTTATATGGTCATGTTCAAGTACAATGTTCTGAAATGTTGTTCTTGTTTTAATATGTCAATGCGAGTTCAAGTAGTCGTTCAAGAATTGGAATTTAGCTCTACTGAAACTTTTCGGTTAACATTGCTGAAATACCCTGTATTCAATAAGTTGAAAGCTATGATAGGTACTGCGCAAATAAGAAAAAGGTTCGCAAAAAATTATTTTCTGTATAGAATTGATTATAGAAGGAACATGAAACCTTAAAACCACACAACATTGAATATGAATAACAAAAACCAAATAAAAAAGCAAATTAAACTTTGAATTAAATATGACAAATGACATTTGTTTTATGGCGACGCTGTTTTAGAAATATATCGTTTTCGCGATCGTCAAAACAATGACGTAAAACTGAAAATGTTTCTGTGTTGATTTGAACTGATCGGATGCTTTTATCTAGCAATACCTACATTCACAATTCCTTGAACAAACGCTCTCACACAAAACTAAAGTTTCGACTATGACCTTGGATTCTGAATCGACTGGGTTATTCGCTCAGCATTTCCATTTACATAACTTCGTTTCAGTTGTGGCGTTTTCACTTCGAGAAATAAAAAGTCAAGATGTTACTTGGGACGTTTTATTACAGAGAGTTCACTCAAGACTTCGAAGCAATTTCCTAGGCATTGTGTGTATGGCGGTATAGTGGATTTTATCTCAACAAATTTCCAGAATTACTTGCTTATACAATGGATGGAAAAATCAAGAGCGAATGACGCAGATTGGTGATACCATCAGTTTTTGAACTCTAGGACGTGTTTAATATTATCAGCTCAAAACAACAAATTATATTGATGATGGGGATGAATAAGGTAAAAAAGTTCAATTCTTCAATACTTCATAGCAAATGAAATAGCTTGGATGGATTTCTTAGCCATCGTAGATGTGTGTGAGATTTAACTTTTACAACAAAGTTCATTGAAGATAGTTTGAATGCCTTGGTGTCCGTACTGTGCATGAAAATGTTAAATCATTATATTTATAAATAAATCATTCTTGTACATTACTATCGGTTCTTTTTCTATTTCAGTAACCAATTTCGATTATTCTGCTGGACATAATAAATCTTCCGAGGCAAGAAAAAGCGCCATTTTTGTGGTCTTCATTTTTTTATCCGTTCCATTTTGCATGTTTTTGACATCTTTGGAAAACATGCTCTCCGAACTGCTTTGATCCATTGTTTTCGACTCCAATCCTTTTCTTCACTTATTAATGACCCAATTCGTTTGTTTTCCATCCCATTTTTTTTTACAAATCTTCCTATACTTCCAAGTAGTGAGACTTGATTTTTGGCAAGGATTCAGTGATACATTCTGCCATTGTTTTCACATGAAAAATTCTGGTTGTTTTATTGTTATTTCTTATGAACACCTTTGTTTGTTTGAAAGTTATAGAGTTACACGACAATCATCGTTATGTTTGTGAAGAAATTCTGGACCTTTGAACCATATGCAATCACCAGATATCACACTCTTCGGTGTATCTCTTGAACAATCATCAGCTGCGTTTTCTGCAGACCATAAGTTAACATGGAATCAACATCTACAAAAAGTAATAGAAAGAAGTACAGTAGCCTTAAATCTATGCAGAAGAATGTGGGGAGAAAATATGAGGCAGTAACCAAAAATTACTACATGGCTCTATGCCAGAGTAATCAGACCAAAGATAACATGTGGGTCGGTGTATGTTGGACAAAGACCAAACAGGTAGGAGTGATGCAACGGATCGGAGTATTGCAAAAACAAACATTTCTTAGTACCACCGGTACCAGGCCTTAAGAACCACCATCCGCACTACAAGAATAAATTGAGGAGAATACAAAACACAAACGAGTCAGGCACAAATATATCAAGAGGAAAGCTTGGATTACCGATGGCATAGTACGGTCCATTAACAAAAGGGACAGATTATTCGGAAAGGACAGAAATAACATGTATGATATTGTATTGAAAGAACAATATTTGAATTATAGAAATACACTGAATTGTTTGATAAAAACAGGAAAAAAAGTTATTATAGAGACAAGATTGAAAGCAATAAAAATAGTAGTAAGGTACTGTGGGACACAGTCAAAACATTGAATAAAAACCAAAATAATGAAGGAGTCACACAAATCATGAAAGAAAATGGCCAACTCACAGATAATAAAGAAGAAATCTCTGATATGTTCAACAATTATTATATCAATATCGGTGAAAATATTGCTAGTCAGGTGATAATTCCAGAAAATCCTCCTCTGAATAGAGTTTCTTCACGCCATTCAATTTTTTTTTCAACCAACATATTAAAGAGAAGTTATAAATCTGATCAATTCTCTCAAATTCAACAAAGCACCAGGAATTGAAGGAAAAATTATATCATTCAAACCAATCAGGTACTAATCTGACCTTATATTTACGGCAGCATTATTTCTATAAAATTGTGATAAGACAATTCAAACGCAGATTTAATCTACCTCTCATCAGCCATGTCTACCAAACTCGTCTGAAAACGAAAAAAGCTCTTGAAATGGTATCATCTAGAACGAGAATAGGATAAAGAAGTCATATCTTTTCAGCTAATAGATTTTATAATTTTCAAATATGTTTCAAACATACTCTTTTCAAAAAAAAGGACCAAATATTATCTTCTTTCTCTAGAACGTATAGTTATCCATTCCCTGCTTTAATATTGGCATATTTTAATTCTATCTATACCTAATTATTGTTATTGTTACTGTATTTTCCCCAAGTGTGATATTTATGTTTCAATATTTCTATTTATGTATCATTTAGCTTTTTTACCTATATTTATGATAATTCTATTATATTTCAATTGTTTTAGCAAGATTTACACTATATATATTATTATGTTTCAATATTTCTATGTGTTCTGAGAATTATCTAGTTTTCTTTTACAATATTTACTACAATTTTATTATATTTTAATTATTTTAACAAAATTTACACGATAATTCTATATTTATATATATTTACTATTACTAAAATTTCAATTCAACTCGATTTTAACGTGTGTTGTACTAATAATTGTCATTTTTAATTTTTCTTAGAATAAGTTACTTGCCCACGCACAGGCACTGCCTTAGTGGGTTCTTGTTTATTCGAAATTATTTTTTACCAGAATATACCATCTTGTCACACTCCCGAAATTGTTAAAATTTTTACTTACTTTGAATAAACTTATTGTTATTATTATTATTATTACAGGTCTTGCTCAACTTTCCACCACTATACATATTCATTCAACGAGTCACGAGCTGGTTACTTAGAAGACCCATAAGCAGTATGCAAGGGAGAGACTACAACAAGCTATACGAAGAGTTGGAAATCAATCCTGCTATAAGAATGCTATCAGATGGCATACTTCCCAGATATAGCTTCGACATAACTATCAAGACAAGTATAACGTACAGGAATGCGTAGAAGGATGGATCTTCATGGCTAAAAAACTGATGAAGGTTCAGGAGCCGGCATATATGGAATCAAGCCGCAGATAAAAATCTCATTCAGCTTAGGAAAATATACAACAATATTTCAAGCGGAAATCGTTGCACTATACCATTGCGTGCAAGAGTCGACGAGGCTTGAATTTTCAGAAAAAGCTATTGTCATTTACTAAGACAGCCAAGCGGCGATAAAAGAAGTCAACTCAATGCAGGCGACCTCAAAACTTGTTTGCCCTAAAAGAGCTGGACTGACCCTAGCCAGAGTCTAGAAAGAGGCCCATTCACTATCCCTAGAAGAAGCAAACCCTGGAGGACCCAGAACCGTTTTGCTTTATAGCAAACGCTGTATTAAAAACAAACACCAAATTATGGATCCTACAGCTCAGAAGGAATGAGAGAGGTCAAAGACCACAGCCAACATTCACGGAATACCTACTAAGCTAGAAGAGGAGCATTACTAAAATATCAGTTTGACTTCTCACAGGGATTGTAGGCTCAACAAACATATGAGTACAATTGGTCTGGCAGAAGAAATGATATGCAAGTTCTGTCAGGAAGAAGAGGAAACCTCAATACACATACTATGCGAGGTTTCTAACACTGAGAAAGGAAAAACTAAGATATCCCAGATGCATAGATACATGGGAGTTTAAAAAGAAACTAGATTGCGGAGTCTCGTATCGAAGGCAGGGCTAAATAGATAACTCTAAACGATTTCGATGGCACACATAATAGATCTGAAAAGGTCGCCGTAAAGAGGCTTGTAGCACGAAAACCCCAAACCAATCTAATCTACTAATAAAAAATTGAGTTTACATCCATTCATTTTCATATTGGAATTTTCATCACATCCATTGATAACCGTTCAAAAGATGCAGGGGGAGACTTTTGAGTAACACTTCATTTCCTATTTGAGTACATAAAAGCATATTGTTTAAAAATAGAAGTAAGTTAGTTAGCCAACCTTATGGGAGTAATATTGGATTGAAATGGAGCCGACATGGAGATGGTGTTAGTGGTCTGGCCTCCAAGTTATGTCGTAACTTCAGTGATCTGGCATCCAAGTCATGTCGTAACTCGAATGAAACAATATTACAGCATCAAAATCAGGGATCCTTGAGGAACCCTGTATTAAAATGAAGTCAAATATTCATGTTTGTAACTAATCACGCTAGATGACACTCGCGTTTGAGTCCGATACTGATTTCACAGGCATTGACTATCTTACTTCTATTTAAACAATGGTAAAAGTAATTGAATCCATAACAAGACAAGATGGAAAATGAGTTCATTTCGACGCACCCTGATTATTGAATAACAGATACGTTGAAATTCTCATCGTTACCGATAGGAAACAACCAACTTTCAGTGCAATGAGAAAAACAAATCATATTTCCAACCACAGTTTGCAGAGACAAAAAGTATCCGCCGCGCTCGATTCGATTTCGGGGGTATATTACCGAACTTCTAATTATCAATATCCTTTAGTGTCCCACAGTGGCCAGTTGCAGCTGTAAATTGCCGTAATTGGGGCGAGTCTTGATTGGTTTCCAGTTGGCAGTCGATCAGCGGGCCACTCTTCAATTCGGGGAAACACTTCCTGTCGGAGCACTTAACTGAACAACTGGACTGAGAGAAAATCGCGGAAACAGGAAATGAATCGCGCCAGATAAGATGGCTGCGTCTTAGTGGACCGGAGTAGACGTCGAGGACTAGGCCGGGGAAATGGGATCTCGAAATTACACCAAAGGACAACGAACTAGACTGGAATTCGCCGAAATGTCACTATATTACTCGATATCGAGTGGGTCAATAGTAGTAGTAGTAGTAGTAGCTGATGGAAGAGAGGCATAATATTGTTCGAATGACAGGAAAAATAAATTGGAGTCGAAAAAAAGGAGAAAGTGATTTTTCACGATTTTACGCGATTGACAACGAAAGTTGACCTCCTATCAGAAAAAATTAAATGGCAAAGCTGTTAAAGATAAAATGATCTACAGCTTTCGTATCTTACATTTTTCCACATTTCATGAAATTTTCCGGGAAAATCTGAAAAACCAACTTTTCAGTTTTTAATTTTTTTCTCTCCCAAAAATCATTATTTTTTCAATACATTTGGTGGAAATATGACTCATTATGTTTCAAGCGAGCTGTAATTTTTTTGTAGTGGAATACAGATTTTTTTCTTCTTTATTCGACAAATTTCGAAAAAAACAAAACTGAAAAGTTTCACAGAAAAATTCGTCTTTTCAAGCTTGCCAGCAGCCAGTTTTTTTTGTTAAAGGGTCTACTCTCAGATTATGTAATAGAAGACTATAGAAATTTTTTCCAGAAAACGCGAGAAAATAAAAATAAAACAGATTTTATGAAAAACAATTTTTTTTTTAATTTTTGTTCTAATTTTTGTTCTAATCTCAAGTTATTTATTGAAATTATTGAAATTAACAGTTGAAACCTTTCGAGAATATTCATTTTATGTTCCCTTAAAAAGTACAAAGAATAAACAAAGACATAAATAAGGATTTGATTATGATAGAAGGGCGAGAGAAGGGAAACTTTTGGGGATGAAAACAGTTCCTCACGATTTGCAGCGAAAATTAACCTTCTACAAAAAAAAGTTCAAGGAAAATGTTGTTGACAATAAAAAGACCTACAACTTTTGTATCTAAGATTTTTCCACACAACCTCAAATTTTCCGGGAAAATCGGAAAAACTGTTTTAATTTGGTTTAATTTTTTGTTGTGTCTATAAATTGTATGGTAAATGTCCCAATTATCGATAGTGTTCCAATTATGGATACTTTTGAATTATTTTTTCGATAACAAGATTAAGAGAAATCTCTTGAATAATTTCATTTGACTAGTTTCCAGTTTCTAGCTTTCGGAACATTTCAATTCACAACCAATTTCCCGTGAGCATCCCCACCACAACATACACTTCTAGTTAGTCGAGTTTCAGTCATTGACGAGTGAACACTGTTTTTCTTACTGATCTGGTAAGTGCACACTCTTTACTTTTGTGCTCTTTAACCCACCAAATTTTATCAAAGCATGCTATGTTGAACTCGTTCAGACTTCTATATGGTTGACTGTCTTCAATTCTATGAAAATATGAAAATTAATTTCCTATTTCATTTGAAAGTAGGGTGTCGATAATAAGTACATCTAAAACATGTTGTGCTTCAAATATCGACATGGATGTCGATAAAAAGGCCATGCAAGATGATTCTTTAATCACTCTAGGAGTTCACATTTAATGCTACTCCAAAGAATCGTTTTGTTGGTATGTTTAATTGACCCACAATTTTTTGAGAACCAATTATCGACACATTGTTTTTTGTCAAATAATTAAATAACAGTAAAAGTAACTTGTTGTCGATACTACGTACATCTCTATGTCGATAAATGGTGTGACGTTATATCACAATCAACAAACAAGTTTTTGATTACCAAATTGAAAGAAAACTACTCAATTATTTCAGCTCCGCTATGATAATCAGCTGAAAGAATATTGAAAATTTTCATCACCATCGATAGACATTCGATTTTAGTTCAGTTTGATTAATTTATTATTAATTCTTCCTCAAATGTCGATTATCGGAATATTCATGTGACGGTAAATGGTGATATTTTTTTTTCAGTCTCACCTAAATTTAAAAAATTAAATATGGAACAAAACATGAAGAATGCTGTGGACACCGTGGAATGTCTGCTTTGAGAGCTTCCAAACAATTTGGAGTTCCTAGAACAATGCTTCTATATGAAGTTGCTGGCAGAGTTGCTGGGAGAGTCCCTATGTCGATGCTATTTTGGATTACAGCTTGACAAATCTAGCTGTGAATGTAAAATCGCCACGCCTATCGATGCGCGGTAGCAGAAGAGCCCAAACATTAAAACAAGTATGAGTTACTACTGTACTGGTCAGTTCTATCAAAGAGTATGTTATGAAGAGAAAACTCTGGGTCCATTCTTCAATGAAATAGTAAATTTTGCTCGTTGACCTTGGGCTAACCCAACTACGAATTTATGAATGGGATGAAGCGATGGGTTAAACCAATCAGAGCAATTCTAGACAGTTGTCGTTGTCATTCGAGATTTCAACTATCGTAATTGAGAAATCGCTTCGGAAAGATTCGAGTTCAATCGCATAATCATTTCTAAGCCATTATTAGTATAATTACACTATTTTCATCAGAAAGCAAGATAAACTGACGCCTTCTATAAAAAAAATGGTCTTTGGATAGCAGCACAGAGATCATTCTGATTGAAAAAAGAATGTAATTCCAGACCACCGACGAAAAACGAAGTGAAAACATATAACACGTTTGAATTTTGATTTTAATCATTTGAAACATATTTTATTGTGGTGGTGTATGATGTTTTTTTATCTTCCACAAACGATCAAAAAAAGGAAAACGACACGCAAGAAAGTGTTTTCTGAATATAATTCTTTGTTTTTGAAGCAGGCGTACGAGTCTTCCATCAACCAGAATGATAAGTTCATTTTATATAATTTCTTCCTTTTCAGCAGACAAACATTCATAACTTTATTTAACAAGATACTGTTTCTTTCGTTTCTTCAATAGATTATATATTGATTTGTTTTTTCTTTTCGTAGATTATTTAAGGAAGACAAAAATCCAAAAAGGATGTCAAACTTAAAATATTTATAGTTTACTTCATTATTCTCAAATAGACCTTGTTAAAGTATTCATGTTCTATTTGCAGGAAGTAGAGTGGAGTGGAAGAAAATAGCTATGAGCTAAACTCAATTAAATGAAATAAAGTCCATTTATTATTATATTTATTACTTGATGAAGATTCTCTAAATTAAACTAATTTTCAACCCGTGCATTAAACACAAAAGTGCATCTCTATTTACTCTTACGAAAAGGGTTCTGTTTCCTCAAGTTGATAGTTCATCAGAAGCTGATGAACTATATTTTTTGGTGAATCGAAGTTTCACTATGTATTACATTATCACTGCTGTTTTTACAAATACTTTGGAGTTTTTTTTTTAGAATGATTCGTAATTATTTGTTACAGAATGTAACGTTTTATGTTTATAAGTTATTGCATGTCTTTCAAAATGACAAGAGATACACAATTTCTATTGGCATTTCATGCTAAGCGATACGCACTCTGGTGGCTTTAATGTAAACTAGTTTCTACGACATTGTTTTCTAACCACACTTTCATATCGTTTGTTTACCATTGATTTTTATTAATATAGAGCCTTTCTTTGAACCGGTTTTATTTTATCTTAATTTAGTGTTGAGAAATTGCCTTTTTACAGGTAAAGCGACCCTTCCGGTCTTATAATGGCGTCTTACAATAGTTATTGTTCTGTGCCACATTGCAATTCCTACGCCAAATGAAATTAACTTTTCAAAGATATCCCGAGGAAAATGACCCAAAGGTTTATTTTGAAATGGAGATGGGACGAGAATTAATCTCAAGAAGAAAAGCCTGGATATTAAAGGTTCGGATTGGAAAACCAATAAGCAAATTTATGAAAGTGTGTTCGCTCTATTTTAAGCGAGATTATTATATTAACAAAGGTAGGTAGGCATCTTGTTTTTATTAACTTATTTACATTTGCATAATTTTAATATAACCGTCTATAACTCTGACTTCTCCAGCGCTTGTCTGGAGACAGACACACTTTTGTCACTGAAGAGTTCCATTTATTTTTTCCATATAATATTATATGGTCTGCATTGAGGACTTCTTCACCTTCTACTACACACCAAGAACTTTCGGTCCCTTCAACATACCTCAGAAATTCCAATAAACCTAATTTTAATTGGGCCATTTGTCTTTGTTTGTAAGAAGACGATTGAAGTATTTTATCACTAGCTTTTTTCTAAAAAGGTAACCATTAACACCTTAACACTAATCCTTACACCAATAATCATTTATTTAAATGAACATTAATAAAAGGTAAAAGTCATCGAAATCACAGTTTTTACAATGTTTAAAGGGCATAAACCACGCTTCAAATACTCAATACACAAAATAAACATGGTAAACAATGAAATCTATATGGAAGGAAAAGTAAGGTTATAAATCAATGTCGTAGAAAGTACTTCATCGTCCGCCGCCGCGGTGGCGCTACAATCTTAATTTGAAATCCCAATAATAAAAACACTTTCTCATTACCATTACACTTTATTATTATTTTTTCAATGTATATGCCGGTATATAAAATTTCAAAATAAATCAATTATACATTTCAAACAGTCTAAAGTTTAAGGTAATAAAACAATAAACACTGAGAGGAAAATAAACTCAGTTGCATTTAAAGATATTGGCGAATTTACTATTTCAGCTGCAGGAAAGCTGAAATTAATTTATTTTTCTTTTTATCTGACTGGTCTGCAAAAATATTGAGGTTTCTGTGGGGTTGACATCTTCTCCTCGATCTCCACAAAAATACTCAAACATGAAATGAGAAAAGAATATACAACAAAATATAATAACCTTCTGATGTGTACCCTCACAATTACTGTTCGTAAGCTTCAATAATCTACTGGGATGATGATGTTCTCGTACAGTTTCGTAAAAAATATTCTTGCCATGATACATAAAACAAAAAAAAACAATGGAACAACACACAAAGCTCTCAAGAAGTTAATACCTACTCACAAGGGGAATTCACATCGCTAGCCATACAAGAGATATCCACAGAGGCTACAATGAAAAAAGGATACAAATGAAAAATTATTTAAACACTAGTATGATCCCTACTCTTTGCTAGTACACACAAGCAGTTAAATATACACACTTATTATTCATGCGATAATATTTGCAACTTTCTTAGCTATTCTTTCATCAGTCTGCAAACATTTAATGAAGGCACTGCAATACGACATAATTTATGTTCAAGCACAAGATTGTCTTTAAAATATAGACTACAAATCCTGCTATTTTTGTATAAAACTAATGGTTCCTTCAACATTATATCTTCATCATGATACGCAATTTTCCTCTTTTTCTTTTGGGTTGGGAAACCGGAAAAATCTCTCACTGCAAAAATATTGGATAGGACAGTTTTTGATAGCACATTTAGCGCCACAATTTCCACCCATTTTGGCCATTTTAGCTACTGATAAAAACGGCGAAGAACAAGGGTATGAACAGCCTGTGAAGTTTCGAAACACCAATATAATTCAATTCTGAATATTGGGCTTTGATAAATTCGCTTTCGTTTGATAATTTTTGTCAAAAATCGCTAAGCAAAATTTGGAACCACTTTCAATTTCAGCTCTAGAAAGAACAGAATTTGACATTTGACGAATTGTAAATAGTAGTAAAATTCAAGGCCAATCGCATCTGTAGCATCGTGAAGTGCACTGTGAAGTTTTATTACTGAACGTACAATCATACTACCCTCTTTATCGTCCAAATACTTTCTCATTCTGAATTCGCATATCTCATGCGCTTTTCGACATTCGTTGCTAGATTTGCCATGCTGCACGACTTCGAGGATAGCATAATATGTTTAACTGCGCACTCGAAACAGTTAAATAAACGTGGCATACATATATGAAGTACCAGAAATGGACAAAATAGTTCCGAAACGATTTTAGTGTATTTGAAAATATTTTGGTTGATTTTTGTCATAGTTTTTTGACTATCTTATTTATTATAGATATAAATATAACGTTTTTACGCTGTTTTATTCGCTACAGATATAAATGTTAACATAGCCGTGATGCCCGTTTTTGATTTTTCACAATGACGGTAATTGGTTAGGTTAGGTCAGGTGACGATAATTGTCACATCTGTTTTATGGCTTCTTTTATTACATATAAAGTATTCCGTTTCATGATAGCTTTTTTCTACGACCATTAAGAAAAATGAACATTTCAATTGCGTCTTCGATTAAGAAACCTACCACGTTGTAACACCGATTTTCATTTCCCACGGGCTAGCTATTGGCGAAAGAAAATAAGATCGCAGCGCCACCTATAGCAAGACTTTGAACTACGAATCACGGACAAAGGTTTTTGACTTTACACGTGTTTATATGGCGTTTTGACGATCTGTACTCCTATTTTCAAACAATTTGTGAAAATTTGTGATTTCTATAACTAAAAAGTGATTGTGTTTCTATTGAAAGACTCTAAAGAACGTTTCAGTAAGGTGATTCAAAGGTATTTCATCTCCGATTAGTTTTGAATGCTTCTGCAATTCAAGGTTGTATGGCATTTTGATGATCTGTTCTACTATTTTCAAACAATTTGTGAAAATTTGTGATTTCTTTAACTGAAAAATTATTGTGTTTCTATTAAAAGACTTGAACGATAGTTTCAGTGTAGTTTACAAATATTTTACTTGTTTTTGGAGGTCAATTTGCGATCAATTATTGATCTGATTCATTCATCAGTCTTTTAGTCAAACAAGCATATACTTCGATATTATTTAGCTTGCCAATTTTCAGTTTCAAAATCCATGCTTTCCTTTGGTCAATTTCTTCAATCTGGTCGAACCAATTGGTGATCTTTTAACCTTGCTTTTATTTTTAGGGGAAATTTGTGATATCCCGCATTTTCCTTCTTGCCATATGTCCTGCATCCTGGGACTAAACAACTAGGATTGTATTTTCCCATATTTGACAGTCTATCAACAGTATAAACCAAAAAAATACGAACAGAAACAGAAATCGAGTATGGAAATATGCTTAATCAACAGAATGAATCAGATCAATAACTCACAAATCATGACATCAAAAAACTCGTAAAATATTTGTAAACTACACTGAAACTATCGTTCAAGTCTTTTAATAGAAACACAATAACTTTTCAGTTAAAGAAATCACAAATTTTCACAACTTGTTTGAAAATAGGAGAACAGATCATCAAAACGCCATGCAACCTTGAATTGCAGAAGCATTCAAAACTAATCGGAGATGAAATTCCTTTAAACCACCTGACTGGAACGTTCTTTAGAGTCTTTCAATAGAAACACAATCACTTTTTAGTTAGAGAAATCACAAATTTTCACAAATTGTTTGAAAATAGGAGGACAGATCGTCAAAACGCCATATAAACACGTGTAAAGTCAAAAACCTTTGTCCGTGATTCGTAGTTCAAAGTCTTGCTATAGGTGGCGCTGCGATCTTATTTTCTTTAGCCAATATCGAAATATTTCATTTCCTACGACTTTCATGAACTACTAGACTGTCATTATAGATAAATATTAACGAATTTTATGAACATAAATAATATCGAATCAAGTTTGTTTAAGTCTGTCTAATAATTTGACATTTCACATCAGTAGATAATTACAAAATTCGATTGAAAAAATTAAGTTATCAAAAATGATTAGCGATAGTAGGATGATTTAACAATCAAATTAATAAATTTATATCAGAAGCTCCTGATAATGCCTATCTTCTGACAAAGGTATGATTTTATTTACATAATACTAGAATAATTTCAATAAAAAGATTGATTACAATCGGATTCTATATTTTTGAATAGTTGACAGATACTTTCTATATAGCAGTTAATTTGAACAAATTATTATGTGCTCTAGTAACGACGAGTGTTGATTCAGATGACACATGGACTTTGGATGGTGGGAGCGAAGGTTCGAATCCACCCAGCCACATTTTTCTTTTTCATTTTATGAAATCGATCAGTGTTTGATTTTTT